>CM022955.1:25151417-25597214 GCA_012931725.1 Litsea cubeba | reverse complement strand
ACAAATAAGAATACAACTTATGCGGAATATGTGTTCAATGTGTGAGTGCTTAAATAATCAAAGATAAGACAATTAGTTTCATATTAGTAAGCACAAGTGTGAGTACAACACTCTTCACAAATTCGCTTATGATTTATATCAATGTGCACGAATGAATATTTGTTAAAGAGTGTGTGCTAAACAAGATTTGATTTACCAATATGATCAATGTTGTTTTCGCACAAGTGGATGTGTGTCAATTAAACTAAATATCATTCATATCATTCTCCACAACATATAGATATATAAATCAAGCACAAGAGATAGAGATAGAGAAATTGACACAAGGGATTTATAGTGGTTCAGTCACACAAACCTACATCCACTCTCAAGGGTCACACAGTCCCCTGGTTCCACTATGAAGAATCAAACTACACAAGTACTGATTCTACATAAATTTTGTTCACGAGGTTCGACCACACAGATCTACTCCACATTTTTGTTCACGAGGTTCGATCACAAAGATCTACTCCCCACACACAACTTTTAGAGTGGTTGAATCACACAGAAACAATCCACTATCATAATTTTTAAAGTGGTTGAATCACGCAGAAACAATCCACTATCACAAAGATATAATTTAAATGGAGGGCGAAGAACACTTACCTCTTTTTGACAAAGTCTGGAGGTTGCCACTTGCCTCTTTGACGAAGTCCGGAGGATGCTCTTCGAAACTGGTCACCGCAGCTCCAAGCTTTGATGCCTCTTGCAATGCTTCCTTGATGTTAATGATGATGCTCCAATGTTTTGCTCGGTCAAGGGAAGAGGTCTTTGGTCTAGGGATTTGGATAATAAACTATGATAGCTCAAATTCTTCCCTAGGCAATATTGTCTCCACACATCACACTTTCCTTAAGCTAATGAAGCTCTTAGATTTGACAAACTAAGCTCATAGTGTGTGTGGAATGATCTATGAGAGCTCTAATATGATACACAATAATTAAGACATGAGCTCTCATGATCTTGGAGGCCTTAGGAATGATTTTCCAAACCTTAGGGATGATTTGGGGCATTTTTTCTATTTATAGAAAGCTTTCCAACGGTCATAAAACGGCTAGTGAACAGTGAATAGCGAATAGTGTTACTGTTCAGACGGTAAGTGAACAGTGAATAGTGAATAGTGAATTGTGAATAGTGTTACTGTTCAAACGACTAGTGAACAGTGAACAGTGAACAGTGATGTTACTGTTCAAACGGCTAGTGAACAGTGAATAGTGATTCAAGGATAAGACTATTAGCTCAATCACTCTAAAATGGAGTTAAAAGGAATATAACTACTAGGATTAATCCAAATTAGAGCTATCTATGATGTTATGGGGTTAACTGATCATAGCATCAATCAATATAACTAAGAAATTCATATGCTATGAATATTTTGACATCATTTTATCCAATCATAAAATATAACTATCATGTGCAAGATGAATGAGATAAATGAAATGAAGTTCAAACATGAAGCCTACCTCAACCATTAACCAGCCAAGATTATGAACACATGAGTATGGTGGTTATGAAATTTTATAAGAGCATGAGAGGTGGCAATCATGAAAATTATGATGCTAATAGAAAGTGACATGGAATAAAAACATATTACTATCAAGATCAATCCAATGTATACAAGATTTATCACATTTTCAAGATATGACATCAATTGGATATGAAAAAAATCGAAAATGATACCAATTGAATATAGAACAAGATTAAGAGCAAAGATGTGATAAACATAAAATTCCATCAAGCATCATAAATTGATATTCATCACTTTTAATGATATAACTAATGACCATAGTGATGAACATTCTAAATTGCATGAAATGTCTCTTGGTGATACATGCAATTTGAAAGTGTCAAATCATATGAATTCAACATCTATAAAATTCATCAAACAATAGGTATAACTATGAAATACAAGGAATGGAGTTCAAAGAGGTTCATATGATCAAGATCACTACTATGAAGTTGAAACATGTATAAGGATGACATCACTTAGAGAATATACAAGAATCAACATCATAACCATCCATTTCAAAAAAAAATTAATGACTAGAAAGCATAAAGGATGGGTTTGGGAGTTCTAGTATGGTATCCACAAATGTAACTTAAGAGCACGACCATACAAGGAACTATTAGACATTTGCAAAAAGAGAATTAAATAAAATCAAGATCTAACAAAATAATCTCCATTTTAGCAAATGTACTAACAGAATCATGAAACATTATCATTATACATTAAAAAAATGCACAAGACTAAGTATAGATTTCAAATTCTATTTCATGATCCACAAAACATACAAATCAATTTGCTCATAAAAGGAATATAACTACAAGAGCTCATACAAATTGACTTGAATAAGTATGACTTGATATCAATTGGAAAATACATTCAGATAAAATGAATAACTATAAGGCTCTAACCAATTGAATTTCAAGTATATCAAAGAATTTGATTTTCATATAAAGATTCTAACTTAGTAAGCATATAATGAAAAACAATTTTGATCATATCTCTGTTAGTTTTATGGACTCAATCCAGTAGATGATATAATAAATTGAATAATTTCTTTATTTATCAGTATATTCATGTTTTCCTTTCATGAGATGAATGGTGATTTATTATATACTTACACATAACCAATACGAATGACATGATGGTTCATGAGATGAACCGGAGTCCACAAGTATATTAGATGTAACACATGTGTATGGATGAGATCTACATACGGGAGACATGTGCGACAAATCTTATACTTAAATATCTTCACAACCAGTGATGAGACTGGACATCTCATACTGATAAGGTTGCAGCACTTTAATCACTATGAGATAGTGTTATTTGTCTCGATCATCAGAATGGAAGATTCTGGATCATAGTGTTAGTACATTTGATGTATTGAAGGACCATGAGAAGCACCTTATAAACACTGTCTTTACTTTAAGGTCTGCTCTCATAATTCCCTAGCAATAGGCTCTCAATCCTGAGACATTAATGAACTCAAGTTTCTATCTATTCATTTGCTTTGAGTCACCAATGAGTGAGGCCAACTGTAGGTCAACACCTCGGTGATTTGGGTATATAGTAGTAGTGGGAACATTCAATGGTCAAGATGGAATCTATCTCTAATATCCCCTTATGCCAATTAATGGATTTATCATTGGTAAGTGCGCACCCATTCCGATTAAGAGTTAATTGGAAAGGTACCTATGATCATTATAATTAATTGGGGCTCAAGGATAATAAGATATGGATCTAGTTTGAAAGACAGGTCCAATTGATCCATGGATATTGATAGAGGGGTCTACTTATGGTAATGTGGAAGTTTAGGGTCTTCTATGTAATATTCCTAAGACTAGAGTTCAATTGCATTTATATAGTGGAGTTATTTACAATTAACTGTGGGCCCGGATTACACATGAGATGTGGGGTCGCGTGTCCCAGTTGGAGCCAGCTTTCTAAGGAATCCCTAGTGGTCCCCACGCTAGCCCCAATTATTAGAAAGTATCTAATTCTAGTTGAACTCTAAAAGGAAAGTTACTATTTCTATTTGAAGTGAGACTTCTAATAGTGGTAATAGTAGACTTACTAATTTTAGTAGAAATGAGACTTCTATTTTAATTAGAAAGGAATTGGAAAGTTACTAATCATATTTGAAGTGAGACTTCCAATTATGATATGGTAAGTCACTAATTAATGGAAGTAAGACTTCTATTGTAATTAGTAAAGATGAGGCAACTTGCAAAAGCTATAAATAGAGGAGAAGAGGGCTGGATGTCCAAGCATGCTCCATAGCATTGGGATTCACGCCCAAGCCTTCCTAGTGCAAGTGTTGCACGAGTTCTTTCTCTCTTCCCTCTTCTAGTTCTCTTTCTAGTTCCTCCCTAGAGTTCCTATTAGTTTTCTCTTGGAGATCCCACCATCTTCTTGAGAAAAAGGAGAATCTGATACGGGTCATAGCGTGGAAGATCAAGAGGTCTTGGAGAAACCTATTTGATTCGCGAAAGAGTTCGTCATCAAAGAAAGTAGCAAATTCTCCATTAGAGCATAACCGAGCTCCAAAGGTATAATCTACTTCCTTGTATGATATAGATCTTTGTTGCATGATTGTTACTAATTTTCTATCTCCTAGATAGATTGTATTACTGATCATGATGGCTGAGATTTAGGACTTGGATCTTGGATTAGGTTTTATAGCCTTCTGGATAGTTGATCCCTGCATCAAGTGGGTCAAAAGTTTTTGAAACCTATCCTAGAGGCCCACCCTATTTCCAACAATCTCATCAATGAGGCACAATCATTTTTCAACTTGCATTTTTAAAAGATATGACTTATTTGAAACACATACAGGCTGATTCTTCAAAAAAATAATTTTCCATATGAAAATATTGTTAGTTTTATGGACTCAATCCAGTAGATGATATAATAAATTGATTAATTTCTTTATTTATCAGTATATTCATGCTTTCCTTTCATGAGATGAATGGTGATTTATTATATACTTGCACATAACCAATACGAATGACATGATGGTTCATGAGATGAACCGGAATCCACAAGTATATTAGATGTAACACATGTGTATGGATGAGATCCACATACAGGAGACATGTGTGACAAATCTTATACTTAAAATATATTCACAACCAGTGATGAGACTGGACATCTCATACTGACAAGGTTGCAGCACTTTGATCACTATGAGATAGTGTGATTTGTCTCGATCATCAGAATGGAAGATTCTCGATCATAGTACTGGTACATTGGATGTATTGAAGGACCATGAGAAGCACCTTATAAACACTGTCTTTACTTTAAGGTCTGCTCTCATAATTCCCTATCAATAGGCTCTCAATCCTGAGACATTAATGAACTCAAGTTTCTATCTATTCATTTGCTTTGAGTCACCAATGAGTGAGGCCAACTATAGGTCAACACCTCGGTGATTTGGGTACATGGTAGTAGAGCTGTGGGAACATTCAATGGTCAAGATGGAATCTATCTCTAATATCCCCTTGTGCCAATTAATGGATTTATCATTGGTAAGTGCGCACCCATTCCGATTAAGAGTTAATTGAAAAGGTACCTATGATCATTATAATTAATTGGGGCTCAAGGATAATAAGATATGGATCTAGTTTGGAAGACAGGTCCAATTGATCCATGGATATTGATAGAGGGGTCTACTTGTGGTAATGTGGAAGTTTAGGGTCTTCTATGTAATATTCCTAAGACTGGAGTTCAATTGCATTTATATAGTGGAGTTATTTGCAATTAACTGTGGGCCCGGATTACACATGATGTTGGGATTGGTGTATGCCCTAAAGCCCACTAGCTGCACTCTCATTCTTTTGTTACTGGATATTTACTGGTTATTTAATGGAATGACTCTTTTATGCTTAAACATGTATATATGTATGGTTGTGTAAGGCCCATTGTTTCTAGTAAATGAATTAGGTGTGTAGTGTCTACACACAGATAGGTCTAATTCATGGACACTGGAAACATCATATTTGTTCATAACTGAAAGATGGAGCTGGGGCACTTCATCTTGGTATAAGTTATAATGAGAGACTCTCCTGTATTCAGGGTGACTTACCTAAGTCATGGGAGGGCTTTCCCGGATTCATCTCATTAGTGCATATGCAATGCATTGAACAGGACCATGGTAGGTGTGATCTCTAAAATAGTACTATCACAGAAAGAGATCAAGTCACCTCATGCTACTGAGTGACCGGTGCTCTTAATCTTGAGCATTTGTGGATGAACTGACAAAGTCAAGTTCTTGTGCTTTAATTCACTATGGGTGAGATTCTTTTCATGGGTCAACAGCTCTGTGTTTTGGGTACTCGGACTTGATCAGTTGGGACGTGCAGATGCAATATAGAATTTATGCCATCTGATGATGGAATAATCGTCCCCTTAGAATTATCCAATTAATCATCAAAATCTAAGATCTTAGTATATGGATGTTCCATATGGATATTGAACTTGTGGGTCGCTCCCTGGATCAAGAGAATGATATTCGTATGATGATTATGTTTAAGGATATGAAGTTCTAAGGTTTAGATGTAATCGGGAAGGTTGATAGTACATGTGATAACCTGACTCGATTATGGATGTTACATAGAGGGGCATTTAGGTCATTACACTTAGTAGGTCGAAGACAACCGTCATTTTATGACGAGTTATTATATTATATATTTGTCCTTGGAGTTCAACCATAACTCTTTAGTGGAATGAGTTAAGGTTAAAATGGTCTTAATGTTGCTATGGGTTTAGCATGGACATTTTGGTCATTTTGGGAGCCAATGGCAAATATGTCTTTTGGTCCCTTCTCTAGTCACTTACCAAGATTGGCATGGTTTCCTATAATGTTTAGATAACATTTGGATGAATTATTTTAGTGGAAAAATTAATTTTGAGTTTAAATTCAAATAGGCCTTTGATGGCATACATGAATTTAACTCTAGATAAATTGTATGTGGGCCATGGTGTGCATCGATATGTGGGACGTCCATAATAGGATTTCCATGGGTAAGGTTTCCAACTTTGAGTAGGACTCTCTACTTGGAAAGTTGGACTCCTCTTTGGATTAGTATTCCTATGAGATAGTTTCCTTTTGGATTAGGAACTTAAAATTAGTAAGTTTTCTACAACTAGGATTACTAATTGTATGGAAAGTTCCTTTTGGTTTCCTTTTCTAATTAGAGTGTTTCTTAAAGGAAATAAGTCTTTCCTTTTTGGACAACAATGAGAATTAGAAGAGATAAGCTTCTAGGAAAAGGTTTCCTAAGTTTCTATAAAAGGGAGAGGGCCTTCCCTTTGGACGTCCATACAAGGAGAGTCACAAAGTTGCACACGTCCAGCCCTTGAAGCTCTTTCTTCTTCATTGAAGAAAGTCGAGGTCTGAGATTTTTCATTGGAGAAATACTTCTTGATTCCTAGATTAAGATCCCACCATCTTAGCCAATCAGATTTGGAAGTGAGATAGAGAAGAAGATCAAAGGCAATACTAGTGCAGAAAATTCCAGCAACTTGTTTGCTAATTGCAAGTCTGAGTTCGGGCCTTTGGATCTATTTTTTCAGAGATTTGAAGACTACAAATCTTCGAGGTAATAGTCTTCTTCATTCTCCTTTAATTATACACTTGTTGGTCATGAATTCATGGAGTTCTCATGCGATCTATACGGCTGATTTATGCTGGCCAAATCAGATTTTTAAAATTTGTCATGTTACAAATTAGCCATGAATATCTTCTGCTAATTCAGATCTGAATCGCAGTTTCTTTCACATGAGATGTGGGGTCGCGAGTCCCAGTTGGAGCCAGCTTTCTAAGGAATCCCTAGTGGTCGCCACGCTAGCCCAATTATTAGAAAGTATCTAATTCTAGTTGAACTCTAAAAGGAAAGTTACTATTTCTATTTGAAGTGAGACTTCTAATAGTGGTAATAGTAGACTTACTAATTTTAGTAGAAGTGAGACTTCTATTTTAATTAGAAAGGAATTAGAAAGTTACTAATCATATTTGAAGTGAGACTTCTAATTATGATATAGTAAGTACTAATTATTGTGGAAGTAAGACTTCTATCTTAACTAGTAATAGAAGAGAGTTACTAATTGTTAGGGAAGTAAGACTTCTATTTCAATTAGAAAGAGGAGTCGGCTTGCAAAAGCTATATATATAGGAGGCTGGACGTCCATGCATTATTATTGCATTGGGATTCACGCCCAAGGTCCCTAGTGCAAGTGTTGCACGAGTTCTTCCTCCTCTCCCTCTTTTAGTTCTCTTTCTAGTTCCTCCCTAGAGTTCCTAGTAGTGTTCTCTTGGAGATCCCACCATCTTCTTGAGAAAAAGGAGAATCTAATACGGGTCATAGCGTGGAAGATCAAGAGGTCTTGGAGATTCCTATTTGATTAGTGAAAGCATTTCATCATCAAAGAAAGACGCAACTTCTCCATTAGAGCACAACCGAGCTCCAAAGGTATAATCTACTTCCTTGCATGTTGTAGATTTATTTGTAGCTTATATGTTGCTAGTTCTATCTTCTAGATAGATTGTCTTACTGATCAAAGATGGCTGAGATTGAGGACTTGAATCTTGGATTGGGTTTTATAGCCTTCTGGATAGTTGATCCCTGCGTCAAGTGGGTCAAAAGTTTAAGAAACCTATCCTAGAGGCCCACCCTATTTCCAACAAATATAACTTGGAAATCTTCGGAATAACTAAATTGTTTTAAATCATTTGTTTTTCAAAAAAAAATTACTTATGACAAACAAACAAATGAATTTACAACTACAATTGATCATGAATAATCTAGCTAAGAGGGCTTTTGAAATCATAATCAATTGATCATCTATAGAAATGCGATGCAAGAGATATAACTCAAAGACAGCAAAAAGCAAATCTAACATGATGAAATTTTAATCAAATGATTTTGAAAACCATGTTATGAAACAAGAGAAGTACATGAAAACAAAATCAATTGATCATAAGTAAACAATGCATTTTAAGAAAGTAATTCTATAAAAACAGAAATGCAAATTTAGGCGTGGAAGAAACCGAACCGAACCGAACTTTGGACCGTAAACCAAACCGTAAAATTAAGTTCGGTTCGGTTTATTGGTTTTCGGTTCGGTTTCGGTTTTGAGTTTTTGGCAAGTTTGGTTTTCGGTTCGGTTTCGGTTTTTAGAAAATAATTTCGGTTTAAACCGAAAAAATGAACTATATTTCATGTTTTAAATTAAATATATATGTGCCAGTATTAGACAAACTATTACTGTAATTTACACAGACTAATAGACTATATTCTAAAGACTAAAAAAGTAAAAGACCAAATGGGAAAGGAAAAACCGAAAAACCAAACGTTTAATTAAAAAATTCGGTTTAAACCGAAAAATCGAAAACCAAACCGTTTAATTATTTTCGGTTCGGTTCGGTTTTACATCTTATTCAGTCCGGTCCGGTTTGTAATATTTTGACATTTCGGTTTTCTGTTTTTTTCGGTTTCGGTTTAAAACCGAACCGAAAACCGTACTTCCACCCCTATACAAATTGTTTGTAATAACCATACATTTTCAAAAAGACAAGGAAATGTTTTTATTGACAATGCTTTTTAAACTCAAAACTTTTAAGAGCATTTGTCAAAATATAACTTGAAACCAATTGGAAAATGTATTTATTCAAAAACACATTTATTTTGAGAAATATACCTATAGATAAATAACCAATTGAGTTTCGAGTATATTACAAGAATTGAATTTCTCATACAAGAGATTAAATATAAAAAGAGAAACAAATTCAATTCTCATAACTTTCAACTTGTGCTTTAACTAATATAACTATAAGAAACAAATACAAGTTGAGAATAATTTTCCATTTCAAAGCAAAAACTATGGAAAATTTGTTTTTCAAAGATATCTAATATTTTTTTTAAAAAAAGATATAACTTATGAAATTCATTAATTTTTGAAAAACAGGGGATGTACCATTAATTAATCATGGATAGAAAATCTTTTAAGCCCATAATTAATTGAAGCACATTAAAAGAGCATTGAAATGCATTTTCATAGATATAACAATATGAATGCAAAATGCACATCAATAACATGCAATCAAGTGATTTTGTGAACCAAAAGATATAACTATAAGAGTTTATGAGAACAAAATCAATTGACTACAAATATTTTTGCATTAAAACAAATGTAACTATATAAGCTCAAAATGCAAAAGTTCATAGACCAACAATATGAAATAATTGAAAAGAATAGGTTGGTCCAAAGGGTTCAAGATCTTAAGTCTTTCTAACAATCTTCCTTTGAAAAACATCCTAAGGTCTTGGATGGTTTGCCCTTGAGGTCCCTCCGATACATGAGGTCCCTCTAAGGAATTGGCACTAGCAAAGAAACAAGATCAACTCCGGGTTGTTAAGCATTTATGGAGCAACCTTCTCTGATACCAATTGAAAGTGCAGCTAGGGCCAATGAAAGTGTCCTAGAGGGGGGGTGTGAATAGGACTAATGGAATTCTTTTCCCAATTAAAACATCTTAGTCCAATTTTAATCCCAACTAGGAACAAGAACATATTGAACACAAATAAGAATACAACTTATGCGGAATATGTGTTCAATGTATGAGTGCTTAAACAATCAAAGATAAGACAATTAGTTTCATATTAGTAAGCACAAGTGTGAGTACAACACTCGTCACAAATTCACTTATGATTTATATCAATGTGCTCAAATGAATATTTGTTAAAGAGTGTATGCTAAACAAGATTTGATTTACCAATATGATCAATGTTGTTTTCGCACAAGTGGATGTGTGTCAATTAAACTAAATATCATTCATATCATTCTCCATAACATATAGATATATAAATCAAGCACAAGAGATAGAGATAGAGAAATTGACACAAGGGATTTATAGTGGTTCAGTCACACAGACCTACATCCACTCTCAAGGGTCACACAGTCCCCTGGTTCCATTATGAAGAATCAAACTACACAATACTGATTCTACATAAATTTTGTTCACGTGGTTCGACCGCACAGATCTACTCCCCATTTTTTTTCACGAGGTTCGATCACAAAGATCTACTCCCCACACACAACTTTTAGAGTGGTTGAATCACACAGAAACAATCCACTATCACAATTTTTAAAGTGGTTGAATCACGCAGAAACAATCCACTATCACAAAGATATAATTTGAATGGAGGGCGAAGAACACTTGCCTCTTTTTGACAAAGTCTGGAGGTTGCCACTGCCTCTTTAACGAAGTCCGAAGGATGCTCTTCGAAACTTGTCACCGCAGCTCCAAGCTTTGATGCCTCTTGTAATGCTTCCTTGATGTTGATGATGATGCTCCAATGTTTTGCTCATTCAAGAGAAGAGGTCTTTGGTCTAGGGATTTGGATAATAAACTATGATAGCTCAAGTTCTTCCCTAGGCAATATTGTCTCCACACATCACACTTTCCTTAAGCTAATGAAGCTCTTAGATTTGACAAACTAAGCTCATAGTGCATGTGGAATGATCTATGAGAGCTCTAATATGATACACAATGGTTAAGACATGAGCTCTCATGATCTTGGAGGCCTTAGGAATGATTTTCCAAACCTTAGGGATGATTTGGGGCATTTTTCTGTTTATAGAAAGCTTTCCAACGGTCATAAAACGGCTAGTGAACAGTGAATAGTGAATAGTGTTACTGTTCAAACGGTTAGTGAACAGTGAACAGTGAACAGTGAATTGTGAATAGTGTTACTGTTCAAACGGCTAGTGAACAGTGAATAGTGATGTTACTGTTCAAATGGCTAGTGAACAGTGAATAGTGATGTTACTGTTCAAACGACTAGCCGCGAGGTAACTGCGAGGTAACCGAAAAACCATTTTAAGAGAGTTTTTGCTCTCTGGAAAAATAACCGCGAGGTGACCGAAAACCATGGTGGTTAGCCGACTTCTGAGGCCTGTTTTGAGTCTTGAAAAAGCTAAAAATAATCCCTAAAACCTTATCAAATAAGCCATTAAACTAAGGCTTTTTAGGGCCATATCTTGGTTGGTTTGGAGTTCCATTTACCTGAATAGGTTGGCACACATATGGACGTCTTCCTTTATGAATCCGGGACTTCCAAGGCTTGATCTTCTGCCTTCAAACTTGATCTTCCTTGAGAAATTCTGAGAGGCAAGGTCTTGGATTCTTCAACACGGAATTGACAATACAAAAATAAGTGCTCATAGGAATGTGCCACTAACACGATGGCCCAAACCCCGATTCGTCACAGGCTCAGCATTTCTGCAAGCACCGGTGCCCGAAAGGGAAAGGATCAAATTTTCTCAATTTTGAATCCAAAATGAGAAATCTAATTTTTTTTTAAAATCCCGAACAGACCCATCGAAGAGAAACGATGGCCCAATCCCCGATTCGTCACTGGCTCAACATTTCTGCAAGCACCGGTGCTCGAAAGGGAAAGGATCAAAATTTCTCAATTTTGAATCCAAAATGAGAAATCTAAATTTTTTTTTAAATCCCAAACAGACTCATCGAAAAGAAACGATGGCCCAATCCCCGATTCGTCACAGGCTCAACATTTCTGCAAGCACCGGTGCCCGAAAGGGAAAGGATCAAAGTTTCTCAATTTTGAATCCAAAATGAGAAATCTGATTTTTTTTATTTTTATTTTCGAAAAGAGAGAGTGGAAATAAATTCGAAGAATTAGAAATTTCCAAAAAATCCCCATCTCATTTTTTTTAGATGCAAAATCCAACATAGGCCACCAACTAGAAAGTAGCCAAGGAATCCAGAAAAGAAGTATAAGCATAGAGCAAAAATATGGTATGCAAATACTTCATTTCCAAGCATCGTGTTCTCAAATGAACGAGCCCCACCGGGTGTACCAGCTTGATGGACCGCGCTTCTGCTCGGTGCTACCGAGGTCGGCGGACGTGGGAGTCCGTTTGTTCCGACCCTTTCACGCCCAGGGGGGGGCAAAAGGCGTGCATCAAAAAAAATTTGTTGTGTGGGTGTGCCAGATTTTCTATTTTACTTGGAATTGCAATTGGTGATCCAGATATCGACCTTCGCAAGTAAAATGGAAATCAACTTCTTTCAAGTTTTCCATTGCACATATATTTAAGAAAAGAGGCATTTTCTTGATTTGAAAGGCGATTTTTTTAGCATTTATAGCCGAATTTTAGCTTTTATAGCCGATTTTGGCATTTATAGCTGATTTACAATTCTTATCAATAATGAAAGACAAGAGTTATGATTTTTCTCTTTTGGAAAAATACAAACTACAATGAAAAGCAAGAAAATGAGGATCTAACTTCTCAGGAGATTGTAGGGGACTCATTCAGATTGACGGTCGCAAGCCATGAATGGACTTCGCCATCCTCCATGCAGATGAGAACAGAGGATGCTCTTGATTCGCTTGGCTTGGCTATAACCTTAGATTTTTAGAGGTCAAAGACAAAAAGGAGGTCCTATGCCCAATAAAAAGCTAAGTTGGTGGGCTGAAAAGCCATGTCTAAGCCATTGGAGGCAGAAGGAGAAGGCAAGGACCTTGGGGGTAACCCCCCAAGTGACTTTTGTCACCTTGTATTGTTGGTCGGTGCAGAACTTTCACAGACTTTTCTCTCTTTCTTTCTTTGGAATTTCTATTCTTTTTTTTATCTAGGAACTGTGTTCGTGGAAGAAGTTATATGGAATGCTTTGGAGTGCTCTCCTATTTATAGGCTTTTAGGTAGTCATTTAGGAGGATTTATGAGCCTTAATTGTCATAAAGCTACATAAAGGGAGGAGTTACAAGATTTATTTCTTTATTTTGTAACTCCTTTTTCTTCGTTTCTGATTCGCCGGTGGAGATTGAGGGCATTTAGTCACCTTTAATCACCATGATGGGAGGAGTTTCATGGGTTAAATGCCATGAATCAATTGACTTGTAACTCCTGGATGCTTGCTTCTAATTGGGCCATCCAAAGAAATGAATTAATGACTACAATAAAGCTAGTCAATTAATCGCATTAAGTGGTCGCCGAGCAGTTGAAGAGTCGCGGGCCGTGCCGCGTCTTTTGGGATTCTTCTGGCGATGATCATCGATGGATCTTCATGTAGATCGACATCGGATGACCATATAACTTTAGGCATTGATTGTCAACAGCGGGTCAGTGCCATCTGTCCTGTCGATTTCTCGATCGATCATGTAGAAAGCACACTTTTTTGGTTGACCGGTTGGCGATCAATGTTGATTTAGATACTCTTGAAGATGGACCCATGAATTTGACGGATATCGAAGGATTTCGTGCCTCAAAATTATAAATTTTGGAAAATCTCAGGAGTTAGAAACTTCGAAACGCGAAAAACAACGGAAAACAGGACCTTTCCGGGGTGAACCCGGCGATCCGGAGCTCCATGGTCGCGGCGACCATGCACAGGGGTCGCCGGCGACCATGGGCCAGGGTCGAGGCGACCATGGGCCGGGTCGCGAACTGCGACCCTGGGGAGATTTTCTCCCTTTTGGTCCCGTTTCGCGGCCGTTTTGAGGTCTTTTTCATTCTTTTTTTTACTGTATTTTTCTTGACATTTTTGCACATTTATTGGCCTGATTTCTGTTGATACCAAAAATGTCACTTTGCCTCTTCAAGATCCAAAGAGCTACATGAAGTCGCAACCTGCCATAAATAGGCAATGCTACTTCTAAAAAATCAAATCTTGTCAAAATCAAACAAAAACTGCAAGATCCTTCAAGACAGCCAAAAGAGGAGTACACAAGAAGTTTCGAGCCATTTCAAAATCATTCGTCCTAACTTCGCTTCTCCGCAGCTGAAAAGGAGCTCCCGGCGGCGAAAGCATCGGAGACACCAAATCTTTGATCAGAGCCGATGGATGGTCTCAAAATACATCCAAAAGGTTCCACGTCAAGTTCCGAGTCAAACCGACAACGTTTGACCCTACATCAACCCTCGAACAGCTAAATCAGGCCTCTCGGCGGTGAAGCTTCTGGGACCATGGTTTCTAAGACATAGCCTATGGATCATCTTAAAATGACTCCAATAGGTTCCCTGTCAAATTTCAAGTCAATTGGACATCGATTGACCGCACATCAAGCCGCGACATCTTCATCGCGACAAAAGCAAGTCTACTGGTGATAGGACCCCAGACGGCTTCAAAACTCAAATAAAAGCCTATGGTTGGTCTTATTTATTGCTCAGCAGGCTTCACACCAAATTTCAGGTCATTTCGACATCGTTTGACCCAGTTTCAGCTTCTGACGGAAAATCGGCAGCTCTGTGCGACAAAGTCTTCGGCTTTCTCAGAAAATTGGAAACTTTGCAAAAGAAAATGAAAGGATTCTCATCATGTTTTCTACAGGGAAATCAGGCCAATAAATGATCAAAAATGTCAAGGAAAAATACAGAAGAAAAAAGAATTGAAAAACAGCAAAAACGGACACAAAACGAGACAAAAGGGGGGAAAACCCCCCAGGGTCGCAGGCCCCTGCGACCCTAGCCTAGGGTCGCCAGCCCTTGCGACCTTGGAACCTGGGATCGCCGGGAGGGCCCCGGAAACCCCGTTTTTCACCCTTTTTTGTGATTCGAAGCGTCCGGCCTTTGGTATTTTCCAAAATTCATACTTTTGAGACACCAAATCCTCTGACATCCGTCAAAAACACGGGTCAATCATCAATAGTATCAAAATCAAGATTGATCACCAACCGGTCAACCAAAAAAAAGTGTGCTTTCTACCCGACCGATCGAGAAATCGACAGGACAGATGGCACCGACCCGCTGTTGGCAACCAACACTTGAAGTTACATGGTCATCCGATGTCGATCTACATGAAGATCCATCGATGATCATCGCCAGAAGAATCCCAAAAGACGTGGCACGGCCCGCGATTCTTCAACTGTCGGCGACCACATAAAGCGATTAATTGACTAGCTTTATTACAGTCATTAATCCATTTCTTTGGATGGCCGAATCAGAAGCAAGCATCCGGGAGTTACAAGTCAAGAGATTCATGGCATTTAACCCATGAAACTCCTTCCATCATGGCGATTAAAAGCGATTAAATGCCCTCAATCTCCTCCGGCCAATCAGAAGCCAAGAAAAAGGAGTTACAAAATAAAGGAATTAAATCCTATAACTCCTCCCATTATGCGGCGTAATGACAATAAAAGCCCATGAACCCTCCTAAATGGCTACCAAAAAGCCTATAAATAAGAGAGCACTCCAAGAAGAAAAAACACAGAACAGACAGCAGAAAATCCGGAAACTCAGACAGAAAAAGGCATCAGAAATCTAAGAGAAAGAAAGGGAGAAAACTCTGAGGAAGTTATACACCGACCACCGCTACAAGGTGACAAAAGTTCCTTGGGGGGTACCCCTCCCCCCCAAGGTCCTTGCCTTCTCCTTCTACCTCCAATGGCTTAGACGTGGCTTTTCAGCCCGTCTACTTGGCTTTTTATTGGACAAAGAACCTCCTCTTGGTCTTTGTCCTCTAAAAAGCTGAGGTTATAGCCAAGCCAAGCGAATCAATTGCATCCTCTGTTCTCATCTGCATGGATGATGGCGAAGTTCACATATGGCTTGTGACCGTCAATTTGAACGGGTCCCCCCACAATCTCCTGAGAAGTTTAGATCCTCCTTTTCTTGCTTTTCATTGTAGTTTGTATTTTTCCAAAAGAGACAAAAATCACAACTCTTGTCTTTCATTATTGATAAGGATTGTAAATCGGCTATAAATACTAAAAATCAGCTATAAATACCAAAAAATTGCCTTTCACGGCAAATCAAGAAAATATCTCTTTTCTTAAATATATGTACAATGGAAAACTTAAAAGAAGTTGATTTCCTTTTTACTTGCGAAGGTTGATCTCCGGATCACCACTTGCAATTCCAAGTAAAATAGAAAATCTGGCACACCCACACAAAAGAAATGTTGATGCATGCCTCTGCCCCCCTCCGATTAGAGCTTCCTGTAATGTGATAATTCGAGATTATAACTCTTCCGAAGCATCGTCTGATGAGAGCACTTACACTCCGGCGACGCCTAGCAATGTATCTTCTTGAGCCACCTCATCTCACATGACTTTCACTGAGATGACACCCTCTCAGGTTTCTTCTCCTGATACTGTGACTTCAAAGTTCACACCCTTCCTGACAGAAGAATTCCCAGCTATTGATGCTTGGGACGATGAATTGGTCAACGAAGAAGAAAGGTTGCTGGATGCTGTTCAGGACTTGTTCCCGCAAAATGCTCCGTGCAACACAATTACTGAGGATGGCAACTCTACTACTGATACACCCTCAGCAAATGAAAAATGACAACCTCTTGATCCTGAAGACAGTCTTCCAAACGAAGACCCTTCTCAATAAGCTCTCGAAGTTGATAGAGGCACCCGCTCTAGCCGGGACTACCATAAAAATTACAACCAATCTTCCTTTACATATGTAAATCCTTCAGGAAAAGATGTTGTAAGCGCCCCTAGTGGCAACAATGATGAACATGCAGGCCCTAAGGAGGCTTTCAAGTATGACTTGATTGAACACTTCAAGCACATACCTGCACGTCTGCACATCCTAGATTTGTTGCGAATGTCTCCGCACACTCGTGATAATCTCATCACAGAATTACAAAAGCTGAATGAGGATGTCGACAAACATGCCCCGCAAGTCCTCCAAATTGAAATGGATTACCAGGTCAAAAACTCAGAAGCCTCCTCAAAGGAGAGAAAAGAAGAAAACTGAGGAATTATGCATTGAGTGCCTCTCGGTTAAAAAAAGCAACCAGTGCAACCATCGCCTTCACAAAGGATGACCTCCTACTTGGCGAAACCAGGCACAACCGACCCCTGTACTTCATAGGGTACATCAAGGAAATGCCTATGTACAGAGTTCAGATCGACCCAGGTTCTGCACTCAACCTCATCTCCACATCGGCTCTCGAAGAGTTGGGCATCCCACCCAGCAAACTGAGCCACACATCTGTATCTATCTTTGGATACGATGAGAGTACTCAAAGGCCTATCGACAAAATCAGGTTCAAGATGCAGATCGGTGATCTTATCTCTGAGGTCACATTGTATGCAAAACAAAACCCCTTCATGCTACAACATCCTTCTCGGACGCCCTTGGATCCACGAGAATGGCGTTGTCCCTTCAACTCTACATCAATGCATCAAGTTTGTTGGCGACGACGGCATGATACATCGAGTCTTTGCGGATAGAAAACCCTTCAAAGGTAAAGAAGTCCACTTCGTAGACTCACAGATGTATGAAGGTGAAAAAGAAGAAGAGGAGAAGCGCACAGCACCCTTTGCCGAAAATCTCCAGAAAGATAAAGGCAAGGCTCCTCAACAATCACCGGAAGAAAACAAACCATCCGGTAAATCCGAAAAGAACATTCAAACTCCCTTCATCATCTCCCTCAAACCTTCAAAGCCTTTGGTCATCACAACTGTTGACACCAAAAATGTCACTTTGCCTCATTAAGATCCAAAGAGCTACATGAAGTCGCAACTTGCCATAAATAGGCAATGCTACTTCCAAAAAATCAAATCTTGCCAGAATCAAACAAAAACTGCAAGATCCTTCAAGACAGCCAAAAGAGGAGTACACAAGAAGTTTCGGGCCATCGCAAAATCATTTGGCCTAACTTTGCTTCTCCAGTAGCTGAAAAGGAGCTCCCGGTGGCAAAAGCATCGGAGACACTAAATCTTCGATCAGAGCCGATGGATGGTCTCAAAATACATCCAAAAGGCTCCACGTCAAGTTCCCAGTCAAACCGACAACGTTTCACCCTACATCAACCCTCGAACAGCTAAATCAAGCCTCTCGGCGGCGAGAACCACCGAGGCCATCACTCATCAAATAGAGCACATGGACGGCTTCAAAATGCTTACAAATGGCTACACGTCAAATTTCAGGTCATTTCGACAACATTTGACCATAGTTAGACGCTTGGAAGCCAAATCAGGCCTCTCGATGGCAAAGCTCCCCGGGACCATAGTTTCCAAGACAGAGCCTATGGATCATCTTAAAATGACTCCAATAGGTTCCCTGTCAAATTTCAAGTCAATCGGACATCGGTTGACCGCACATCAAACCGCGACATATTCATCGCGACAAAAGCAAGTCTACTGGTGATAGGACCCCAAACGGCTTCAAAACTCAAACAAAAGCCGATGGTTGGTCTTATTTATTGCTCAGCAAGCTTCAACCCAAATTTCAGGTCATTCCGACATCGTTTGGCCCAGTTTCAGCTTCTGACAGAAAATCGGCAGCTCTGCGCAACAAAGTCTTCGACTTTCTTAGAAAATTGGAAACTTTGCAAAATAAAATGCAAGAAGGATTCTCATCAGGTTTTCTACAAGGAAATCAGGCCAATAAATGATCAAAAATGTCAAGGAAAAATACAGAAGAAAAAAGAATCAAAAAACAGCAAAAAACGAACACAAAAACAGGACAAGGGGGGGGGGACACCACCCCAGGGTCGCAGGCCCCTGCGACCCTAGGGCCCGGGATCTCCCGGTGGGCCCCGGAAACCCCGTTTTTCGCCTTTTTTTGCGATTCGAAGCGACCGGCCTATGGTATTTTCCAAAATTCATACTTTTGAGACACCAAATCCTCTGACATCCGTCAAATCAAAAGCACGGGTCAAACATCAAGAATATCGAAATCAACATTGATCGCCAACCAGTCAACCAAAAAAAAGTGTGCTTTCTACCTGACCAATCGAGAAATCGACAGGACAGATGGCACCGAGCCCGCTCTTGGCAACCAACACCTGAAGTTACATGGTCATCCGATGCGATCTACATGAAGAATGCCACTCGATGATCATCGCCAGGAAGAATCCCAAAAGACGCGGCACGGCCCGTGACTCTTCAACTGCTCGGCGACCACATAATGCGATTAATTGACTAGCTTTTATCATCAGTCATTAATCCATTTCTTTTGGATGGCCCAAATCAAAGCAAGCATCCGGGAGTATACAAGTCAAGAGATTCATGGCTTTAACCCATGAAACTCCTCCCATCATGGCGATTAAAGGCAATTAAATGCCTTCATCTCCTCCGGCCAATCAGAAGCCAAGAAAAAGGAGTTACAAATAAAGAATTCAATCTTGTAACTCCTCTCTTTATGTAGCTTTATGACAATTAAGGCTCATAAACTCTCCTAAATGGCTACCTAAAAGCCTATAAATAGGAAAACATTCCAAAGAAAGAAAGAACGGAAAAACCAAGACAGATCCCAGATCAGAAAAAAGCACAGAAATTCAGAGAAGGAAAGAGAGAAAACTCTGCGGAAGTTCTACACCGACCACCGCTACAAGGTGACAAAAGTCCCTTGGGGGGTACCCCCACAAGGTCCTTGCCTTCTCCTTCTGACGCCAAATGGCTTAGACTTGGCTTTTCAGCCCGTTTACTTGGTTTTTTATTGGACATAGGACCTCCTTTTGGTCTTTGTCCTCTAAAAACCTGAGGATATAGCCAAGCCAAGCGAATCAATAGCATCCTCTGTTCTCATCTGCATGGATGATGGCGAAGTCCACATATGGCTTGCGACCGTCAATCTGAACGGGTCCCCCACAATCTCCTGAGAAGTTGGATCCTCCTTTTCTTGCATTTCATTGTAGTTTGTATTTTTTTAAAAGAGACAAAAATCACAACTCTTGTCTTTCATTATTGATAAGGATTGTAAATCTGCTATAAACGCCAAAATCGGCTATAAACGTAAAAAAATCGGCTATAAACGCCAAAATCGGCTATAAATGCCAAAAAAATCGCCTTTCACGGCAAATCAAGAAAATGTCTCTTTTCTTAAATATATGTGCAATGGAAAAATTGAAAGAAGTTGATTTCTTTTTTACTTGCGAAGGTTGATCTCCGGATCACCACTTGCAATTCCAAGTAAAAAATAGAAAATCTGGCACACCCACACAAAAGAAATGTTGATGCACGCCTTTGCCCCCCGGTTACGAAAGGGTCGGACCCAACGGACTCCCACGTCCGCCGACCTCGGTAGAACCAGGCAGAAGCGCGGTCCATCAAGCTGGCACACCCGGTGGGACCTGTTCATTTGAGAACACGATGCTAGAAATGAAATATTTGCATATCATATCTTTTGCTCTATGCTTATATTTCTTTTCTCGATTCCTTGGCTACTTTCTAATTTGTGGCCTATGTTGGATTCCGCATCTAAAAAAAATGAGATGAGATTTTTTGAAAATTTATAATTCTTTCAATTTAATTCCACTCTTTCTCTTTTCAAAAAAAAATCAGATTTTTCGGTTTGAATTCAAAATTGAGAAACCTTGATCCTTTCCTATCATTCATCGTGCTTGCAGAAATGTTGAGCCTGTTCGACTAAGGTTTTGGGCCATCGTTTCTCTTCGATGAGTTCATTAAAGATCTTAAAAAAAAAAAACAAAAAATTAGATTTCTCAGTTTGGATTCAAAATTGAGAAACCTTGATCCTTTCCTATCGTTCATCATGCCTGCAGAAATGTTGAGCCTGTTCGACTAATGTTTTGGGCCATCGTTTCTCTTCGATGAGTTCATTAAAAATAAAAAAATTATATAAATAACAAAAAATAAAAAAATCATATTTTTTTCATTTTGAATTCAAAATTGAGAAACCTTGATCCTTTCCTATCGTTCATCGTGCTTGCAGAAATGTTGAGCCTGTTCGACTAAGGTTTTGGGCCATCGTTTCTCTTCGATGAGTTCATTAAAAATCTAAAAAAAATAAATAACAAAAAAAAATAAAAAATTAGATTTCTCAGTTTGGATTCAAAATTGAGAAACCTTGATCCTTTCCTATCATTCATCGTGCTTGCAGAAATGTTGAGCCTGTTCGACTAAGGTTTTGGGCCATCGTTTCTCTTCGATGAGTTCATTAAAAATCAAAAAAATAAAAAAATATATAAAAAAAAAACAAAAAGACACATAAACCACTAAGGTTAAACCAACTGCGTTCTTTGATCATGGTTAATTCAAGAAAAGCCTTGTCCAGAGTGTGGAGACAGCTTGACTGTTCTAGGCAAGGGTCCTCCAAACGGGTTCATTAAGTAATCCTACCCTTACCTGGGGGCAATTCTATCAATCGAGATTTCATAAGACCGGGTTAGGAGGCCTATGTCTACTCTCTCGTCTTTTAAATAAATTTTTTCAAAAACTAAAAATTTTAAAAATATAAATTTTAAAATAAAAAATAAAAAATAAAAAAAATTCAAAAGAAAAATCTTTAAAAAAAATAAAAAAAATAAAAAAATAAAAGAAATTTAAAAAAAAAACTTCCATCATTTTGGGTTTAGATTGGAGAAATCTTGGTCTTCTCCTTTCTGAGCACTGGCGCTCGTGGAAATCGCTGAGCCCGTGTTCAGATTGGAGTGCCTTTTGCTCTCTTTGATGAACCCGATATTCGCCTTTCAAAAAAAAAACTCGTCATTTTTTTATTCAAATCCGAGAAATTATGATTCATTTTTTCTGAGCACTGGCGCTCGCGGAAATCGCTGAGCCCGTGTTCAGATCGGAATACCATCTGCTCTCTTTGATGAATCCAATCTTGACCTTTCAAAATGGAGAATCTTATCTCGTGGATGCGGTCTCAAAACATTTGTGTCTAGTAGTACCAGTACGCCCTTTCAGGGTCTACTATACTGCGACCGGCACATTTGTAACCCCAACTTTATATTTTTCTTACCTCGAACAAGCTCTGCTTCTCGATAAGTCGAATTTAAGTTCACAATTGCTTCTAGCAGTCACTGGGATGCTCATTCTGGGCTTACCATACCTGCGATCAGAACAATTGTACCCTCCATGGCATTTTGCCTTCTTCATATTGCTTGGGTCATCTTCCTCGAGCAATTTGAAAAGACAAAACCATAGAACTTCCCATTTATGATCATTATATTCTTGTGATTACTAATGGATGTGGTCTTGTTTCAGAAATTTTTCGAAAAAAAAAACTAACAATGGCAGCATCACTTACCATTACTTTCGATGAGAGCAAGCACCAACTCGTGCTTCAACAGAAGCAAACTACGCGCACCTACAAGCGCCCCATCAGCTGCCGAAGCGTCAACTCCCTCGGCAACTCTCTGAGCTCCGGGTCGACCTCGACCCCCCGGACTATCGTCTTTGGGACGCTGGGACCATTCCCACTTCCCGAGGAATAAGCTGATCCTTCCAAGAAGCAGAAACTCGCCTCTCAACGTGTCACTACCGTGACACCAAAGGCGAGCACCAGAAGGCCCGAAGCCCGTGGCAGCCCCACGAAGCCTCGACCAGCAAACGACCAGGTCTATCCCAAGACTTGGTCCCCAAGACCTTCACCAAAATAAAGAAGGTCCCAAACATCCAACAAGCCAGCATTCCTGGCCCCACTCAAGGAGAACCAGTTCTACCCTCTTGCTTACATGAAAGAGGAGAGACCCATCTCCAACCTGACTCCCAAGTCAAACCAGCATGAGCCGGCTTGTTCCTACAAGCCCAAAATAAAATCATGCATCACAAGGCCTCCGCAAGCACCTGCTAAGGCCTACAAACCTGTAGTTCGACTCTTCATCTCTACAGGGGCCGAACTCCAAAAATTCAAAGCTTCGCTGCAACAGGCGAAGGACAGGGTTCGCATCCTGTCCTTGCCCAGCTACAAAGAAGACAGGCTCGGCTACTGCTCCCGAGGGATCACATCCTTCATCGTCAAAGCCCAGCCAGAGCTGACCGAAGCTCAAATTGCTCGTCGTATATGCCGCCGCCCGTCGTATCGGCAAAAGAGACTAGAGAAGCAAAGGACCCAGCCTCCTCCACTTCAAGTCTCTCCTAAATGGGTCGAAAAAGATAGACCCAACCAAGTTGTTGCCGTCCTTATGGTTGGAAAAACAAGAAGGCGCCAAAAGTCAGCAACAAAAATCCATGTCCAACGTCCGATGACCCGTAGCATCTCCAGGACAAGAAGACATTCAGAAGAATCCCCTACTCCTTCAAGCAAAGGACGGCAGAGTGATTCTTCCTCAAGCTCTTCTTCAAAAAGAATGAGCCCCAGCTCAGTCACCAGGACAATTTCTTCATTCGAATCACGAAGGATGAACATCTTGGCTACAAATTCTGAGCCACCACCCTGCAATCCACCTCAAGATGATGCAATCACCTGCATCCAGTAGTTGGAAAAAGGCCAACAAAGGATTGAAACTCTGATGGAAAACCTTCTCCTCGCCTTCCAAAATCAGGCGAACAATGAACCTCCTCCGAATCATCAAGACGATGAGGTAAATAGAGAAGAAAATGAGTCACGCGCCCTTACCAAAAAGGATGTAGACAGTATCCATGCCAAAGCAAAAGAAGAGGATATACTCAAGGAGCATGGGATCAAGCCACCATATCCCTTACGGATGGACTCGGTCCCGTTCCCCACCAAATTCAAGCATCCTTCTCTCCAAACATATACGGGGAAAGGA
Source organism: Litsea cubeba (assembly GCA_012931725.1). Taxonomy (NCBI): domain Eukaryota; kingdom Viridiplantae; phylum Streptophyta; class Magnoliopsida; order Laurales; family Lauraceae; genus Litsea; species Litsea cubeba. The sequence continues at coordinate 25,573,221 of CM022955.1, read as the reverse complement.
TCAGCCAGATAGCACGTCATCCACTTCAAGATCCTGACGGGAGCTATCGCAGATTAAGATGCACTCAAGATCCGCCTCTTTACAAGTACCCTAAAAGGTACGGCCTTCGATTGGTACTCCACTCTACCGGAGGACTCGATCCAAAACTGGGCCATGCTAGAGACACGCTTCGTGACTCACTTCAAAGGTGAGGATCATCCCGCTACTATGGCTCAGCTGTGCAGCCTAAAACAGGGTGAGAATGAGTCAACATATGACTTCATTCACAAGTGGAAAGCAATGGCGTACAAATGCTCTGATGTACTGCCACAAGCGTCGCTAGTCGACATCTGCCGAAACAACATGAGAGCTAGAATCCGCTCCATGATCATCGGCAACAAATCAAAAAACCTGGGAGAACTCCTAGAAGCTTCCATGGAAGCTGAAACGGTGATTAAAGACCTCAACAGTCAGAAATCATCAAGAAAAGAGCCAACCGCCATTGCAACCTCAAAACCAAAGAAAAACGAGGTCCTCAATGTGCAGACCAAGTCAGCTCCTCAGCCACCAAAGAAAGCTGAAGACAAAGCTGCTGGTAAGAGACCTGAACTCTCAGATGCCTTCAAAGAACGAGTAGAGAAGAAATACCCGTTTGATGAAGATGTTGATGAAATCTTCGGGGCTCTTGTGGGAAACGGCATGCTCACCTTGCCTGAACCAAAAAGACCGGGTGATGTTGGCAAAACCAACGATCCTCGGTACTATCCATACCACCAGATGATCTCGCATCCTCTCAATCAATGCTTCGTTGTGAGGGAGAAAATAAACAAGATGTGGAAAAACGGAGTCATCACCTTTGACAAAAACTATGGGTCTGCCTCCGTCAACATGGTGACATGTGGACAAACATCAAAATGACCGAAGAAGAAGATCACTACTTCCTTCAAGGTGATAAACTCAATCCAAGCGTCCGAGGAACTGGTTTCTTACCCGACACCAGACGGACAACCATATGGGTACATCCCGATCTCTTGGAACATGAAAATTGGGAGGTCGTGAAAACAAAGCCTACAGCTCAACAGCGAAGGCAGGCTAGGAAATATCTCCTCAAACTCAAACAGCAAGAGAAGACCTAGCCAAAACAAGAAATCAAAGAAAAGGCAGAGGCTTCCTCTACCGCTTCACTGGAGGCAACAAAAACATCCCTTCCAGAGACTTCAAAGGGGGTAAGAAAATTCACTCTCAGTGATTTCATGCCACCTCAATTCAAAGAAGCCACGCAGGAGGTATCATACTCTTGCAATTCGGTAGTTGGATTCTCCATTGATGGATACGAGTCCAGTGACACCGATGATGGATTCGAATCCAACTACACAGACGAGTGGGAGGAGTCCCTTGAAACAGGAGAATATCTCTCCAACGAAGAATGGGTTCCTGAGACTCATCTTATGCCAGTAATCTGGTATAACCCCCTACAGCCACAAGGATCCTGGTCTGATGATGAAGAAGACCAAGAGGCTGTATAAGAAAATGTTGTTGAACCAGCACCCCTCATTGCTCCAGTGGAAATCAACAATGTTGAGCCACAAAGAGCTGATGAAGAAGAAGATTTGGCTCCCATGCCTGATCTTGAAGAATATGCAAGGATCTTGCAGCGTCTCCCTCTAGAACAAGAGCAAGACCGCGTCAACGAGCCTCCTCGCAATCCAGAGCCTGAAGTCCCTGAAGACCATCAGGTACATCCTCCCTTAACTCCTGAAAATTGAGAAAATTGATGGATAGACGATCCTCTTACATCCGAGGATGAGTCTGACTCCGATCGGGCAACGTCTCCTGTCAGAGCTTCCTGTAATGTGATAATTCGGGATTATAGCTCTTCCGAAGCATCGTCTGATGAGAGCACTTACACTCCGGCGACGCCTAGCAATGCATCATCTGGAGCCACCTCATCTCACGTGACTTTCACTGAGATGACACCCTCTCAACTTTCTTCTGCTGAGACTGTGACTTCAAAGTTCACACCCTTCCTGACTAAAGAATTCCCAGCTATTGATGCTTGGGACGATGAATTGGTCAACGAAGAAGAAAGGCTGCTGGATGCTGTTCAGGACTTGTTCTCGGAAAATGCTCCGTGCAATACAATCACTGAGGTTGGCAACTCCGCTGCTGATACATCCTTAGCAAATGAAAAACGACAGCCTCTTGATCCTGAAGACAATCTTCCAAACGAAGACCCTTCTCAAGAAACTCTAGAAGTTGGTAGAGGCACCTGCTCTGGCCGGGACTACCATAAGAATTACAACCAATCTTCCTTTACATATGTAAATCCTTCGGGAAAAGATGTTGTAAGCGCCCCTAGTGGCAACAATGATGAACATGCAGGCCCTAAGGAAGCTTTCAAGTACGATTTGATTGAACACTTCAAGCACATACCTGCACGTCTGCACATCCTAAATTTGTTGCGAATGTCTCCGCACACTCATGATAATCTCATCATAGAATTACAAAAGCTGAATGAGGATGTCGACAAACATGCCCCGCAAGTCCTCCAAATTGAAATGGATTACCGGGTCAAAAACTCAGAAGCCTCCTCAAAGGGAGAAAAAAAGAAATCTGAGGGATTATGCATTGAATGCCTCTCAGTTAAAAAAGCAGCCAGTGCAACCATCGCCTTCACAAAGGATGACCTCTTACTTGGCGAAACCAGGCACAACCGACCCCTGTACTTCACAGGGTACATCAAGGAAATGCCTATGCACATAGTTCAGATCGACCCAGGTTCTGCACTCAACCTCATCTCCACATCGGCTCTCAAAGAGTTGGGCATCCCACCCAGCAAACTGAGCCACACATCTGTATCTATCTTTGGATACGATGAGAGTACTCACACGCCAATCGACAAAATCAGGTTTAAGATGCAGATCGGTGATCTTATCTCTGAGGTCATAGTGTATGCAATAAAAACCCCTTCATGCTACAACATCCTTCTCAGACGCCCTTGGATCCACGAGAATGGCGTTGTCCCTTCAACTCTACATCAATGCACCAAGTTTGTTGGCGACGACGGCATGATACATCGAGTCTTTGCAGACAGAAAACCCTTCAAAGGTAAAGAAGTCCACTTCGCAGACTCACAGATGTATGAAGGTGAAAAAGAAGAAGAGGAGAAGCACACAGCACCTTTTGCCGAAAATCTCCAGAAAGATAAAGGCAAGGCTCCTCAACAATCGCCAGAAGAAAACAAATCACCCGGTAAATCTGAAGAGAGCATTCAAACTCCCTTCATCATCTCCCTCAAACCTTCAAAGCCTTTGGTCATCACAACTAAAGTGAAGAAGGCAAAGCAAAAGTCTGGGGGCAAATTTGTTGTCTCTTTCATGTCTATCATGCAAGACACGGATTCGGATTCAGAGCCAGAAGACGGCACATCGTCAAGCCAAGCTGACACTCAGCAAGTTCAGTCTGCTCTTACTCCAACGGAGACAACTTCTGACAAAGAAGATCCTACGTCAGCTTCCTTCGTTGTTCCAGCAACTTCAACAAAGGAAAAGCCGATCTTTTTCCATAGATTGGATGCTTCTTCATCAAACTCCATGCTTGAACCTTTCCAAAATGATGCTATGCCTCAACTATCCTTATATAATTCTGTGGCACAAGCTATTATGAAGAAAATGGGCTATGACGCTCAAAACCCAGTCGGTTTGGGAGAAGGATGCGGTATTCTCACGCCATTGGGGCCCGTCTTGACCAAAAGCCAGCTGGAAGATTGGAGATTCTATGGCTATGTAGAAAAGTCTTCACACGGGTCAGGGTATGATCCCAACACTCCCCTGAGACAATTGACACAAAGGCTTAAAAGTCAATATACTGACCAAGCCTCAACATCTCAAGTCCATGAAGACATCGATCTCCCTGGAGATCTCTTTGATGAGTCACCTGACAAAGATCCAGGAAGCTCATCTAATTGGTACGATTTCTCCAAAAATGAAGAGGAGTTGTCCGATGGTACGGACGTGTGGTCTTCTGACCCAGAAGAACCCTCATTTCCAAAAGAAGTAGCCTACTTCGACCCGGTTTCAACAGGCAATTGGGATCATCTCATAGCAAGCCTTGGGAAAATTACCGATCAAGAAGACCCGTGGAAAGGAACGAAACCTCGGTCTGGAAATGCCCTTGAAACCCCATAAGGTTTCATTGAGCTGGAAGCCTCCGAAAATATTGTGGAGGAACCACCTTCGAACCTTCCAACAGGAGATCCTGTTCAAAAGATAGACTTGGGAACACCAGATAACCCACGTCCTGTATTCATAAGCAAGAATATAAAGGATGATAAGTTACCCGAGTATATCGCCTTTCTTCGTGAGTTCGTTGATTGCTTTGCATGGTCTTACGCTGAAATGCTTGGCTTAGACCCCAAAATAGTGGTCCACAAACTCAATCTTCAAGAAGACATCAAGCCTGTCAACCAAGGCCAAAGAAGATTCCGTCCAGATGTGATGGATAAAATTGAACAAGAAGTTCAAAAACTCAAAGGCGTCGGCTTCATCCGTGAGGAACAACATCGTGAAATGTTGGCCAACATTGTCCCCGTGACAAAGAAAAACGGGCAGATCAGGGTCTGTATTGACTATAGAGACCTTAATGGCGCATGCCCAAAAGATGAATTTCCGCTCCCCATACCATAGGTAATGATTGATAATACCTGTGGATTCGAGCGAATGACATTCATGGATGGTTTCTCTGGCTACAATCAGATAAAGATGCATCCTGAAGATGAAAAACATACATCTTTTCGAACCCCATTTGGCGTGTATGGCTACACTGTCATGCCATTTGGTCTGAAAAATGCGGGTGCCACATATCAGAGGGCTATGATGAAAATACACCAAGATATGCAACACAAGATGGTTGAACGTTACGTTGATGACCTCGTCGTCAAAAGTAAAAGAAAAGAAGATCATCTCGAAGACCTTCGAGAAGTCTTCCTCCGGCTTCGCAAACACAAACTGCGAATGAATCCTTTGAAATGCTTCTTCGGCGTCTCGTCGGGTAAGTTCCTCAGATTCTTAGTTCGGAAAGCTGGAATAGAGCTTGACCCTATAAAAGTCAAAGCCATTCTAGAAATGCCCTCTCTAAGAACCTTGAGAGAACTCAAAGGGCTTCAAGGGAGATTGGCTTACATCAGACGGTTCATCTCCAATCTTTCGGGGAAATACTGTCCATTCTCTCGGTTGATGAAAAAAGGTGTAAACTTTATCTGGGATGCTGACTGTGAAGCTGCTTTCCAAGACATCAAGTCATACCTGACAAAACCTCCAGTGTTAGCTGCTCCTACCACTGGAAAACCATTCATCTTGTACACAAGAGCCCTTGATCACTCTTTAGGAGCTCTGCTTGTGCAAGAAAATGATCAAAGAAATGAAGCTGCTCTATATTACCTCAACCGTATGCTAGTAGGTGCAGAGCATCGCTACTCTCCAGTCGAAAAAGAATGTCTTGCAGTGATGTTCGCCATACAAAAGCTGCGTCACTACTTGCTTTCCAACACAGTCTACCTGGTCTCAAGGGTCAACCTCTTGAAGGTCCTTGTCACAAAGGCAGGTTCTCTCAACGCTCGACTGGAAAAATGGTCCATCCTTCTGTCACAATTTGATATTAGGTATGTACCACAAAAGGCAGTCAAAGGGCAAGTTCTAGAGGACTTCCTTGCAGAGCATCCATTACCTAAAGATTCTCCGCTCAGAGATGATCTCCCAGACGAACCAGTCTACAATGTGGAGACTTTCTCACAAAGTGCCTCCTGGGACATGTACTTTGACGGTGCAACCAAGACAAATGAAAAAAGACAGCTGATCTCGGGAGTTGGCATCCTCTTTGTTAGCCCCGACAAATACATGATTCCACACGCTTTCTCGCTACTGGAACCATGCACAAACATTGCAGCTGAATATCAAGCTCTGATCCTAGGATTGGAACTCGCCATCGAATCCGGTATCACCATGCAGGAAGTCATTGGAGACTCTCAACTGCTCGTCAACCAGATGAATCAGAAATTTGAAATCAGGAAGCCAGATTTGCTGCCTTACTACAACAAAGCACAATCGCTTCTGCAAAAGTTTGACATCTGTCACATCACCCACATTCGTAGAGGTGAAAACATACGTGTAGATGCCCTGGCAGGACTTGCCGCATCTATGGCAATCCAGGAACGGGAAAACATGCAGATCACAGTGTGCGAAAGAAGAATCCTTCCTCCTCTTAACACACACCAAGCAGTTGCTGAATGCCACCAAGTGGTTGGAAGTCGGATTTCAATCCTTTAAACTTCAATCGGCGACTGGAGGGATCCGTTCATTGATTACATTATGTTCGGAATCCTACCTGAAGATCCAAAAGAACGGGTAAGCATCCAAAGGCGAACTCCAAGCTTTCATTTGGATATTCCTTCAAAAATCCTTTAGAGGAAATCCTTCAACGGAGTACTTCTACGCTACTTGTCACAACAAGAGGCTGAAGAAACACTCAAAGAAGTTCATCCTTGTCTTTACGGAGCTCATCAGGCTGGTCCCAAGCTCTATGATCAGATAAAAAGGTTAGGTTATTACTGCCCTACCATGGTAGCTGACGCAATGCAATTTGCTAAGCGCTGCCAACAATGCCAAGTTCATGGAGATTACATTCACATGCCTCCAGAATGGCTGCATCCTACGGCGATTTCATGGCCTTTCGAAGCCTGGGGTATGGACATCATAGGTCCAATTTCTCCCCCTTCGAACAAAGGTCATCGCTTCATCTTCGCCGCTACGGATTATTTCTCCAAGTGGTCAGAAGCATTTGCGTTCAACGAAATGAAGACCTCATCAGTCCTTCAGTTCCTGCGCACCAACATCATTAGTTGTTTCGGCATACCCAAAAGATTCGTCCATGATAACGGACCACAATTCCGGGATCATCGATTCTATAGGTTCTGCGACAAATACAAAATCCAAAGCTGTCCTTCGACTCCATACAATCCGGCAGCAAATGGATGAGCAGAAGCTTTCAACAAGACACTCTGCAAAATCCTCAAAAAGATGGTCTCTAGTCACAAAAGAGACTGGAGAGATAAAATGTCTGAAGCTTTGTGGGCCTATCGAGCAACCGTTCGAGGACCAACCCATAGCACACCATTCTCCTTGGTCTATGGATGCGAAGATGTCGTGCCCTTGGAAGTACAAATTCCTTCCTTGAGGGTATCCTTCCAAAATGGCATGACTCAAGAAAGCAATGTCAAATTACGACTCCATGAGCTGGATAATCTCGATGAGAGATGGCTCGAAGCTCAACAAAGCATTGAACTTTACCAAGCACGCATGGCAGGATCTTTCGACAAAAAGGTTAGGCAACGCGCCTACAAAAAGGGTAACTTGGTCCTTGCGGTAAAAAGACCAATGGCCTTCGCTCACAAGTCCAAAGGCAAATTTGAGCCAAAATGGGAGGAACCCTACGTCATCGACAAGGTTTTCTCCAACGGCGCATACGCACTCCTAAACATGGAAGGTGACAGATGTATGCTGCCCATCAACGGCAAGTTCTTAAAGCGGTACTACCCTTGAAGACTACCCAACTGGGTAAGAGCAATGCCTGTACGGCCAAAACCGGTTTCCAGGTACACGCTCGCTAAACCCACCTTATTTTAGAATTTTCATATCAAATGTTGAAATTTCTAGAAATTTAAACAATGCTTACTTCCATCATTTCATTGTTCAAAAATCCAAGTTTAGGAACATTTCCCTAACTTGACCAAAATTTTCAACCCTTGAACCAAAATTCATGGTTTGAAACAAAATCCGGATTCAGGGATTTCCACCCTAGTCCACCGTGCCTTTTACCGCCAAAATGGTTTTACGTCAAAACTTATGACCCTCGTGTCTTTAAACAAAAAAAAAAGAAAAAAAAATGGTTTTTCAAAAAAACCGCGGGGAAGCGACGCTTAGTAGATACTCGCACAAATTGGAAGCATACGAACCACGTTCGACACTTCCAAAATTGCAGGGAAGCGACATTTCGTCGATACTTGTAAAATCCAAAACCGTGGATACGCAACATTTCAGTTGATATCCACAACCCAAATTTCAAAGGTTAAAAAAAAAAACCTAAAAACCGTGGAGACGCAACATTCAGTTGATATCCACAACCCAAATTTCAAAGGTTCAAAAAAACCTAAAAAACCATGGAGACGCAACATTTCAGTTGATATCCATAACCCAAAGGTTTGAGAAAACCACAAATTTCAAAAATCATGGGGAAACGACATCAAGTCAATACTCGCAAAACCAAAATTTTTGAAAAGCAAGGATGCGACATTCCATCGATACTTGTTCTCAAATGAACTAATCCCACCAGGTGTGCCAGCTTGGTGGACCGCGCTTCTGCCGCTCGGCACTTACTGAGGTCAGCAGACGTGAGAGTTCGTGGGATACGACCCTTTCGCACCCGGGAGGGCAAAGCGAGCGTCAACATTTTTCTTTTTGGGTGGGTGTGCCAGATTTTCTACTCTACTTGGAATTGCAAATGGTGATACGGAGATCGACCTTCACAAGTAAAAAAGGAACTCAACATCTTTCGAGTTTTCATTGCACATATATTTAAGAAAAGATACATGATTTTGAAATGCAGTAAGAGGCGATTTCATTTGTTTTGCCATTAAAGGCGATGTTTGCCGTAAAAGGAGATTTTTTGGCATTTATAGCCGATTTTTGGCATTTATAGCCGATTTACAATTCTTATCAATAGTGAAAGACAAGAGTTGTGATTTTTGTCTATTTAGAAAAATACAAACTACAATGAAAAGCAAGAAAAGAAGGATCTAACTTCTCCGGAGATTGTGGGGGACTCGTTCAGATTGATGGTCGCAAGTCGTATATGGACTTCGCCATCATCCATGCAGATGAGAACAGAGGATGCTCTTGATTCGCTTGGCTCGGCTATAACCTCATATTTTTAGATGACAAAGACCAAGAGGAGGTCCTATGTCCAATAAAAAAATTAAGTAGACGAGCTGAAAAGCCACGTCTAAGCCATTGGAAGCAGAAGGAGAAGACAACAAGGGACTTTTGTCACCTTGTAGCGGTGGTCGTTGCAGAACTTCAGCAAAGTTTTCTCTCTTTTTTTCTGGATTCTGTCTGTTTGGATTTCGGGATTTTCTGTGCTTTTTCTAGCGATGATGCTTGGCTTTTTCTTGATCGGTTCTTCTTGGAATGCTCTTCTATTTATAGACCTTTGGTGGCCATTTAGGAGAGTTTATGGGCTTTTAATGAAGTAAAGCCACATAATGGAAGGAGTTACAAGTTTTAATTCATTTATTTTGTAACTCCTTTTCCTTGGCTTCTGATTGGCCCGTGGAGAATTAAGGCTTTTAATTGCCTTTAATCACCATAATGGGAGGAGTTGCATGGTTTTAATGCCACGATTGCTTGGACTTGTAACTCCTTTTTTCATGCTTCTGATTCGACCGTCCAAAATAACGAGTTAATGACAGCAATAAGTTGTCAAAATGGGTCAATTATCAGCATTAAGTGGTCGCCAAGTCGCTCGAAGAGTTGCGGGCCATGCCGCGTCTTTTGGAATTCTTTTGGCAATAATCATCGATAGATCTTCATGCTGATCGACATCGGATGACCATGCAACTTCACACATTGATTGCTAACAGCGGGTCGGTGCCACCTGTTTTGTCGATTTTTCGATCGATCAAACATAAAGTATGTTTTCTTGGTCAACCGGTTGGCGATCAATGATGATTTGATGCTCTCGAAGACGAACCCGTGATGTTGACGAAGATCAACGGATTTGGAGCCTCAAAAGTCAGAATTTTGGAAAACCACAGGTACTGGGAGTCTCGAAACGCGAAAAGGTACAAAAAAAGGCCCTTTCGGTGGAAATCCAGCGACCCGGATTTCCAGGGTCGCCGGCGACCATGGGGTTTGGACCCTTTTGGTCGCCGATTTTCGGCCATTTCATTTCGTCTTTCCTGATACTTTTTTCTTCGATATTTTTCCTGACATTTTTGCATATTTATTGGCCTAATTTCCCTATATAAAACTTGAGGAGAATCCATGCATATTGGGGTGCAAAGTTTCCGATTTTCCGGGAAAGGCTAAGACTATGTCGCGCAGAGCTGCCGATTTGCTGTCAGAGGCCGAAACTGGGTCAAACAATGTCGGAATGACCTGAAATTTAAGGTGAAGCCTCATGAACAATAACTAAGACCAACCATAGGCTTTTGTTTGAGTTTTGAAGCCGTGTGGGGTCATGTCGCTAGTAGACTTGATTTTGTCGCAAGGAAGATGTCGCGCATTGATGTGTGGTCAACCGATGTCCGATTGACCTGAAATTTAACAGGGAGCCTATTGGAGTCATTTTGAGAAGATCCATTAGCTCTGATTTGGAAACTATGGTCCCGGGGAACTTTTCCACTGGGAGGCCTGATTTGGCTTCCGAGAGTCAAAGTCTGGTCAAATGTTGTCGAAATGACCTGAAACTTGACGTGCAGCCCTTTGTAAGCATTTTGAAGCCAGCCATGTGCTCTGTTTCATGAGTTACAGCCTCGGTGGTTCTCGCCGCTAAGAGGCTTGATTCTGCTATTTGAGGGTTGATGTAGGGTCAAACGTTGTCGGTACGACATGGAACTTGATGTGGAGCCTTTTGGATGTATTTGAGACCATCCACAGGCTCTGATCAAAGATTTGGTGTCTTCGATGCTGTCGCCGCCGGGAGCTCCTGTTCAGCTGCTGGAGGAGTGAAGTTAGGCCAAATAATTTTGAAATGGCCCGAAACTTCATGTGTATTCCTCCGTTGGCTATCTTGAAGGATCTTGTAATTTTTGTTTGATTCTGACAAGATTTGATTTTTTGGAAGTAGCATTGCCTATTTATGGTAGGCTGCGTCTTCACATAGCTTTCTTGAGGTTGAAAAGGCAAAGTGACATTTTTGGTGTCAACAAGAAGAGGAGGTGTTCCATACCTTTGAGCACCCGACCCCAGATTTCCTAGTTTAGCATGTTTTTAATCATGAATTAGTTTTCTCAGTGGGTTTACTGGTTGTTTGATCAAATTTCTGAGTTGGATTATATTTTCTTTGGTTTTGGGAAATCTTGAGAGCCAGTGAACTTAGATAGTGACAGTAGGGTCCTATTTGTTTTGTGTGGTCATTGTAGAGATATTCTCTTTGATTTCTAAAAATACCCATTCTAGCTTCTTCTGATTAATCTCGTCATTCCCTACAACTTTCGTGTTCACTCTGTGCCCACCCGAAACTCCGAAAATTAGTTTTTCCAGCCCTGGGGCAAAATCAGTCTTTTTACACTAAATCTGGACCCAAATTTCGAGATCTCATAACCTTGCCAAATATATACTTTTGGAATCCATTATTCTAAGTTGATTTGGGTCCAAATACAATAGATAGATTTTTTTCATAGTTCCAAACTCATATCAAGATTTGGATTTGTAAAGATGGATTCAGGTTCGGATCCACCGCGGTTTTGCCTTGGATCCAACTGTTTGCATTATACCTGTTAATTTGGCCCTTAGACAAGGGGGCTCGAGCTGTCCCAGCCCTTAAAACGAGGGGTTTTATTTCTAAGAAAAAGCCTTAGGGCTGGGCTTTGAAAATATTTTGCAAGCCCTAAAATCTGAGGGCCAGACTTGGACAGTAGTAATTTGGCCCTGCCCTGGCCCTAGCCCTCGTGTTTTTCTTTATTATATATCATGTATATATACTTATATGTATATACATGGTAAATCTTCCCTGCAACAATCACTTGTCAGTAACAAAATGGGGATGTGAAGGCAATTTGATACCCTATACCATTATTAAATGCTCTAAAGATCCATACACATTCAAACTTGGTACATTTCTTCTTTAATTATCTAAGTTATGCACTATACTTAGGGCCCGTTTGGATGTATACAGAATAAAATATTTACAGATTTAATTATTGTAAGAATAAAATAGTATAGAATAGAATAATGTAATATTATAATATTACAATATTTTTTCTGTTTGACGATTTTTGAAGAATCTTACAGATTTTAAATTGAGTTGTTCGGGAGGTGCTATGATTAAAGTAAATTACATTATTAGAATAATTTTTGGGGTTTTTACCGGAAAAGTCCCAAAATATGGGCATTTACCCGGTATAGTACTGGCCCAATTCTCATCACTAATTGGGTCTTCCCGCCAAATTCCTTTTTTTTTCTATGATATCCATAGCGACGATAGCGTCACTTGATATAATATTGAGTGACGCTATCGTCACTTTGCGCAACCTTTAAATACTCGCGTCGTCCCCTGGTTTCAATCTTCTTCTACCCAATGGCTCTTAAAAATTCTTGTTTGGCTAGAAATGAAGCATGACTGGTCTATGGGCTTCTATTTTCGAGTGTAATCTGTCACTTTGATTCCATTTTTGTGGCTGTTGATCTCCATGAAAGAGGTTTGTACATTTATGTATATCTTTGCATGGTAACATGAAAAGAAATGAAGATAATATATTTTTTTTTTGCTTTTCCTTTTACTCTTGGTGTCCATGATGTTAAAGATTGTCACGCACGTGAATGTTGTATTTTGGAAAGTGAACATTATTCTTCTGAACAAATGTTAGTCAAAAATCTACTCTGGCTCCAACTGATGTGTGACAGTTTTATGTGATTTTTTGTATTCAAGTGTAATCCGTCATTTTCTTAACATTTCTGTGGCTGTTGATGTACATTATTGAAGGTTTGTGCATTTATGTCTATCTTTGCATAGTAACATGAGAAAAAATTGAATATAACGATCATTTGTGATGCCTTTTCATTTACTTTTGGTATCAATGAAGTTAGAGACTATCACACACACTTGTATGTTGTGTTTTGGAGTGTGAAACTGAGTGTTTGTATTGTTTGTAATCTTGCATATGTTTTTTATATTGTTTGTAACCCTAGACACTTTCAAAAATTGTGGATTGTAAGCTGTTCTAGGCCATAGATGCCCCTCCACTGTGTTACGTCTTTGGCCCTTTGCAAATATCACACTTCTTTGGACAATGAGGTGCTTGTCCCCATTTTCCGTATATGTTTGTACAAAAATAATGCCTAAATAATTATTTCTGTCCTGAAATAGGATGTCGGATGGTGAGTTGATTGTGATTTTTTATTATGACGGAGAATTTAAATATGACATGATTCACCCGGTATACGAAGGCGGAAATCAGAAGATGAGGTCCATTCAAAGTGACATAACATACTCCGAATTGATGAACATAGCTCTTCAAACTACACAGTGGGAAGAAACCTGTGAGAACATAAGCATACGTTATCTTCATCACAATGGGCACGTGTTTTCATTGGCTGCCATAGAGGATGATAGCGACATCAAGTGCATGTTAACACTTTCACAACATAATACAAATGGGATATTACTATACATCAATAGAAGTTCGAATGGTTCTTCCAATAAGATAAGAGAACCTAGAAGGTACATAAGATCTTTTTTTATGTATTTTATATATAATGCTTAATACTATTTCTAGTAGTCTAATGTAAATATTTCCATGTGTTTATCTTGAGCAGGTCATTTGAGATGGACATGCGTTCTTTACGAGGCAAACAAATTGATTTTTCTGGGAGCAATCACAATGATAAGCGCAAAGTACCTTCCAGGGAAAGTCATGAAATTCCTACTGTCAATCTATGCGAAGACAATGACATTCATTTTTCAGCAGTCCGAGACATTGGTGGTAATGAATTTGCGAAAGAAAGTAGTATTGTACTCATTGATCGTGTTGAGAAAGTTAATATGCCTGATGAAATAGAGTTTGTCAATGTTGAATCTGGGAACACGGGAACCAATCTTGCAGGGTTTTCAAAGGCAAGAGGCCAAAGACCTTCTATGTACAATGTTGGAGAACAAAGCTACCATAATCGGAAAGTTATATTCGAAGATGACATGGTCCCAGAAGAATTTGATACAGAGTTGGAACACAATTCATCTCGGGAGATGTGGCTTGGGCGCGAATTTCCGAACCGTGATGATTTTAGGAGAACTATAGCGAAATTTGCAATATACAACAACTTCACTCTCCAGCACTTAAAGACACAACAATTCAAAGTCACTGCACGTTGCAAAGAAACTGACTGTCCATGGCGCATTCACGCATCCATGATTGAGAGTGGACCACGCTTCAAGGTTAGGACCTACAACCCAATCCATAAATGTTCGAAGCCATCCATGGGTACTGCACATCGTCAAGCGTCATCAGAACTTATTGCAGAGTACATCTTGGAAAAAGTGCGGTTAAATCACAACATTAGGCCAAAGGAAATAATGAATGACTATCAAATGGAGTTTGGTGTCACAATTTCTTATAGGAAGGCACACATGGCAAGGGAAATTGCACTGCACATTGTTAGGGGCTCATATGAAGATTCTTTTAAGATCCTCCCTTTGTATTGTGAGGAGTTGAAATTGATGAACCCGGGTACTGTCACCAATATTGATATGTCAGACGACGACAGGTTCAGGAGATTTTTTTGGGCATTTGGTCCATGCATTCGGTCATTCACAACATCCCTTAGGCGAATGATTGCTGTTGATGGATCACATCTCCGTGGCAAGTACCCAGGAGTTTTAATGGTTGCCGTGACCCTCGATGGAAACCACAAGCTGTTCCCAATAGCTTTTGCGTTTGCGGAGGCAGAACGGCGCGACAGCTGGGAGTGGTTCCTCGCCAATCTGTCTGTATCATTGGGAGAACCTACAGATTTGACAATTGTCTCCGATCGGCAGAAGGGCCTTGTTCCCGTGTTGGCAAACGTGATTCTAAGTGCACGTCATTCTTACTGTTGTCGTCATCTTGCGGAAAACATTAAGTCAACCTTTAAAGATCCGGCAATTGTGATGAAATTCTGGTGTGCTACAAAGGCATACAGAGCATGTGAATATGAGGCGTTTATGGAAGACATCAGGGCTGTCAATCAAGATGCATATAATTATATAAACGGATTTGGCCGGCAGCATTGGGCAAATGCCTTTGTCGAAGGTCGACGATATGACATGCTTACAAGTAATGCCGCTGAGTGCACCAACAGCATGCTGAAAGATACTCAACCTTTACCAATTGTCAAGCAAGTGGAAGAGATAAGAGCTAGATTGATGGAGTTCTTCCAAAAAAGACAAGCTGAAAATCTCTGCATTAACAGTCGTTTGACTCCATACGCTGAGAAGTTGCTAGGACATGAAACAGAAGAAGCCCGAAGGTTGCACGTACGCGTTGCCGGACTCGTCGAGTTTCAAGTTCAGTCTGCACAGTATGTGGACATTGTTCATCTAGATCGTCGAACTTGCACGTGTCGCAAATGGGAAGTACTTGGGATACCGTGCTCACATGCAATCGCTTCAATGCGAGTGAGGAAATATAATCCATATGAATTTTGTGACAATTGGTATCTAACAAGTGTACTACATGCCACGTACAATGAGGTGATTCACGCCACTCGTGATAGCAAACAATGGGAGCATATTTCGAACGAAAGAGTTATCCCTCCTCTTGCAACTAAACAGCCCGGGAGACCAAAGAAGAATCGAATACGAACTGAGGATCGTTACAGGGAACGGAGGGTGTTCACATGCTCCAATTGCAACGAGAAAGGCCACAATCGTCAGAGTTGTTGAAATCCCCCGGCTCAACATCGACAGACTTAGTCTCAATTATTTCTGTGACCTGTCGCCAACACAATACTCTCTTTGTTTTTTTGTGAGAAATTGTGTTCATGATGATGGACCATAATCCTGTGCCACTATTTATGTTCATATGTAAAGAACATACTTTTTTATTTTGTTTTCATGATGATGGACCATAATCCTGTGAGTTTGTTTATGTTCATCTGTAAAGAACATACTTTTTTGGCCTTCACTTTCTGTAAGAATTATTTTGGAATATTGAAGTCAAAACATTACAAGTATGACATGAATGTTTTTTTTTTTTTGTGTATATATTTTTGAACCTTTGTGAACTATGAATGTTAAGCTATCCATCGTTGCCATACTGTATGTGGTTTACTTTTAAGTTCCTGCATTAAGGTCAGGGAAATTCTCACTGATACCAGTGACGCTAGCGTAAAAAAAAAATGGTTTATGTGATCTATGACAAAAGCGATACAGAGTTAGTGACGCTAGCGTCACTTATGTCAGGAAGTCATCACAGAAAGCAATTTTTTTGACGCTAGCGTCACTTATGTCAGGCGCTAAAGTCATTACAGAAAGCAAAGTTTTTGACGCTAGTGTCACATATGTCAGGCGATAAAGTTATCATAGATAGCAAAGTTTTTGACGCTAGCGTTGTTGACACCAAAAATGTCACTTTGCCTCTTCAAGATCCAAAAAGCTACATGAAGTCGCAACCTGCCATAAATAGGCAATGCTGCTTCCAAAAATCAAATATTGTCAGAATCAAACAAAAACTGCAAGATTCTTCAGAAGCCAAAAGAGGAGTACACAAGAAGTTTCGGGCCATTTCAAAATTATTTGGCCTAACTTCGCTTCTCCGACAGCTGAAAAGGAGCTCCGGCGGCAAAAGCATCGAGACACCAAATCTTGATCAGGGCCGTGGATGGTCTCAAATACTTCCAAAAGGCTCCACGTCAAGTTCCAGTCAAACCAACAACGTTTGACCCTACATCAACCCTCGAACAGCTAAATCAAGCCTCTGGCGGCGAGAACCACCGAGGCTTACTCATAGAAGAGCACATGGCGGCTTCAAAATGCTTAAAAGGGCTACACGTCAATTTCAGGTCATTTCACAACATTTGACCAAGTTTGACCTCGGAAGCCAAATCAGGCCTCTCGGCGGAAAGCTCTCCGGGACATGGTTTCCAAACAGAGCTATGGATCTCTTAAAATGACTCCAATAGGTTCCCTGTCAAATTTCAAGTCAATCGGACATCGGTTGACCGCACATCAAACCGCGACATCTTCATCGCGACAAAAGCAAGTCTACTAGGTGATAGGACCCCAAACGGCTTCAAAACTCAAGCAAAAGCCTATGGTTGGTCTTATTTATTGCTCAGGAGGCATCACCCTAAATTTCAGGTCATTCCGACATCGTTTGACCCAGTTTCAGCTTCTGACGGAAAATCGGCAGCTCGGCGCGACAAAGTCTTCGCTTTCCAGGAAATTGGAAACTTTGCAAAATATGCAGGATTCTCTCAGGTTTTATAAGGGAAATAGGCCAATAAATGTCAAAAATGTCAGGAAAAATACGAAGAAAAAAATCGAAAAACAGAAAAGGCCAAAACGGGACACAAAGGGGGGAAACCCCAGGGTCGCCGGCGACCTTGGACCGGGTCGCGGGACCACCGAAACCGGTTTTCGTCTTTTTTCGCGTTCGAGACCCAGTACCTTGGTTTTCCAAAATTCTGCTTTGAGCCCAAGTCCTCTGACTCCGTCAACATCACGGGTTCTCTCAAGAGATCAAATCATCATTGATCGCCACCCGGTACCAAGAAAACATACTTGTTTGACCGATCGAGAAATCGACAACAGTGGCACCGACCCGCTGTTGGCAATCAATGAAATTCATGGTCATCGATGTCAATCAGCATGAAGATCATCGATGATATCGACAAAGAATCCCAAAAGACGGGCAGGCCCGCACTCTTCGAGCGACTGGCGACCACTTAATGCTGATTAATTGACACTTTATTACAGTCATTAACTCTTTTTTGGACGGCCAATCAGAAGCAAATGGGAGTTACAAGTCCAAGCAATCTGGCATTAACCCATGAAACTCCTCCCATATGGGATTAAAGGCATTAAAGCCTAATCTCCTCCGGGCCAATCAGAAGCCAAGAAAAAGGAGTTACAAAATAAATGAATTAATTCTGTAACTCCTTCCTTTATGTGCTTTACTCAATAAAGCCATAAACCCTCCTAATGGCCACCAAAGCCTATAAATAGAGAGCATTCCAAGAAGAAAAGGACAGACAAGAAAACACAGACAGAAGCACAGAAATCTCAGAGAAGGAAAAGAGAGAAAACTTGCGGAAGTTCTACACGACCACCGCTACAAGGTGACAAAAGTCCCTTGTGTCCTTGCCTTCTCCTCCTGCTCCAATGGCTTAGAGTGGCTTTTCAGCCCGTCTACTTTTTTATTGGAATAGGACCTCCTTTTGGTCTTTGTCTCTAAAAATGAGGTTATAGCCAAGCCAAGCGAATCAAAGCATCCTCTGTTCTCATCTGCATGGATGATGGCGAAGTCCATATGAGCTTGCGACCTCAATCTGAAAGGGTCCCCCACAATCTCCGAGAAGTTAGATCCTCCTTTTCTTGCTTTTCATTGTAGTTTGTATTTTTTCAAAAGACAAAAATCACAACTCTTGTCTTTCATTATTGATAAGATTGTAAATCGGCTATAAAGCCAAAATCGGCTATAACAAAAATCGGCTATAAACGCCAAAATCGCTAAATGCCAAAAAAATCCCTTTCACGGCAAACCAAGAAAAATGTCTCTTTTCTTAAATATATGTGCAATGAAAACTGAAAGAGTTGATTTCCTTTTTTACTTGGAAGGTGATCTCCGATCACCATTGCAATTCCAAGTAAATAGAAAATCTGGCACACCCACACAAAAAAGAAATGTTGAGCCGCTTTGCCCTCCCGGTCGAAAGGGTCGAATCCAACGACTCCCACGTCCTGCAACCTCGGTAAGTGCCGAGCGGCAGAAGCGCGGTCCACAAGCTGGCACACCGGTGGGAGTTTATTTGAGAACACGATGCTAGAAATGAAATATTTGCATATCATATATTTTGCTCTATGCTTATATTTCTTTTCTCGATTCCTTGGCTACTTTATAATTGGTGCCTATGTTGAATTCCGCATCTAAAAAAATGAGATGAGATTTTTTGTTTGGAAATTTCTAATTCTTTGAATTTATTTCCACTCTTTCTCTTTTCAAAAAAAAAAAAAAAAAAACAAAAAAAAAATCAGATTTTTCATTTTGGATTCAAAATTGAGAAACTTTGATCCTCTCCTTCTGGGCACTGGCGCTCACGGGNNNNCAATTCTTGATATGGATTTGAAATAAGGCATGGAGTGCATTGGTATAACTGGACAAAGTGCTTCAAAATGATTTTTAATATATATATATATAAATGGTGTTATTAAATGGAACATGATTAAAGCTTAAGACTTGCCAGTATTAATATAATTTAAATTATGTAAGCATGTAATATATATAATATATATTTTTTAATATGTGAATGGATCCTCTTGTCAAGAGAAATAGGAATATGATTTCGAATCTAAATGTTCTATGTCCTAAGATGCATGGATCCGGATCTGAATTTTATTTAGATAAAAAGTAGTTTTCATAGTCACTTTATTCGAAATCAGAGACTTCTTTAGATTCTTGGATAATCAAATACCCATTTGCAACTCTAAACGCTAATGCCTCGTGGAATTGGAGAAGCATTCTTGAGTTTAGGGATATTTCTCAGTTTCACAATTTTCATCTATTTGGAAAAGGAAATTCTACGACTTTTTTAATAGATCCATAGACCACGGTTGTTATCTAGATGCCTTATGGACCAAATAAGTATAAGAGATTTAATAAGAACTAGCAAAACATGCCCGCACTTAGCAAAAAATAATAAAATTTCTAAATAATGATTAGTTTAAATTATATTGAGATGGTAAAGATTGTAATCAAAATTAAAACCTATAATAATTATAAAAATATAGTTGGAAATCAATTGAGTATCTTGCTTCAAACATTATTTTTTAAATTAGAAGAATAAACCCATAATAAATAAAATAAAATTGATAAAACACCACAAAAATACAATATAAAAATAAAGGTCCATAGACAATCCAAGATTAAAATCAACTTAGAAGAAACAAATAAACCTATAGAAACCCAATGCCTAAAAACCAAAAATTGAAATAAGAAAAATAAATGAAAAACATAAATCCATGAAAACCTATTACCACGAAAACTAAAAGAACTCATCAAAAGTGGAAAGAATAATAAAACAAAGCTATGATAAAAACAAAAAGAAATTCATTAAGACACACATAAAAAAGGAAAAAGAAATTGTAAGAAAGGGAAGAGATATGACACAATCGTGTTGTAGAAATCATTGAAAATGAAATTGTGAGAATCCTTGCATTTCACCCAGTCTTGTTAATTTGAATTATGCGACTGAAGGGATATTAAAGAATCTAGATCCAATTAAACCCCGTATAAAATAAGAAAACCATGATGGGGTTACACAAGATAAGGATGGAAGGTTCAAATGATGGACTCTTTAATATGGGATCAAATAAAATTTTCTTACCTATGACATTGGATAAGAAAATTTAAATATGCATTGATTCGTTCGAGTCTGCAGAAGATTGCAGTCTTTAAAATGAAACTCCTTTTAGATTGGCCTCTTTATTTAGATGGCTGAAATTAAAATTTTGCCTCGATTCCCTAAAATCTCTCCCTCAAGTCAAAATCGGGTTAAAAATAAAATCGACATTGAGCCCCAATTACTTAATCAATTGCGAATTTTGAGCTCAATTGTTAAATTGAAAAATTGGATCTTATCCCTTCATTTATAATAATGGGGTTCAACTAAATGGTAAAGTTTATGGATTTGTTTCTCAAATTCCTAACATTGGGATGTCATTAAAAGCCTAAGTGCTCCATTATATATATTAAAGCAATTAGGGAGGTGAGTTGTGGAGAGTGCCACATCATTTGTCTAGATTTTTCTTTTTTTTCATGGTGCCATGTTAGTATTTTAGAAAATCGACGTGTGGCTCGTTCCATAACATTTTTATTAAAACCTCTCATTCTATTGTTAAGTCATCTAAAATCTCTCCTTCTACCCGCAGCTAAATCTCTCCTTCAATGAATATTTGTGTCATACAAAAGGCCTTCCATCTTTAACAATATAAAGAAGGCATCTCCCCCTCTTCTTCTATTCTCCGTTGCAAAGAAGCTTATGAATGTTACGGATATGAGTTCTCGCCGTACATATTGGGGGCCCAGAAGTCGCCCATAGCAGCTCATTGAAAGCCTCCTTCATCTCGTCAGAAATGATAGGCGTCTTGCAGACTGGACACGTCTTCTGGTCATCATCTATCCAACGGTTCAGACAGCTCCTGTGGAATATGTGGTGGGAGTTTCTCAGCCATTGGAACTATTCATGGGCCTCGAACTTGTAGAGGGAGATTGCATAGTTGTCTAATATAACAACAATTGGGCCCAACGATTAACGATGGGTATAAAACAATTACAGGAATTAAGGTTTTCCTTAATTACATCCTACAAATATGACAACGGGCCCTAGAAATCTGCCAGCAAGCCAAATCACGCTTTATATATCGACTCAAATATCTCATGTCACATTCCGGTCCCGAATTATCCTGGCCTAGAGCAATCCCCGAGATGAGACACCCTAGGGCAATCCTCGAGATGAGACACACGTACTCCCGTGTGATAGTACCTGTCGTGAGTCAAATACAACACACGAAGGAGGTAAACTAATTCCACTCGTGAGTCTAGCTCACTTGAACCAATTAAAACATTTCAATTAAGAGGAATCTGTAATTACAAAATGAATATCATTCCCCTTTCCGTCCATTTAAACATTCAAGTTTAATACAAACGAACTTTTACAAATGTGTACATAATTAACAAAAGAGGGTCTACAAGGAACCCTATACAACATTACCAAAAGTATAATCAAAATATAAAAGAAGATCATAGTATGACCACACAAAAGAAGTTAGTCACACCCTAACTATAAGCTCTCAAAAGTGTGTAGCGCCCTACGAAGGAGGAGAATCTACAATTGCCCAACATCGGGCCACTCCTCTAGTCCTGGAGGAACCTCTTGGGCTTCCTCCTCTCTCGTCTGGGCCTCCTCAAGCCCGGGATCTGCATCTGCACCTGTGACACCAAGTATAGTACCTTAAATACGACGAAATGGCAAGCATAGGCAATAAAAAGGAAATACATAATTTCTCAAGTGAATTAGGATAAAAATGAGTTTATAAATTGTCAATTGTAAAAGAAAGGTTGATAACTAAACTAAATAGATTTTTGCATACTCTTGAAATCAATAAATATTAGTAAATAATAAATGGCTACTTTATTAAGCCCATCCTCTCAAAAAGAGAGCAAATCTAGTTGGGATGTCACCAGCGGCCGGGCCAAAGGCTAACTTGCTACCCGGTTCTGGAGTTCCGGTGCTCCAGATGACATACTGCAGTTGTCTCAATAAACTAAACCAAGTTTATCCCCGTCGGGTATCACAAGGTCGAAGCTAAGTAGTGCCGAATCAATCAAATCAATTAACAAATCGAGTTTGTTCACAAATCGAATCGAATGAAATAATCAATGATTGGATATTTGTTCAATTCTAATTCTTTAGCAATATCAAATAAGAAGAAGATGATGAAATCAATATAATAAGCTACGTAAATGTTTGTCAAATAACATCGATACAGATAGAAATCTTCATTTTCAATGTACTATTCAATATTCAAATGACATTAAACATTTACAAACTATTTTATTATTCACGTACGCTATCAATTCCAATAAAAGATTAATTGAGAAAATCAATACTTTATTGTTCACTTGGTGTCACTCATGATGACGTTATATTGAATCCCTAAATTAATCTCCATGGCTTTATAATAGATTAGCGATTTCCATTAGGCAAATTATAAGGTAAAAAGGGTCCATTTTAAAGAGGCATAATTCTAAATGGATCTAATTATCTATGGAATAGGGGTATACACCCCAATTATTCACTAGGAGTAATTAAGCGGGGTTAAATAGGCTTTTAAGAGTGATAAATTCACTCGCAAAATGGGTTAAAAAAAGTTTAAAAATGAGCTTCAGGTTCGCTCGAGCGGACCCCATCCAGAAAGCAGGTTGCTCGAGCGCACCCCTTGGTCGCTCGAGCTTAGGTCCCAGTAACAGATTCGCTCGAGCGAACTGTCCAGTTCGTTCGAGCGAACAGTTCAGAATTCTTCTTTTTGGGATTTCTTCCTCTTCTTTCCTTCCAAACCATTCTATCATTAATACTTGAAATAAATGGAGCCTCCATGCTCCCAACTTAAAATTTAATCCCCCCCCCCCCCCCTCTGACTTCCATCCATTCAAACTCCATAATCACAAACATTCATTTATTAAATGACTAAGATCATTAAAAATCTAACT
This sequence comes from Litsea cubeba, assembly GCA_012931725.1. Lineage (NCBI taxonomy): Eukaryota > Viridiplantae > Streptophyta > Magnoliopsida > Laurales > Lauraceae > Litsea > Litsea cubeba. Next base: position 25,550,006 of record CM022955.1, on the reverse strand, counting down.
TTTATAATTCCAAAAGTAAACATCATTATGTAAATCACATTAAAAGTCTATAGTTGCCTCAATTTCAAAGTTTCCAAGCTTCTCCTCACTCAAATAGCTCAAAAGACCAAAAAACCCCAAATCTACAAACCCTAACAATGGAAAACCATGGAAGGATGGATGAGAATGCAATGCATGTTAGCTACAAGCCTCAAGGTTCTATTCCAACTCATATTGATTCAAAATACAACTTAAAAGGGGTTAGACTCCTACCTCTAGTAAGAAATCCGAATTGGAAGGAAGATAGAAGGTGATGGAGATGGGTTCTTGTCCACAAGAATGGAGAGAAGAGTGGAGAAGGTGGAGGAGAGTCCCTTTCTTAGTTCCTAAGACACATGCATCTTCCTTTGTAGAGATGGAAGAAGAGAGAAATGGAGAGGAGTAGAGGAAGAGATGAAAGGAATGAGAAGGGAGGGTTGTTTAGGTTTATAAAGGGATAAGGTAGACCCTTTTTGCATATAAATCCACTGAACTCTTTTATATTTTAATTTGGGTCAAATGAGGGCCCATTAAATCAATGGTTGGTCAAACGTGGTTGGGTCGAATACGAAAGTTGGCGTGCTCAACGAGATACACGCGTTGGTACTAAAATGACGTGCAATTGATGCAAAATGCAAAAATTGATAATTACGAAAAAAGCCCTTAACTTCACTTAACCGAGTCAAACCGTTCCTAACTCATCTCATCTAGACTCAAGATCCAACTAACTCAATTCACAAGGATTAATTAACACTAATTATCATAATTAGTAACTAAGCAAAATTTATTTGATTAAAACATGATTAATTAGTACTAAACAAGGTTAAATTGGGTCAGGGTGTAACATTTCTCCCCCTCTAGGATTCATTCGGTCCTCCGAATGAACATACCTTAGTAAAAAGTTCAGGGTAATGTCGTGCAACTTGTTCCGCAAGCTCCCACATGGCTTCATCTGGACCATGGTGTTCCCAAAGGAGTTTCACCCAACGGATAGTCCTCGTTCGCAGCACTTGTTCCTTCTCATCGATAATACGAAGTGGACGTTCGACGTACGTCGAGTCAGGTTTGATTTGGACTTCATCGTATTAGATGACATGAGATGGATCTCGAACGTACTTATGGAGCATCGATACGTGGAAAACATCATGCACACCCGTGAACTCTGGAGGAAGGTTGAGTCTATAAGCCACATCACCAATTCTGCTTTTAATCTGGAACGGTCCTATGTATCTCGGTGCAAGTTTTCCCTTTTGTCCGAAACGTATCGTGCCTTTCATCGGGGATGCTTTTAGAAATACCCAGTCTCCAACTTGGAATTCAAGTCTCCTTCTCCTATTATCTGCATAGCTCTTCTGTCTGGATTGAGCAACCTTTAATCTTTCTCGAACTTGAAAAACTTTTTCTGCTTTGTCTGCGATAATAGTAGGTCCATGGAAGCTTCTCGTACCGACCTCTTCCCAACATATTAGGGGTTCTGCAACTACGACCATAAAGAGCTTCGAATGGTGGCATCCCGATAGCTAAATGGAAGCTGTTGTTATATGCAAACTCACATAAGGCTAGGTGTTCATCCCACTCACTGCCGAAATCAAGTCGCCCGTAGCATGTCTTCCAAAGTCTGTATAATGTGCTCGGACTGTCCGTCTGTCTGTGGATGGTAAGCGGTACTGAAATAGAGTTTGGTGCCCATAGATTGCTGAAATGATTGCCAAAATGAAGAGACGAACCTCGTATCTCGATCAGGAACTATAGAAACTGGTGTACCATGTAGCCGAACGATCTCCTTAACAAAAAGTTTGGCCATCTCATAGAATTTCATGCCTTTCTTGAAAGGGATAAAATGGGCTAACTTTGTCAATCGGTCAAATATCACCCAGATCACATTATTCTTCCGACTGGTCAACTGGTAATCCTGACACAAAATCCATAGAGATTTGTTCCTATTTCCATTGAGGAATAGACAGAGGATGTAATAAACCCGGGGGTTTCCTATGCTCAAACTTCACTCTCTGACATGTGTAGCATTTTGATACAAATTCCTCGATTTCCCTCCTCATATTATTCCACCAGAATCTTCTCTTGAGATCTCTGTACATCTTCATACTCCCAGGGTGCATAGCACATCTTGCACAATGAGCCTCTGTCATAATTAGGATTATCAGGTGTTGAGTCTTTGGCACACACAAACGGTTCCTGAAATATAGAACTCCATCCACCAATTGAAAAGCAGGTTTCTCATCAACGTGATCTCTTATCTTGGCCAAATTAGGATGTCCAAATTGTTCATCTTTGATTCTATTCATCAATATAGGTTCAACCACTGACATAGCAGCTAGCATCACTGAATCACTGATTAATCGAACCTCCACATCAAGTTCCTTGAAAACATCCAACTTGAACCATTGAGCACTCATAGCTGAAACCAAAGAAGACTTCCTACTCAAAGCATCTGCCACAACATTTCCCTTCCCTGGAATATATTTGATTGAAAAATCATAATCCTTTATAAACTCTAACCACCGCCTCTGCCTCATATTGATGTCTTATTAAGAAAATAGAAACTGTAGGCTGCGATGATTTGAATGTACTTCGAATTGTTCACCATATAAATAGTGTCTCTAAAGTTTTAACGCAAACACGATGGCGGCTAATTCAAGATCATGTGTGGCATAATTTCTTTCATGATTCTTCAATTGTCTTGATCCATAGGCTGTAACTTTACCATGCTGCATAAGAACACACCCCAGGCCAACTCTAGATGCATCTGAATATATCACAAATCCTCCGGTACCTTCAGGTAAAGATAAGACTGGGGCGGTAGTCAACTTCTCCTTCAAAGTTTGAAATTTTGATTCACATTCTTCAGTCCAATTGAATGGCACATCCTTCCTAGTCAATCTTGTCAATGGGGCAGATGTTTTTGAGAAATCCTTTACAAATCTATGATAGTACCCCGCAAGGCCTAAGAAGCTTCGAATCTCTGCTACAGTCTTCGGACTATGCCAATTTATGACTGCTTCTACCTTAGCTGGATCCACTCTTATACCTTCTTGAGTGATAATGTGCCCTAGAAAAGCTACTTGTTCAGGCCAAAAATCGCATTTCTCTAATTTAGCATACAATTGATGAACTCTCAAAAGCTGAAGTGACAACCTGAGATGATCTGCATGTTCTTCTTGTGATGTCGAGTAAACCAAGATGTCATCAATAAAAATCACAATGAACTGATCAAGGTAAGGAGCAAAAATCATATTCATCAATGCCATAAATACCGCCGGTGCATTGGTTAGGCCAAATGGCATCACAAGAAATTCATAGTGACCATATCTCGTCCTGAAAGTTGTATTCTCAATATCTTGCTCACGGACTCACAACTGGTGGTATCCGGATCTGAGATCAATCTTAGAGAAGTAAGCTGCTCCTTGAAGCTGATCGAACAATTCGTTAATACAAGATAATGGGTACTTATTCTTTATCGTCACCTGATTGATTTACCTGTACTCTATACACATTCGCAGGGACCCATCTTTCTTCCTCACGAACAATACCGGAGCTCCCCAGGGTGAAATGCTTGGACGAATAAGTCCTTTGTCCAACAAGTCTTGCAATTGTTCCTTCAGTTCTCTGAGCTTTGTCGGAGCCATCCTGGAAGGAGCCTTCGAGATTGGCGCAGTACCGGGTTCTAAATCTATAGGGAAGTCTACTTACCTAGGTCGAGGTAATCCTAGTACCTCATCCGGAAATACATCCGGAAACTCACAGACAACCGAGATCTCCTCAAGCTTCTTAAGTGGTTTTTTCTCGAAGATAAAAGCAAAATAGCCTTCATGGCCATGATCTAGAAGCTTTACAGCATCCAATGCTGATACCAGTCCAGTGTTGGGCTTCTCTCTCCTTACGCCTTCGAATATCACATTCATCTTGGGTTCTTCTACCTTGAAGGTGATCGTCTTTCAAAAGCAATCCACACAAGCTCGATACTTCGCGAGCTAGTCCATTCCGAGAATGACATCAAAGTCGTGCATCGATAGTGCTATCAAATCCGCTGGCATCAGTAATCCTCCGATTTGGACATTACAGTTAGGGTAATAGTTCTCACAAATTACCCGTTTACCCACTGGGGTAGACACCATCAAATAAATGGCAGGAACACAGGTGGTTGCTGAAGATTGCGAGCAAAGTGAGGCGCCACAAATGAGTGTGTGGACCCCGAGTCAAACAAAGTTCTAGCACTCTTAGTACATATCAAGACAATACCTTCTACAACAATTCCAGTTGCTTCTACTTGCTCGAGATCTGTTGCATACATTCTCCCTGCTTGGTGTGGTCGTTGCTGTACTAGTCTGCCTTGCTGTCCTGGCCTCCTTTGAGCCTGTTGTTGTTGCAGTGGTCTTGGTGGTGCCGGTAGTGCTAGACGCAGGGGTGGAGCTGGGAGTGCTGGTCCAGCTTGTTGTTGAAGGGGCTGCTGCTGTGGTGCCCCATGACTACCTCTATTCTTAGGGCAAGCTGCTGCTCGGTGTTCCATTGACCCACATAGAACGCATGCTCCTGTATTCCTCCAGCACCTCTCAGTCAGATGTCCTTTACCACAAGTATCACACTTAGGCGCACCAATCACTACACCCTTCTGTCTCTTGTTTTGCTGTCCTTTTCCAGAAGAAGACAAATTCCTCTTGAAATCACTGCCTCTCTTCCTTAAGACCACTTCTTCTGCAGAGAAGCCTCTGTCCACAGCGTCATCAAACGTAGCTGGCCACTGCAAAGTTGTCACATGGTCTACATACGCTAGGTTCTTGCCATCTATGAAGCGATCCACTTTCTTCTTCTCATTATTTATCAAGTCTTCTGCATATTTGGACAGTTGTATAAAAGTATGTACATATTCTATCATAGTCATCTGGTACTGCTGCAAAGTCAAGAATTCATTTTGTTTCTTTCTTCGTACATGATCAGGAATGAACTTTCTGTGAAATTGCTTCTTGAATGTCTCCCATACAATGGCCTCAGGTAATAATTTGAGAGGATCCCTCACACGCTTCCACCAAATATTTGTCGTTTCCCGGAACATAGAAGCAGTGAGTACAACCTTCTGCCTATTATCGCAAGTAATGGTCTCGAATACATCGCCAATATGATCTAGCCACTCGTCTGCTTTTATAGCACCTTCATTACCACGAAATTCCGTAGCTCCTCTCTTCCGGAATCTCTCATATAAAGAATTTGGATCACTACCTCTCAATTGATTTGTGGCTTGTTGTCCTTGATTTGCCATTAATAAAACTATTTGCTCATTTGCCTTGGCCACTTGTTCAATAAGCATCCTCAATTGAGCATCCGGATTTGGCGGATCATTCTCCACCACTACAAAAGGATCATTGGTGTTGGATTCATTGTTACCACCTCCAGAACCGGACGCCATTATCTGTAAAATAATTTCAGAAATTAAGTTATGACTATACTCTAACTCTCTCTCAAAAAAAAAAATTCTAGCAATTAACACCAAACTAATAACAACTAATCTCAACAATTCTACTCTCTAAATCGATTCTAGCATATCCTCACAACGATTTCGGAATGGTTACTAAGTCTTTTAGAGGGACTTTCAGGGGCTCTGATACCATACTTACGTATGTCACATCCCGGTCCCGAATTACCCTGGCCTAGGGCAATCCCCGATATGAGACATGTCAGACCCCGACCCAGGTTCGGTATATTTAATTATGTTTTAACCGTGATTAGTTGATAAGTAGGGTTAGCGGATGATTAGCTTAATTTTAAGCTAGATTAGAATGTTTGAATAGCTTTGGGAATTTTCGAGAGTCGTTGACTTAAGCTTGACGCGGGCCGGGGCGCCCGTGTGTTGTGTGTGAACCTTGGGGGTTTAACCTTGATTCTTGTAAAATCCCAATTTTTATTTATCTTGACTCATTTCATTTAGATTATCAACTTTCATGTTTTGACCATTTTGATTTAATGATCAGAGATCGCGTTTTTCGATAAAAAGGGCAAAATTGACCTTTCACACAAAATCTGTACCCAAATTTTGAAAATTTCAGAAATTGACAAAAATATACTTTTTGGAGAGTAGATATTTCGTTGATCGATTTTGTCGTCTTCGTCGTTTCCATTCGGGACCCGCAAATACCATTTTCATCCCTATGAAGGTTGGGACCCACAAACCCATCTTATAAAAGGAATAGTTCCCTTCTCCCCTTTCATTCTATCTTCTTCCTGCATCTTTTTTAGCCAAGGGTTTTCCCCTCTCCCAGCACTTTCTCTCTCCTCTGGAACACCCATCTCTTGGAGATTTCTGGAAGATTTGATCTCCTAGAGCTTTTCCTCTCCTCTCAAGCTCTTCAAAGAACCTTTTTTTAAGGATTTTGAGCAAGGATAAAACTCTCTTTCAAGCTTCTCTTCTTTGTTTAAGCTCTTCAAGGTTAGCAATGGTTTTCCAATCTTGAAATCTTTGTTTTCCTCATCATTTAGAGTGTTTTCATCACACATGCAAGAGTTTTTCCTTGAGATTTACAAATGATTGATTTTAGGGTTCTTCTTGGGAAAATTTTTGGGGGTTTTTGTAGATTTGGAGCTTGAGGCCCTAGAGAGTAGTTTGAGGATTTATCTCTCATCTTGGCTTGAGGCAAGTAAATTTTTAGATAATATGATGGATTGATTGTCTTTATTACAATTTTGAATTTCCTATGCATCTTCTCCCCATTTCTACTTCCTCTCTTTGATTAATACATGGATTATTTTGATATGTTCATATGAAGGTCCTTATTTATACACTTTGAGCTGTTGTTTTGCAACAATGTAAAGGTTTTTGTTTAGTTATGTTTAACTTAAAAATTTTCAATGTTGTGGAATGGAAGGGTTTGTTTACATCTAAATGGTTTCAAGGGTTTGAATGAATTAATGTGATGGTTCAATGGAGTTTGAATGAAGCTATGAGAGGCCCAAGTTGTATGAAATTCATATGGAAAAGGATGGAGGGAAAGAAAATCAAGAAAAAGGAAGAGAAAGGTGCAAATCTGCACTTGAAACGGACTGGGGCAGAGCCCAGTCCGCTCGAGCGAGCCCATGGGTCGCTCGAGCGGACCAGGCTCTGCCTGTCCTGGGCGAGCCAGAAGTTGGCCCGCTCGAGCGGACCAGATTCTGGATGGGCCTCGCTCGAGCGGACCTTGGGTCGCTCGAGCGAGCCCAGCCCAGGTCTGGGTCTGTTTTTGGGGCTATTCTTTGGGCTGTTTTCAGCCCACTTTCTAGGCCTATTTCAGCCCGGTTCAGCCCATTACTCCTATGTAATTCGAAGCCCATTTAGACCCTATTAATGATTAAAGTCCGGAATTAGTATGATGATTTGGATTGATTCAAATTATGCAATTGGGATGGGAAAAGTAATGGAATCATTAATGAACTTTTATTGGGGAAATTATTAAAGTCCTAATGTACACTTTATTCCCTTAATTGTCAGAGATCTTCAGTGGCACCAAAATTTTTATTAAAGATTGACATTAGGGGACTAAGTGTGCATCAAGACAACCCGTGGTAAACCAATGAACAATCATACACTAAATTCATTCCCTGTTAGAAAGTTTTGTCCGAGTCCGTTTATAAATCAATTTGAATGTTTTGAGTGTTTTACCACATTTATGAACATTGATAAGACTACTCATCTTATTTTGCTCGGATTTGTCAGTATGTGGGATATGTATTTGTTCGGAGTAGTTTTCTTATCGATTTTAGAAATATATCTTTATGAATGGATTTGTATCATTTTGAGATTTCGAATTTTTACTCTAATGGCACCACTAAGCTTAGGTTACCTTGTCGGGCTGATCACCCAGCTTGGAATCTTTAAATTATCTGCCAGCTGCAGCTTGGATTCTGTCTGTACCGACGATGGCAACGGTTTTATTTCCGGTCCCACGCGTAGTGGCTACGGTTCTATTTGATAACGACTTGTTAGTTCTGGTCCACGAATAGTGGCTACGGTTTCTGTCTGCTCTTGTTACTACGGTAATAGGAGAATATAGCTATACGTGGTTTGCCAATGTTTTGTTCGTTTGATATTTTATTTTATGGTTCTTGTGCATTTCAACCTATTATAGTCTTGGATTCGTTAATATTTAAGAAGTCGACCTTTTTTTTGTCGTTTCTGTTATTCAGGATTTTAATCGTAGTTCCCATTTATTCAATGTTTCACCCTTTCTATCATCCTATTATATGTTATATTTGCTTGCCAGATCGTTGTGTCTGACCCTTTTTGTTTGGTGCCAGATGTTGAGCCCCTTGCCCTTGAGGCGCACTTCGAGGCGGACCCAGTAGTTCATGTGGAACGCTAGTGGCAGCTTGACGATGTCGCTTAGACATCGGGTTGTCTCCAGAGCTTCGATCATATTTTGGGGTGGACCTTATTTTTTGGGAACTTGATTGTAGCCATTGTTGGCTTATTTTTGAGAAATTATAATTATTGACTAATTGCCTTTTGTATTAAACTTGAAACTAACTTTGGGGCCTATCTATAGAATGTTTCTCATTTTGATACTAGTCTTGAGCGTTCTCATCATAGACACATGTTATGAATTATCATGTTTGCTACAATGCTTCCGCGTAACTTATTTGTGTGAATGTTATTATTATTCATTGATGGATTGAGTTTCGAGGATCCTTACCGTGGAAACATGTGGGAAACAAGCGTGTACGGGCGGAATTTCCCGGTTCGTCGCATCACGACCTTGGATTTAGGTCTTGTTTAATGGGTCCTTGGTCCGGGGGCGTGACAGGCTTAGTATCAGAGCGAGAAATATTTGAGGCAATTAAAATTGGATTAGAAACATAGGAACGTGACAAGGATTTGCTAGAATCACCGTTAGTTAGTGTCGATTGGGTTTGGGAACGCCTCATTTATTATATTTTATTGTACTAACAAGTTGTTTTGCAGCACTATGACTCCACGCAGACCTCCAGTGAATGCTAATGCATCAAGCAGTAATAATGACAGTGGGGTTGAGAATCAGATGACATGCCAGTTTCAGCAGCTCATGCAAACGTTGGTTGAACAACAACAGAGGGCAAATGAGAATCAAGCATGATTTCAAGAGCAGATGGCGAAAAAGGATGAGGAATTGACACAGGTTCAGAGATAGTTACTAGGAGTCTTGGGTAGAAGACCAGAACCAATGCCTAATGTGGGAGCTCAGTTTGTTATTCAGAACAGAGATAGGGATCCTAATGCCTTGTTTGAGAAGTTTAGAAATAGAGGTCCAAAGGAGTTTACAGGACAAGAAGACCCATTGGCAGCTGATGACTGGTTGGCTCACACGGAGAACATATTCGATCTCTTTCAGTGTACAGGCAGGCAGAGAGTCCACCTAGCAGCTTCTATGTTTACAGGCCTGGCAGATATTTGGTGGAAGACTTTGAGAGATGGCTACCTGAACATCGATAATGTGATTGCCTGGGATTCCTTCAAGCAACAGTTCAGTGAAAAGTATGTTCCTGCCCACATTAAGAAACAGAAAGCAGTAGAGTTCCAGTTGCTCAAGCAAGAGGACATGATAGTCCTTGAGTATCTTACAAAATTTGAGAAGTTGTCTCGTTACGCACCGGAGCTTATTGACACAGAAGAAAATAAAATTTTCCAAGTTTATGGATGGACTCAATCCCATCATCTTGAGGGATGCCTTGGGTGTTGTACCACCCGCTACTTTCCAAGAGGCTATCAAAAGAGCTTACAGATTTGAAGATATAAATAATCAAATTATCAAGGATAATCAGAGGAAGAGACAGCAATACCAAGGGCAGAAATCCTACCAAGGCAAGAGGCAGAGGAAGCAGCAGAATACTCAAGCTCAAGGTGGGTGTGAGCATTGTGGCAAGCACCACCCTTCTCAGCAGTGCTATAGAGTTACTGGTGCATGCTTTAAGTGTGGTGGCACAGATCACCAAATGAAAGATTGCCCAAATAACAGAAATCAAGGCAATAGGGCACCTCAGCAGCCACCAAGGCAGGCACCTCAGCAGAACCAGCAGGCAGTTCAAAATTAACCAAGACAGTAGCAGAATCAGCAGCCCCGTCAACAACCGCAAAATCAGAACGTCCATCCACCGCAACAGAATCGAAATGTGCAGCAAGGCATAATCAGAACCAGAATAGACCGCGTCAGCAAGGCCGCCTCAATCACCTCAACCAAGTGGACGCTGAGGCAGCATGAGATGTTGTGGAAGTTAAACTCTTCATTTGTGAAGTAGAAGCTAAAGTGTTGTTTGATCCGGGATCTACCCACTATTTCATATCTCCTGTGTTTGCTAGAATGATTAGTGTGCCTGCTAGAGAGTTAGAATTTGTTTTGACTGTTACAACTCTGGTAGGGAAACAGGTTGCGTGTAATACATTTTATCCCAATTGCTCAGTGAAGATAGGAGATGTCATATTCCCTGCAGACCTTATTATCTTAGTTATTCATGATTTCGATGTCATTTTAGGCATGGATTGGTTAGCGGGACATCATACCTCCATGGATTGCTATAGTAAGACCATTGCTTTTAGATTGGATGGGATATCCCCCGGAGTGAAATTTCAGGGAGAGAAAAGGGTTTCTCCGGCTAGGTTTATTTCAGCTCTTTTTGCAGCTAAGTTGTTGAGAACAGGATGTGAAGGATTCATTGCATTTATCACAAAGGATGAACAGTCCCAAGGGGTGGAGAACATCCTGGTAGTGTGCGAATTTCCCGATGTTTTTCCGGAAGAAATTCCAGGTTTACTACCTGTCAGAGAGGTTGAATTCACAATAGAATTGATGCCAGGGACTGCTCCGATCTCCATTGCTCCTTACAGGATGGCTCCAGCAGGGTTAGGAGAATTAAAATTACAGTTACAATAGTTGCTAGAAAAAGGCTTTGTTAGGCCAAGTGTTTCACCATGGGGAGCCCCAGTGCTGTTTGTCAAGAAGAAGGATGGAAGCTTGAGGATGTGTATAGACTACAGAAAATTGAACCAAGTGACCATCAAGAACAAGTATCCTTTGCCAAGGATAGACGAGTTATTTGACCAGTTGCAAGGAGCAGAATTCTTCTCAAAGATAGATTTGAGGTCCGGATATCATCAGTTGAGAGTTAGAGAATCAGACATCCCGAAGACAGCTTTCCGGACTAGATACGGGCATTATGAATTTTTGGTGATGCCCTTTGGACTGACGAATGCACCAGCGGTATTTATGGCCCTTATGAACAAGTTCTTCGCATCCTATCTAGATCAGTTCACAGTCGTCTTTATTGATGACATATTGGTGTATTCCAAGTCGAAAGAAGACCATGAGCAGCACTTGAGTACTTCATTACAATTGCTGAGAGATAATCAATTGTATGCGAAGCTTGGGAGATGCGAATTTTGGCTAGAGCAAGTCACCTTTCTGGGTCACATCATCTCTAGAGAAGGACTAGCAGTTGATCCAGCAAAGATAGAAGCGGTCATCAATTGGGAGAAGCCAAAAAATGTGACTGAAATTAGGAGTTTTCTGGGTTTAGCGGGACACTATAGAAGATTTGTACAAGGATTTTCATCCATTGCAGCACCTTTGACCAAGTTGACCTGAAAGAATGTGCCGTTCGTATGGTCAGAGAAATGTGAAGCTAGTTTTGAAGAATTAAAGAAGAGGTTAACATCAGCACCTGTCCTCACCTTACCTTCGAGGAGTGGCGGTTTTGTTATCTATACTGATGCTTCAAGTGTAGGACTTGGATGTGCTTTGATGCAAAATGGGATTGTTATAGCATATGGCTCGAGGCAATTGAAAGAGCATGAGAAGAAATATGCAACACATGATTTGGAATTGGCAGCGATAGTGTTCGCGTTAAAGATGTGGAGGCACTATTTATACGGGTAAAATTTGAAGTTCATTCGGATCACCGTAGTCTCCAATATTTGTTCTCTCAAAAAAAATTAAACATGAGACAAAGAAGATGGATGGAGTACATCAAAGACTATGATTTCCCAATCATATATCATCTGGGGAAGGTTAACGTAGTGGCTGATGCATTGAGTAGAAAATCAGTTTGCTTGGCCAGTTTACAAGGGTTTTATAACTTTCAGCAATTTGAAGAGTTGAGGGTGGATTTCCAACCCTTGAAGGAAGGAGTTATGTTAGCAAATATGTCAGTGACTGAGCCCATCTTCATTCAGAAAATCAAGGACAGTCAGATGTAAGATCCAGACTTGGCTAAAATTGTGGAGCACATCTCCGAACGCCCAGATTTTCAAATCATGGATGGAGTTTTGTACTTCCGCGGCAGGCTATGTGTTCCAAAGGTAGAAAATTTGAAGAATGATATTATGGTAGAAGCTCACAATGCGAGGTATTCTATGCACCCGGGGAGCACGAAAATGTACCAAAATTTGAAAAATCATTTCTGGTGGAATAATATGAAGAGAGAGATAGCAGCCTTCTATCCAGATGCATGACTTGTCAATTGGTGAAGGCAGAACATCAGAAAATGCACATGTTGGCTTTAGCACAAGCCTTCGTGAAGGAAATTGTCAGTCGCCATGGTCAGCCGGTCTCCATTACTTCAGATCGAGATAGTAGATTTGTTTTGAGATTTTGGAAGACCTTACATGAATCGATGGGAACAAAGTTTTAATTCAGCACAGCATATCACCTGCAAACTGATGGTCAATCGGAGAGAACTATTCAGACCCTTGAAGACATGCTTAGGGCTTGTGTGCTTGACTTCAAAAATCAATGGGACGAGAATTTACCTCTCTGCGAGTTTGCCTACAATAACAGTTACCATTCAAGCATAGAGATGGCCCCCTTCAAAGCGTTGTATGGCAGGAAGTGTAGGACCCCAGTGTGTTGGGAAGAAGTCGGAGAACGCAGTTTTCATGGACCTTCATTGGTTGAAGAAACAAGTGATATAGTCAAAATTATTCATGAATGATTGAAGATTTCGAGAAGCCGACAGAAAAGTTATGCTGACGTTCGAAGGAATGATCTACAATTTCAAGTTGGAGACAAAGTATTTTTAAAGGTATCTCCGGTCAGAGGAACACTGAGATTTGGACAGAGAGGCAAATTATCTAAGAGATTCATTGGACCGTATGAGATCCTAAGTCATATCGGGGAAGCAGCATATAGACTAGCTTTGCCTCCAGAGCTTTCGGGTGTACACAATGTGTTTCATGTGTCAATGCTAAGGAAATATGTCTCAGACCCTTCACACGTACTACATCACGAACCGTTGGAAGTTCGAGAAGATGCCACCTACATTGAGAAACCGGCAAAGATTATTGACACTAAAGAGCAAGAGTTGAGAAACAGAACAATTCAGTGGGTAAAGAATCATTGGGAGAATCATGGACCAGAAGAGGCCACTTAGGAACTTCGTGATCAGGTCCAGAAGAAATACCCTCAGCTATTTCCTGAGGTTAGTGATCAGTTGGAGGACCAAATGTGATTTTTAGGGGTGGAGGATGTCAGACCCCGACCCAGATTCGGTATATTTAATTATGTTTTAACCGTGATTAGTTGATAAGTAGGGTTAGCGGATGATTAGCTTAATTTTAAGCTAGATTAGAATGTTTGAATAGCTTTGGGAATTTTCGAGAGTCGTTGACTTAAGCTTGACGCGGGCCGGGGCGCCCGTGTGTTGTGTATGAACCTTGGGGGTTTAACCTTGATTCTTGTAAAATTCCAATTTTTATTTATCTTGACTCATTTCATTTAGATTATCAACTTTCATGTTTTGACCATTTTGATTTAATGATCAGAGATCGCGTTTTTCGAGAAAAAGGGCAAAATTGACCTTTCACACAAAATCTGTACCCAAATTTTGAAATTTTCAAAAATTGACAAAAATATACTTTTTGGAGAGTAAATATTTCATTGATCGATTTTGTCTTCTTCGTCGTTTCCATTCGGGACCCGCAAATACCATTTTCATCCCTATGAAGGTTGGGACCCACAAACCCATCTTATAAAAGGAATAGTTCCCTTCTCCCCTTTCATTCTATCTTCTTCCTGCAACTTTTTTAGCCAAGGGTTTTCCCCTCTCCCAGCACTTTCTCTCTCCTCTGGAACACCCATCTCTTGGAGATTTCTGGAAGATTTGATCTCCTAGAGCTTTTCCTCTCCTCTCAAGCTCTTCAAAGAACCTTTTTTAAGGATTTTGAGCAAGGATAAAACTCTCTTTCAAGCTTCTCTTCTTTGTTTAAGCTCTTCAAGGTTAGCAATGGTTTTCCAATCTTGAAATCTTTATTTTCCTCATCATTTAGAGTGTTTTCATCACACATGCAAGAGTTTTTCCTTGAGATTTACAAATGATTGATTTTAGGGTTCTTCTTGGGAAATTTTTGGGGGTTTTTGTAGATTTGGAGCTTGAGGCCCTAGAGAGTAGCTTGAGGAGTAATTTATCTCTCATCTTGGCTTGAGGCAAGTAAATTTCTAGATAATATGATGGATTGATTGTCTTTATTACAATTTTAAATTTCCTATGCATCTTCTCCCCATTTCTACTTCATCTCTTTGATTAATACTAATGGACCGCGCTCCTGGCGCCTGGTCCTACCGAGGTCGGCGGACGTGGGAGTCCGTTGGGTCCGACCCTTTCGTAACCCAGGGGGGGCAAGGGGCGTGCATCAACATTTCTTTTGGGTGGGTGTGCCAGATTTTCTATTTTACTTGGAATTGCAAGTGGTGATCCGGAGATCAACCTTCGCAAGTAAAATGGAAATCAACTTCTTTCAAGTTTTCCATTACACATATATTTAAGAAAAGAGACATTTTCTTGATTTGCCGTGAAAGGCGATTTTTTTGGCATTTATAGCCGATTTTGGCGTTTATAGCCGATTTTGGCGTTTATAGCCGTTTTACAATCCTTATCAATAATGAAAGACAATAGTTGTGATTTTTGTCTCTTTTGAAAAAATACAAACTACAATGAAAAGCAAGAAAAGGAGGATCTAACTTCTCAGGAGATTGTGGGGGACCCATTCAGATTGACGGTCGCAAGCCATATGTGGACTTCGCCATCATCCATGCAGATGAGAACAGAAGATGCTATTGATTCCCTTGGCTTGGCTATAACCTCAGGTTTTTAGAGAACAAAGACCAAAAGGAGGTCCTATGTTCAATAAAAAGCCGAGTAGACGGGCTGAAAAGCCATGTCTAAGCCATTTGGAGGCAGAAGGAGAAGGCAAGGACCTTGGGGGGGTACCCCCCAAGGGACTTTTGTCACCTTGTAGCGGTGGTCGGTGTAGAACTTCCGCAGAGTTTTCTCTATTTTCCTTCTCTGAATTTCTGTGCTTTTTTCTGATCTGGGATCTGTCTCGTTTTTCCGATCTCTGTGGTTTTTCCGATCTGAATTTCTTTGGAATGCTCTCCTATTTATAGGCTTCTAGGTAGCCATTTAGGAGGGTTTATGAGCCTTAATTGTCATAAAGCTACATAAAGGGAGGAGTTATAAGATTGAATTCTTTATTTTGTAACTCCTTTTTCTTGGCTTCTGATTGGCCGGAGGAGATTGAGGGCATTTAATCGCCTTTAATCGCCATGATGGGAGGAGTTTCATGGGTTAAATACCATGAATCTCTTGACTTATAACTCCCGGATGCTTGTTTCTGATTGGTCCGTCCAAAGAAATGGATTAATGACTGTAATAAAGTTAGTCAATTAATCGCATTAAGTGGTCGCCGAGCAGTTGAAGAGTCGCGGGCCGTGCCGCGTCTTTTGGGGTTCTTCTGGCAATGATCATCGATGGATCTTTATGTAGATCGACATCAGATGACCATGTAACTTCAGGTGTTGGTTGCCAACAGCGGGTCGGTGCCATCTGTCCTGTCGATTTCTCGATCGGTCGGGTAGAAAGCACACTTTTTTGGTTGACTGGGTGGCGATCAATGTTGTTTTCGATACTTTTGATGATTGACCCGTGTTTTTGACGGATGTCAGTGGATTTGGTGTCTTAAAAGTATGAATTTTGGAAAATACCAGAGGCCGGACACTTCGAATCGCGAAAACCGGGGTTTCCGGGGCCTTCCCGGCGATCCCGGGCTCCAGGGTCGCCGGCGACCCTGGGGGGTTTTCCCCCCTTTTGTCCCGTTTTGTGTCCGTTTTTGCTGTTTTTTTTATTCTTTTTTCTTCTGTATTTTTCCTTGACATTTTTTATCATTTATTGGCCTGATTTCCCTGTAGAAAACCTGATGAGAATCCTTGCATTTTATTTTGCAAAGTTTCCAATTTTTTGAGAAAGCCGAAGACTTTGTCGCGAAGAGCTGCCGATTTTCCGTCAGAAGCTGAAACTGGGTCAAACGATGTCGGAATGACCTGAAATTTGGGGTGAAGCCTGCTGAGCAATAAATAAGACCAATCATAGGCTTTTGTTTGAGTTTTGAAGCCGTTTTGGGTCCTATCACCAGTAGACTCGCTTTTATCGCGATGAAGATGTCGCGGTTTGATGTGCGGTCAACCGATGTCCGATTGACTTGAAATTTGACAGGGAACCTATTGGAGTCATTTTAAGATGATCCATAGGCTCTGTCTTGGAAACCATGGTTCCGGGGAGCTTTGCCGCCGAGAGGCCTAATTTGCCTTCCGAGCGTCAAACTATGGCCAAATGTTGTCGAAATGACCTGAAATTTGACGTGTAGCCCTTTGTAAGCATTTTGAAGCCGTCCATGTGCTCTATCTGATGAGTGATGACCTCGGTGGTTCTCGCCGCCGAGAGGCTTGATTTAGCTGTTCGAGGGTTGATGTAGGGTCAAACGTTGTCGGTTTGACTCGGAACTCGACGTGGAGCCTTTTGGATGTATTTTAAGACCATCCATCGGCTCTGATCAAAGATTTGATGTCTCCGATGCTTTCGCCGCCGGGAGCTTTTTTTCGACTGCCGGAGAAGCGAAGTTAGGCCAAATGATTTTGAAATGGCCTGAAACTTCTTGTGTACTCCTCTTTTGGCTATCTTGAAGGATCTTGCAGTTTTTATTTGATTCTGACAAGATTTGATTTTTTGGAAGTAGCATTGCCTATTTATGGCAGGTTGCGACTTCATGTAGCTCTTTGGATCTTGAAGAGGCAAAGTGACATTTTTGGTGTCAACAAATGCCCCCTCGAGGTATAGCGACGAGTTGCTTAACTTTTGTAGTCGATGTGCCTCGAAGTGATTTTTGAAGGAGAGCCTGTGACTGGACCAAGAGTCTTTGAGCAGTCTTTCTTTTTGGTATCTGTAGCCTTTTGAGGGATGTTGGGGGATCAATTTTGGTTTTGATCTTGTGACCTAACAGGTTGTATGTGGCAAGTTAGGGGATCAGGTTTTGGTTTTTGGTTTTGGTCTTGTGACTTAACAAGCTGTATGTGGCAAGTTAGGGGACCAGGATTTGGTTTGATATTTGTGGAATGTCAATTTCAAGATTTTGGCTCAATTTGGTATATGAGGCTGGATGGTTTGATTTTTGGAAGCTCATGGGGCTTGGAATTCTTTTTTGTATGGTCAAATCAACTCAAAAGAGGCATAGAACCATTTTTGTATACTCTTGGTAACAGGGATTTCTCTTTGACTAAAAGCCCAAATTATTATTATTATTTTTTTTATGCCTAGGTGGTCAAACCTGGCTCATATGGGCTAACCCATGGGACCTTAAGCTTTTGAAATGGCTTAGATCTCATATGGTGTCATTTTTGTAAAGAATATCAAAAAATATTTCATTTCGATAAAGAATATCTAAGAATATCTTTACTTGGAGAGAATCTCTCATGTTCCCTTTATTTTGGGATAGGATATCTCAAGATATCTTTCTTTTGGGAAAGAATCTTTCATTGATCCTATCTGTTGGGAGAAAATCTCTCATTGATTTCTTTTTGGGAGAGAATCCCTCAAGATATCTTTCTTTTGGGAAAGAATCCTTCTAATCTCTTTCTTTTGGTAAGGTTACTAATTAGTAACACTTACCTCTTTCTTCTTTCCTTCTTTGGTTTGCTCTCTTCTATAAAAGCAAGGAGGAGGTTGGATCTCTTGCTCTTATTACTTTCTTTTGCAACAATCCCAAGAGGGCTTCAAGACCAAGAGTTGTTCTTCTTCAAGATCTTCAAGACTTTTCTTCTTCTTCTCCATCAATGGCTTCAAGTAAGTTCCCTTTTTCAAGAAAACTCCATTGTAGGAAAAATAAAAAGTTCTTTCTTTTTTTTGTCTGTTTCTTTTCTTCTCTTTTTTTTTTTGTTTTTTTTTCCACGTGTTTTTTTTTTTACACGTGTTTTCTTTTTGCTTTCTTTTTTTTTTTGCACTTTTTTTTTTGTTTTTTGTGGGCCGTACGGACAGATCCGTACGGATCTGGCCGTACGGACACGTGGCTTGTGGGCCACGGCCTGTGGGCCATCCCTCTTTTTTTCTTTTCTCTTTTTTTTGTTTACTTTCCCCCTTTTTTTTTTCGAGAAAGTTTCTTTTTTTTTCTTTCTCCTTTTTTTTTTCGAGAAAGTTTCTTTTCTTTTTTTTTTGTTTTCTTTCTTCCTCTTCTTTTTTTTTTTTGAGAAAGTTTTCTTTTTTTTTTTTTTTCTTTTGCTCATCATGATAATGCCCCTTTTTTTTTTTGCAAACCTAGATGTTCATGCATGCTTTCTATTGTAAATTTGTAGCATGATGTGATAGCATACCTGAAAGTTTTTGCAAATTTGGGAATTTGGAGCTAGCAGCGATGTTGAGCCCTTCCTGATTTTGCGGAGACTTTGAGGTTTCGAAAGTTTGGAGTTTCGGAGCTCGCAGCAATGTTGAGCCCATCTTCAAGCTTTCTATTTCTTTCGGGATAGTTCCTTTTCTTCGGAATTGCCCCGGGGTCATGTCAAAATTTCGCCAGATTTTTTTTAGCGAGATTCTGTCATTTTGATGTTTGATCTTTTTCTTTTCCATCCTTTTCAGGTGGTTCCTCCAGAACGAACAAGGGTAAAGAGCCTGCTACAAGCGTACCTCGTCGATCTTCTAGATCTTCTAATCCGGCCGTTCAGCAGGCCTTTGAGAAGGTCCAATATGTTGAGAGAAATCTGGAAGAATGCGACTCCCTCAACAGAGATGAGATGAGGCAGCGACTGATCGCTCTCAAGGGAGAGGAATTCTATAAGATCATGGTAAGCAGTCGTCCATGGGTGATGGAAGATCAGAGCGTTTTGCCCAAGCCTACCTTCTTCTTTGGTGATGCAGTCCCTGATGACATGACATACCAAAGGAGATGTTTTCAGTTCTCTTTCACAGCAGATGGTGAGAAGAAGACTGTTGCTACCCGTTCGACGTTTGATCGCACCGTCTCGATCATGAGCCTTGCCCCCACGTGCTCTAAGAGGGAAGATCCTCCAAGCTGGGTGAGAAGGACAAATGTAATCAAGACCGGGGTTTTTGTTGGCAGTTCTCCTGGATATACGGAGAGGTCGCCTGTTGACATGGACCTGTTGATGCCATCGAGCGGCTACCAAGGCTCTGATTATCCGTCGGTCGATTTGAGACCGGTGGGCCTTGGTATTTTTAGCGGTGACGGCAGCAATTGGATAAAGCCTTTTCGACTTCGTGGCCGTTTCAATGCTGACTCCGAGTGGAAGTCGTGGACTGATCGCATCCTGCTGATTGGTGGCGCTGTTTTGAAGGAAGCCGGGATTTTTGATGCGGTCCGTGCCTTTAGGGAGACCGTGATCTTTTCCGACAAGGCCTTCATGGCTATGTTGGAGTCATTCCTCCCACAAACCAATACCTTCGTTGTGACGAATGGTGAGATTGGTTTCTCTTTAAAGGAGCTGAGCGCCATTACTGGATTACCCATCCTTGGCAAACTCTATGAGGAGTTTATGCCGATTGACAGCGTCCTTGAGGGGCAGTCTGAGGAGTTCAGGCTTCTGTACTTTCAGCTCGTCGCCTTCTATGATTTTTTGAAGGAGAAGGAGGGTTTGAAAGTTAGATCCAGCAGTTGGAAGAGTTCTAGCCCTTCGTTCCCCAACTTTTTTGATAGTGTGACCTAGGAAGCTAGGGCCCAGGATCCAAGTTCGAAGAAGATCTTGGCTATGCAAGAAGAGTTGTGAGATTTCTGTGCGAGTACAAACGCCATATGTCCTGACATTGCACTGCGGAGAGATCTCGCTGTTTACCTCACTTATTGGCTTGGTGAGGCTATTTTTGCTGGAGGAGATGGAACGCACATCAGGCCGCATTGTATTTTTCCGGCTTGTCAGATGGCGTTTGGAGAGCAGCTTGCTTTGGTGCCAGCTCTTTACTCCTACCTGTGTACAGAACTGCAGGCTGCCGCTTTTTTGGTTCGGCTTGGGCTTCCCATGAATAGGGTATTTTCAGCCCACATCTTTTATTCGTGGTACGTGTGCCACTATCCTGGCTTCCACCGGCTGGGTGCTACACAGGATGATGATCCTCTGATGATTCGACTGGCTAAGGGCAAAGCCGTGTCTGAATCACTTTTGTTTGCTCGCATGAGGATCCGACGGTTCAGGGACGTCGAGATGGGGCAGTCTTCAGTGAAGCTTTCTCCGGAGTTGCGGAAGAAGGCTTTTGATTTTGGTGCCTCCCGAAACTCTACCAGGGCGGGGTCGGGAAGGCATTATTCCTTGACGAATGCAGAGAGAGTGGCTTTTCAGTATACGTGTCGGCACAATGGTGTACCGCAGACATCTTTTCGTTGACATCCAGCCGTATGTACCCTCTCGCTTGCTTTGCAGCTGGGCTTTTCACAAGGGGTTGTTGGAGCGCCTTCAAGCATGGTGAAGCGCTTTGGAGGTTTATAGGACGGGAGAAATGCATGGGCTTTCTATAGTGCTAAAGATACTACAGCCATGATCTCTTATCCTGTGTTGTTGACTTCCCGGACTGCCGGCTTTGCGAAGTGGTTCGCGGAGAGTTTTTCGGCATATCGGGGGCTTTCCAAGAAGGAGCTTGATGTGAAGCTGGCATCTGGAAAGGGCCTTGGAAAGTCGGATGGCGTCCGGCGAGAGGAAGTTTGGGTTTTCCTTTCTGCAGAGAAGCACAAGATAGGCTTTCTCGGTGACCAGGGCGTCATTGGTTCTGAAGCTGTTCGAGAAATACCTGATGAGGCTTTAGAGCAGCTAGAACAGGAGGAATCTGAACTTGGTGCTTGGATGCAAGCAGCACAGAGGCAAGCTTCCGTGGAGTCTACTGGCAAGAGTAGACCATCCAGTGAGGAGTCAAGTGGGAAACCTGACTCTGACAGCGGGGCAGGTTCCTCTAAGAAGCGAGCCCGCAGGAGTAAGAGGAGGAGGAGTCATCATCGCAGCAAGGGGCAGCATGAGGACTCTCCTGACTTGGAAGTTCCTCTTACTATCAATGAGGATGTGCCAGTGGATGCTGACGAGCCTCCAGAGAAGAGAAGTCGAGAAGAAGAGACCGTCGGTGAAGGTATGATTCTTCCTTTTTCTCTTTCCATTTCTTTTCATGGGATTTTTCCATGTTCTGATTTGCTTCTTGTTTCTGCTTTTCTTTTTTTTTTAGCAGAGGAAGACTTGGTGATGCCTGAGGTTCCAACCGATGAGGTGGTGACGGATCCTGTCGGGGCACCTGAAGAAGAACCGAGGGACTCTGGAGTGAATCCAGAATCTTCAATTGGTGTGACTTCTTTTGCTTTCTTTTTTTTTTTGTCTGTGACTTGGTTTGCTAACATTTTTCTTGCCAGCTGACTTGCCACAGGATTCCGATGACTTTGAACCATCGATGGAGGCAAATGTTGATGATGCTTCCGATGAGTTCATGGAGGAAGAGAGTCTTCCGCCAGTCGTCGAAGAAGGTATTTTGCAGTAATAACCCTGATAATGATTTTCAAACAGGATTATATTCATACCTTTTTGCGTTTTTTTGGCAGGTTTTGAAGTGACAGAGGAGAGTCCGTCGCTTCCTTCAGAACCAGAGCAAGAGATGCCAGAGGTTGATCCAGAGGTAGAGACTCCTGGGACCAGTTCTGATAATGTTGAGGAGATACCTCGTGCTGAGATTCCTTCCAGAGCAGGAGCAGCTTCAACTGGAAAGAGTTCTTTTGTTACTCTTCCAACAGGTGATGACATGGGCAGCCGACCAACGGAGTTGGGCGAATCTTCAGCTGGGCCATCTCTTCTTTTTGCGAAGAAGGTGGTGGTGCGAGTTCTGAGCTCTTAGATTGAGACTCTGCTTTCTGGGCACTTAGATGCCGGATTTAGGATGATCCAGCATGTGCGTGAGATTCTGGGTGATGCCGAAGAGGCTGGTCTGGATGTCATAAGTGCCAGGGCGATCGTTGATAGGATCATTAAGCTGGGTGACAGGTGGTTTGAGACCATGGGTTTTCCTGACGACCAGTTCTTCAAGGAGATGTTCCTGGACCCTGCGGATAAGGCTCAGTCTAACCTGGATGAGGCTACAGAAAGCAGGAAGCAGGTAGTCCGAGAGAAGAACTTAGAAGAGCTAAACATCATTGGGCTGACACATGACCTTAACATCCTTGATAGGGAGGTCGATGAGACCAGGAAACGTCTTGAGCATTTGCAGGAACAAGTCGCTGCCAAGTGGACTGCAATAACAGAGGCTCGTGACAGCGAGAGTGCTCTGATTCGCCGGGTTGCAGATGCCAATCGAGTTCTTAAAAGGAAGTCTGACGAGAATAAACAATGGCGAAATGCTCGAGATAAGCTTCCCGGTGCGAAAGAAGGGTTACAGCCCACCCCAGCATCTCATGGCAAGTTCCTGAAGAAGCGTGCCTTGGAATCCCTGACGGCTGAGGCCAAAAGTTTGCTTAAGGAGCTGAATTCTTGGCTGGAGACCATTTTTGATTGAGCTCCTGTTTTTTTTTTTAAAAAAACCGAAACCATCCTTCTCTCTTCTTTTTTTTTAGTACCACTTGTATTTTTTTGGTACTTTTTTTTTTTGTAGTGCTTGTGAACACTTTCTTTTTTTTTGTACCATTTGTATTTTTTGGTACTTTTTTTTTGTTTTCCCTATGCTCACTTAAATATTTTTGTGATGAAAGTAATTGCTAAATGGGATGCCTTTTTTTTTGTTTTCCCTACGCTTACTTAAATCTTTTTGTGATAAAAGTAATTGCTAAATGGGATTTGATCAAAAGCTTGTCATTTTGTGAAAATCTTTTGTCAAATGATTGTTTTGGCATGGAAGCCAGATTTATATTTGTGGCATGGAAGCCGATTTTGGCATGAGAGCCAGCTTTTTTGTGGCATTGATAGCCGAGTTTTTTTTTGTGGCATCTATAGCCGGTTTTTTGTGGCATTGATAGCCGGGTTTTTTTAAAGCCAATTTTTTGTTTGTGGCATTGATAGCCGGTTTTGTTTTGGTGGCATTGATAGCCGGTTTGTGGCATTTATAGCCTGTTTTGATGGCATTTATAGCCGGTTTGATTTTCAAAAATGCAAGTATCGACTAAAAGTCGCCTCCCTGCTGAATGTTCTTGCAAGTATCGATGGAATGTCGCATCCTTGCTCATTCGGTTGCGAGTATCGATGGAATGTCGCATCCTCGCGGATTTGGGTGCAAGTATCGATGGAATGTCGCATCCTTGCTTTTCAAAAAATTTGGTTTTGCGGGTACTGACTTGATGTCGTTTCCCCACGATTTTTGAAATTTGTGGTTTTCTCGAACCTTTGAGTTATTGATATCAACTGAAATGTTGCGTCTCCATGGTTTTTTAGGTTTTTTCGAACCTTTGAAATTTGGGTTATGGATATCAACTGAAATGTTGCATTCCACGGTTTTTGAATTTTGCAAGTATCGACGAAATGTCGCTTCCCTGTAATTTTGGAAGTGTCGAACGTAGTTCGTATGCTTCCGATTTGTGCGAGTATCGACTAAGCGTCGTTTCCTCGCGGTTTTTTGAAAAACCATTTTTTTTTAAGGACACGAGGGTCATAAGTTTTGACCTAAAACCATTTTGGCGGTAAAAGGCAGGGTGGACTAGGGTGGAAATCCCTGAATCCAGATTTTGTTTCAAACCATGGATTTTGGGTTCAAGGGTTGAAAATTTTGGTCAAGTTAGGGAAAGGTTCCTAAACTTGGATTTTTTTTTTTGAACAATGAAACGATGAAAGTAAGCATTGTTTTAAATTTCTAGAAATTTCAACATTTGATATGAAAATTCTAAAAGAAGGTGGGTTTAGCAAGCGTGTACCTGGAAACTGGTTTTGACCGTACAGGCATTGCTCTTACCTAGTTGGGTAAGTCTTCAAGGGTAGTACCGCTTTAAGAACTTGCCGTTGATGGGCAGCATACATCTGTCACCTTCCATGTTTAGGAGTGCGTATGCGCCATTGGAGAAAACCTTGTCGATGACGTAGGGTCCCTCCCATTTTGGCTCAAATTTGCCTTTGGACTTGTGAGCGAAGACCATTGGTCTTTTTACCGCAAGAACCAAGTCACTCTTTTTGTAGGCGCGTTGCCTGACCTTTTTGTCGAAAGGTCCTGCCATGCGTGCTTGGTAAAGTTCAATGCTTTGTTGAGCTTCGAGCCGTCTCTCATCGAGATTGTCCAGCTCATGGAGTCGCAATTTGACATTACTTTCTTGAGTCATGTCATTTTGCAAGGATACCCTCAAGGAAGGAATTTGTACTTCCAAGGGTACGACAGCTTCGCATCCATAGACCAAGGAGAATGGTGTGCTATGGGTTGGTCCTCGGACGGTGGTTCGATAGGCCCACAAAGCTTCAGACATTTTGTCTCTCCAGTCTCTTTTGTGACTAGAGACCATTTTTTTAAGGATTTTGCAGAGTGTCTTGTTGAAAGCTTCTGCTAACCCGTTTGCTGCCAGATTGTATGGAGTCGAAGGACAGCTTTGGATTTTGTATTTGTCGCAGAACCTGTAGAATCGATGATCCCGAAATTATGGTCCGTTATCATGGACGAATCTTTTGGGTATGCCGAAACGACAAATGGTGTTGGTGCGCAGGAACTGAAGGACTGATGAGGTCTTCATTTCGTTGAACGCAAATGCTTCTGACCACTTGGAGAAATAATCCGTAGCGGCGAAGATGAAGCGATGACCTTTGCTCGAAGGGGGAGAAATAGGACCTATGATGTCCATACCCCAGGCTTCGAAGGGCCATGAAATCGCTGTAGGATGCAGCCATTCTGGAGGCATGTGAATGTAATCTCCATGAACTTGGCGTTGTTGGCAGCGCTTAGCAAATTGCATTGCGTCAGCTACCATGGTAGGCCAGTAATAACCTAACCTTTTTATCTGATCATAGAGCTTGGGACCAGCCTGATGAGCTCCGCAAAGACCAGCATGAACTTCTTTGAGTGTTTCTTCAGCCTCTTATTGTAACAAGCAGCGTAGAAGTACTCCGTTGAAGGATTTCCTGTAAAGGATTTTTGAGGAATATCCAAATGAAAGCTTGGGGTTCGCCTTTGGATGCTTACCCGTTCTTTTGGATCTTCAGGTAGGATTCCGAACATAATGTAATCAATGAATGGATCCCTCCAGTCGCCGATTGAAGTTTGAAGGATTGAAATCCGACTTCCAACCACCTGGTGGCATTCAGCAACTGCTTGGTGTGTGTTAAGAGGAGGAAGGATTCTTCTTTCGCACACTGTGATTTGCATGTTTTCCCCTTCCAAAATTGCCATGGATGCGGCAAGTCCAGCTAGGGCATCTGAACATATGTTTTCACCTCTACGAATGTGGGTGATGTGACAGATGTCAAACTTTTGCAGAAGTGATTGTGCCTTGTTGTAGTAAGGCAGCAAATCTGGCTTCCTGACTTCAAATTTCTGATTCATCTGGTTGATGATCAGTTGAGAGTCTCCAAAGACTTCCAGCATGGTGATACCAGATTCGATGGCGAGTTCCAATCCTAGGATCAGAGCTTGATATTCAGCTGCATTGTTTGTGCATGGTTCCAGTAGCGAGAAGGCGTGTGGAATCATGTATTTGTCGGGGCTAACAAAGAGGATGCCAACTCCCGAGATCAGCTGTCTTTTTTCATTTGTCCTGGTTGCACCGTCAAAGTACATGTCCCAGGAGGCACTTTGCGAGAAAGTCTCCACATTGTAGACTGGTTCGTCTGGGAGATCATCTCTGAGCGGAGAATCTTTAGGCAATGGATGCTCTGCGAGGAAGTCCGCTAGAGCTTGCCCTTTGATTGACTTTTGTGGTACATACCTAATATCAAATTGTGACAGAAGGATGGACCATTTTGCCAGTCGAGCATTGAGAAAACCTGCCTTTGTGACAAGGACCTTCAAGAGGTTGACCCTCGAGACCAGGTATACTGTGTTGGAAAGCAAGTAGTGACGCAACTTTTGTACGGCGAACATCACTGCAAGACATTCTTTTTCGACTGGAGAGTAGCGATGCTCTGCACCTACTAGCATGCGGCTGAGGTAATATAGAGCAGCTTCTTTTCTTTGATCATTTTCTTGCGCAAGCAGAGCTCCCAAAGAGTGATCAAGGGCTCTTGTGTACAAGATGAATGGTTTTCCAGTGGTAGGAGCAGCTAACACTGGAGGTTTTGTCAGGTATGACTTGATGTCTTGGAAAGCAGCTTCACAGTCAGCATCCCAGACAAAGTTTACACCTTTTTTCATCAACTGGGAGAATGGACGGCATTTCCCCAAAAGATTGGAGATGAACCGTCTAATGTAGGCCAATCTCCCTTGAAGCCCTTTGAGTTCTCTCAAGGTTCTTGGAGAGGGCATTTCTAAAATGGCTTTGACTTTTATAGGGTCAAGCTCTATTCCAGCTTTCCGAACTAAGAATCCGAGGACCTTACCCGACGAGACGCCGAAAAAGCATTTTAAAGGATTCATCCGCAGTTTGTGTTTGCGAAGCTAGAGGAAGACTTCTCGAAGGTCTTTGAGATGATCTTCTTTTCTTTTGCTTTTGACGGCGAGGTCATCAACGTAACATTCAACCGTCTTGTGCTGCATATCTTGGAATATTTTCATCATAGCCCTCTGATATGTGGCACCAGCTTTTTTCAGACCAAATGGCATGATAGTGTAGCAATACACGCCAAATGGGGTCCGAAAAGATGTATGTTTTTCATCTTCAGGATGCATCTTTATCTGATTGTAGCCAGAGAAACCATCCACGAATGTCATTCGCTCGAATCCACAGGTATTATCAATCATTACCTCTGGTATGGGGAGCGGAAATTCATCTTTAGGGCATGCGCCGTTCAGGTCTCTATAGTCAATACAGACCCTGATTTGCCCGTTTTTCTTTGTCACGGGGACAATGTTGGCCAACCGTTCAGGATGTTGTTCCTCACGGATGAAGCCGACGCTTTTGAGTTTTATCCATCACATCTGGACGGAATCTTCTTTGGCCTTGCTTGACAGGCTTGATGTCTTCTTGAAGGTTGAGTTTGTGAACCGCTATTTTGGGGTCTAAGCCAGGCATTTCAGCGTAAGACCATGCAAAGTAATCAACGAACTCACGAAGAAAGGCGATATACTCGGGTAACTCATCATCCTTTATATTCTTGCTTATGAATACAGGACGTGGGTTATCTGGTATTCCTAAGTCTATCTTTTGAACAGGATCTTCTATTGGAAGGTTCGAAGGTGTTTCCTCCACAATATTTTCGGAGGCTTCCACCTCAACGAAACCTTCTGGGGTTTCAAAGGCATTTCCAGACCAAGGTTTTGTTCCTTTCCATGGGTTTTCTTGATCGGTAATTTTCCCAATGCTTGCTATGAAATGATCCCAATCGCCTGTTGAAACCGGGTCGAAGTAGGCTACTTCTTTTGGAGATGAGGGTTCTTCTGGGTCAGAAGACCACACGTCTGTGCCATCGGACAACTCCTCTTCATTTTCGAAGAAATCATGCCAATTGGATGAGCTTCCTGGATCTTTGTCAGGTGACTCATTAAAGAGATATCCAGGGAGATCGATGTCTTCATGGACTTGAGGTGTTGAGGCTTGGTCAGTATATTGACTTTTAAGCCTTTGTGTCAACTGTCTCAGGGGAGTGTCGGGATCATACCCTAACCCGTGTGAAGACTTTTCTACATAGCCGTAGAGTCTCCAATCTTCCAGCTGGCTTTTGGTCAAGACGGGCCCCAATGGTGTGAGAATACCGCGTCCTTCTCCCAAACCGACTGGGTTTTGAGCGTCATAGCCCATTTTCTTCATAATAGCTTGTGCCACAGAACTATATAAGGATAGTTGAGGCATACCTTTATTTTGGAAAGGTTCAAGCATGGAGTTTGATGAAGAAGCATCCGATCTATGGAAGAAGATCGGTTTTTCCTTTGCTGAAGTTGTCAGAAGTTGTCTCCATTGGAGTAAGAGCAGGCTGAACTTGCTGAGTGTCGGCTTGGCTTGACGATGGGTCGTCTTCTGGCTCTGAATCCGAATCCGTGTCTTGCATGATAGACACGAAAGAGACAACAAATTTGCCCCCAGGCTTTTGCTTTACCTTCTTCACATTAGTTGTGATGACCAAAGGCTTTGAAGGTTTGAGGGAGATGATGAAGGGAGTTTGAATGCTCTCTTCGGACTTACCGGATGATTTGTTTTCTTCCGGCGATTGTTGAGGAGCCTTGCCTTTATCTTTCTGGTGATTTTCGGCAAAGGATGCTGTATGCTTCTCCTCTTCTTCTTTTTCACCTTCATACATCTGTGAGTCTGCAAAGTGGACTTCTTTACCTTTGAAGGGTTTTTTGTCCGCAAAGACTCGATGTATCATGCCGTCGTTGCCAACAAACTTGATGCATTGATGTAGAGTTGAAGGGACAACACCATTCTCGTGGATCCAAGGGCATCCGAGAAGGATGTTGTAACATGAAGGGGTTTTTATTGCATACACAGTGACCTCAGAGATAAGATCACCGATCTGCAACTTGAACCTGATTTTGCCGATAGGCCTTTGAGTACTCCCATCGTATCCAAAGATAGATACAGATGTGTGGCTCAGTTTGCTAGGTGGGATGCCCAACTCTTCGAGAGCCGATGTGGAGATGAGGTTGAGTGCAGAACCTGGGTCGATCTGAACTCTGTGCATAGGCATTTTCTTGATGTACCCTGTGAAGTACAGGGGTCGGTTATGCCTGGTTTCACTAAGTAGGAGGTCGTCCTTTGTGAAGGCGATGGTTGCACTGGCTGCTTTTTTAACCGAGAGGCATTCAATGCATGATCCCTCAGTTTTCTTCTTTTCTCCCTTTGAGGAGGCTTCTGAGTTTTTGACCCGATAATCCATTTCAATTTGGAGGACTTGCGGGGCATGTTTGTCGACATCCTCATTCAGCTTTTGTAATTCTGAGATGAGATTATCACGAGTGTGCGGAGACATTCGCAACAAATCTAGGATGTGCAGACGTGCAGGTATGTGCTTGAAGTGTTCAATCAAGTCATACTTGAAAGCCTCCTTAGGGCCTGCATGTTCATCATTATTGCCACTAGGGGCGCTTACAACATCTTTTCCCGAAGGATTTACATATGTAAAGGAAGATTGGTTGTAGTTTTTGTGGTAGTCCCGGCCAGAGCGGGTGCCTTTACCAACTTCGAGAGCTTCTTGAGAAGGGTCTTCGTTTGGAAGATTGTCTTCAAGATCAAGAGGCTGTCGTTTTTCATTTGCTGAGGATGTATCAGCAGCAGAGTTGCCATCCTCAGTGATCGTGTTGCATGGAGCATTTTCCGGGAACAAGTCCTGAACAGCATCCAGCAACCTTTCTTCTTCGTTGACTAATTCATCATCCCAAGCATCAATAGCTGGGAATTCTTAAGTCAGGAAGGGTGTGAACCTTGAAGTCACAGTCTCAGGAGAAGAAACCTGAGAGGGTGTCATCTCAGTGAAAGTCACGTGAGACGAGATGGCTTTAGAAGATACATTGCTAGGCGTCGCCGGAGTGTAAGTGCTCTCATCAGACGATGCTTCGGAAGAGCTATAATCCCGAATTATCACATTACAGGAAGCTCTGACGGGAGACGTTGCCTGATCGGAGTCAGACTCATCCTCGGATGTAAGAAGATCGTCTATCCAGCAATTTTCTCCATTTTCAGGAGTTAAGGGAGGATGTACCTGATGGTCTTCAGGGACTCCAGGCTCTGGATTGCGAGGAGGCTCGTTGACGCGATCTTGCTCTTGTTCTAGAGTGAGACGCTGCAAGATCCTTGCATATTCTTCAAGATCAGGCACGGGAGCCAAATCTTTTTCTTCATCATCTCTTTGTGGCTCAACATGGTTGATTTCCACTGGAGTAATGAGAGGTGCTGGGTCAGCAGCATTTTCTTGTACAGCCTCTCGGTCTTCTTCATCATCAGACCAGGATCTTTGTGGCTGTAGAGGGTTATACCAGATTACTGGCATAAAATGAGTCTCAGGAACCCATTCTTCATCGGAGAGGTATTCTCCTGTTCCAAGGGACTCATCCCACTCATCTGTGTAGTTGGATTCGAATCCATCATCGGTGTCGCTGGACTCGTATCCATTAATGGAGAATCCAACTACCGAATTGCAAGAGTATGATGCCTCCTGCGTGGCTTCTTTGAATTGAGGTGGCATGAAATCACTGAGAGTGAATTTTCTTACCCCCTTTGAAGTCTCTAGAAGGGATGTTTTTGTTGCCTCCAGTGAAGCGGTAGAGGAAGCCTCTGCCTTTTCTTTGACTTCTTGTTTTGACTGGGTCTTCTCTTGCCGTTTGAGCTTGAGGAGATGCTTCCTAGCCTGCCTTCGCTGCTGAGCTGTAGGCTTTGTTTTCACGACCTCCCAATTTTCATCTTCCAGGAGATCGGGATGTACCCATATGGGTTGTCCGTCTGGTGTCGGGTAAGGAACCAGTTCCTCGGACGCTTGGATTGAGTTTATCACCTTGAAGGAAGTAGTGATCTTCTTCTTCGGTGATTTTGATGTTTGTCCACATGTCACCATGTTGATGGAGGCAGACCCATAGTTTTTGTCAAAGGTGATGACTCCGTTTTTCCACATCTCATTTATTTTCTCCCTCACAACAAAGCATTGATTGAGAGGATGCGAGATCATCTGGTGGTATGGACAGTACCGAGGATCGTTGGTTTTGCCAACATCATCCGGTCTTTTTGGTTCAGGCAAGGTGAGCTTGCCGTTTGCCACAAGAGCCCCGAAGATTTCATCAACATCTTCATCAAACGGGTATTTCTTCTCTACTCGTTCTTTAAAGGCATCTGAGAGTTCAGGTCTCTTACCAGCAGCTTTGTTTTCAGCTTTCTTTGGTGGCTGAGGAGCTGACTTGGTCTGCACATTGAGGACCTCGTTTTTCTTTGGTTTAGAGGTTGCAATGGCGGTTGGCTCTTTTCTTGATGATTTCTGACTGTTGAGGCCTTTAATCACCATTCCAACTTCCATGGAAGCTTCTAAGAGTTCTCCCAGGTTTTTTGATTTGTTGCCGATGATCATGGAGCGGATTCTGGCTCTCATGTTGTTTCGGCAGATGTTGACTAGCGACGCTTGTGGCAGTACATCAGAGCATTTGTATGCCATTGCTTTCCACTTATGAATGAAGTCATATGTTGATTCATTCTCCCCCTATTTTAGGCTGCACAGCTGAGCCATAGTAGCGGGATGATCCTCACCTTTGAAGTGAGTCAGGAAGCGTGTCTCTAGCATGGCCCAATTTTGGATCGAGTCCTCCGGCAGAGTGGAGTACCAATCAAAGGATGTACCTTTTAGGGTACTTGCAAAGAGGCGGATCTTGAGTGCATCTTGATCCACGATAGCTCCCGTCAGGATCTTGAAGTGGATGACGTGCTATCTGGCTGATCCTTTCCCCGTATATGTTTGGAGAGTATGATGCTTGAATTTGGTGGGGAACGGGACCGAGTCCATCCATAAGGGATATGGTGGCTTGATCCCATGCTCCTTGAGTATATCCTCTTCTTTTGCTTTGGCGAGGATATTGTCTACGTCCTTTTTGGTAAGGGCGCGTGACTCATTTTCTTCTCCATTTACCTCATCGTCTTGATGATTCGGAGGAGGTTCATTGTTCGCCTGATTTTGGAAGGCGAGGAGAAGGTTTTCCATCAGAGTTTCAATCCTCTGCTGGCCTTGTTCCAACTGCTGGATGTGGGTGATCGCATCATCTTGAGGTGGATTGCGAGGTGATGGCTCAGAATTTGTAGCAAAGACGTTCATCCTTCGTGATTCGAACGAAGAAACTGTCCTGGTGACTGAGCTGGGGCTCATTCTTTTTGAAGAAGAGCTTGATGAAGGATCACTCTGCCGTCCTTTGCTTGAAGGAGCAGGGGATTCTTCTGAATGTCTTCTTGTCCTGGAGACGCTGCGGGCCATCAGACGTCGGACATGGATTTTTGTTGCTGACTTTTGGCGCCTTCTGGTTTTTCCAACCATATGGACGGCAGCAACTTGGTTGGGTCTTTCTTTTTCGACCCATTTGGGAGAGACTTGAAGTGTAGGAGGCTGGGTCTTTTGCTTCTCTAGTCTCTTTTGTCTATACGACGCGCGGCGGCGTATACGACGAGCAATTTGAGCTTCGATCAGCTCTGGCTGGGCTTTGACAACGAAGGATGTGCTCCCTCGGGCACAGCAGCCGAGCATATCTTCTTTGTAGCTGGGCAAGGACAGGATGCGAACCCTGTCCTTCGCCTGTTGCAGCGAAGCTTTGAATTTTTGGAGTTCGGCCCCTGTAGAGATGAAGGGTCGAACTGCAGGTTTGTAGGCCTTAGCAGGTGCTTGCAGAGGCCTTGTGATGCATGATCTGATTTTGGGCTTGTAGGAACAAGCCGGCTCATGCTGGGTTGACTTGAGAGTCAGATTGGAGATGGGTCTCTCCTCTTTCATGTAGGCAAGGGGGTAGAACTGGTTCTCCTTGAGTGGGGCCAGGAATGTTGGCTTGGTGGATGTTTGGGACCTTCTCTGTTTTGGTGAAGGTCTTGGGGACCAAGTCTTGGGATAGACCTGGTCGTTTGCTGGTCGAGGCTTCGTGGGGCTGCCACGGGCTTCGGGCCTTCTGGTGCTCGCCTTTGGTGTCACAGTAGTGACACGTTGAGAGGCGAGTTTCTGCTTCTTGGAAGGAGCAGTTTGTTCCTCGGGAAGTGGGAATGGTCCCAGCGTCCCAAAGACAATAGTCCGGGGAGTCGAGGTCGACCTGGAGCTTAGAGAGTTGCCGAGGGAGTTGACGCTTCGGCAGCTGATGGGGCGCTTGTAGGTGCACGTAGTTTGCTTCTGTTGAAGCATGACTTGGTGCTTGCTTTCATCGAAAGTAATGGTTAGTGAAGCTGCCATTGTTAGTTTTCGAAAAGTTTCTGAAACAAGACCACATCCATTAGTAATCACAAGAACAATGATCATAAATGGGAAGTTCTATGGTTTCGTCTTTTCAAATTGCTCGAGGGAGATTACCCAAGCAATATGAGGAAGGCAAAATGCCATAGATGGTACAATTGTTATGACCGCAGGTATGGTAAGCCCAGAATGAGCGTTCCAGTGACTGCTAGAAGCAATTGTGAACTTAAATTCGACTTATCGAGAAGCAGAGCTTGCTCGAGGTAAGAAGAATATAAAGTTGGAGTTACAAATGTGCCGGTCGCAATACAGTAGACCCTGAAAGGGCGTACTAGTACCGCTAGACACAAATATTTTGAGACCTCATCCATGAGATGAGATTCTCTGTTTTGAAAGGTCAAGATTGGATTCATCAAAGAGAGCAGATGGTATACCAATCTGAACACGGGCTCAGCGATTTCCGCGAACGCCAGTGCTCAGAAAGAAATGAACCATAATTTCTCGGATCTGAATCTAAAAATGACGAGTTTTTTTTTAAAGGCCAATATCGGGTTCATCAAAGAGAGCAAAAGGCACTCTAATCTGAACACGGGCTCAGCGATTTCCGCAAGCGCCAGTGCTCAGAAAGGAGAAGACCAAGATTTCTCCAATCTAAACCCAAAATGACGGAAGTTTTTTTTTTTTTTTGAAGATTTTTTTTTAAAAAAAATCTTTTTTATTTATTTATTTTTTATTTTTTATTTTTTTTTGAAATTTTTTTTTTTATTTTTAAAAATTTTATTTTTGAAAAAAATTTATTTAAAAGACGAGAGAGTACACATAGGCCTCCTAACCCGGTCTTATGAAATCTTGATTAATATAATTGCCCCCAGGTAAGGGTAGGATTACTTAATGAACCCGTTTGGAGGACTATTGCCTAGAACAGTCAAGCTGTCTCTACACTCTGGACAAGGCTTTTCTTGAATCAACCATGATCAAGGAACGCAGTTGGTTTAACCTTAGTGGTCTATGTCTTTTTTTGTTTTTTTATTATTATTTTTTATAATAATTTTTTTTTATCTTTAATGAACTCATCGAAGAGAAACGATGGCCCAAAACCTTAGTCGAACAGGCTCAACATTTCTGCAAGCGCGATGAACGATAGGAACGGATCAAGGTTATCAATTTTGAATCCAAAACGAGAAATCTAATTTTTTTTGTTTTTTTTAGATCTTTAATGAACTCATCGAAGAGAAACGATGGCCCAAAACCTTAGTCGAACAGGCTCAACATTTCTGCAAGCGCGATGAACGATAGGAACGGATCAAAGTTTCTCAATTTTGAATCCAAAATGAAAAATCTGATTTTTTTATTTTTATTTTTTTGAAAAGAGAAAGAGTGGAAATAAATTCAAAGAATTAGAAATTTCCAAAAAATCTCATCTCATTTTTTTTTTTTAGATCTTTAATGAACTCATCGAAGAGAAATGATGGCCCAAAACCTTAGTCGAACAGGCTCAACATTTCTGCAAGCGCGATGAACGATAGGAACAGATCAAGATTTCTCAATATTGAATCCAAAATGAAAAATCTGATTTTTTATTTTTTTTTTGAAAGAGAAAGAGTGGAAATAAATTCAAAGAATTAGAAATTTCCAAAAAATCTCATCTCATTTTTTTTTTAGATCTTTAATGAACTCATCGAAGAGAAACGATGGCCCAAAACCTTAGTCGAACAGGCTCAACATTTCTGCAAGCGCGATGAACGATAGGAACGGATCAAGGTTTCTCAATTTTGAATCCAAAATGAAAAATCTGATTTTTTGTTTTTTATTTTTTTTTTTGAGAAGAGAAAGAGTGGAAATAAATTAAAAGAATTAGAAATTTCCAAAAAATCTCATCTCATTTTTTTTAGATGCGGAATCCAACATAGGCCACCAATTAGAAAGTAGCCAAGGAATCGAGAAAAGAATTATAAGCAAAGATCAAAATATATGATATGCAAATATTTCATTTCTAGCATCATGTTCTCAAATGAACGGGTCCCACCGGGTGTGCCAGCTTGATGGACCGCGCTCCTGGCGCCTGGTCCTACCGAGGTCAGCGGACGTGGGAGTCCGTTGGGTCCGACCCTTTCGTAACCCAGGGGGAGAAAGGGGGTGCATCAACATTTCTTTTGGGTGGGTGTGCCAGATTTTCTATTTTACTTGGAATTGCAAGTGGTGATTCGGAGATCAACCTTCGCAAGTAAAATGGAAATCAACTTCTTTCAAGTTTTCCATTGCACATATATTTAAGAAAAGAGACATTTTCTTGATTTGCCGTGAAAGGCGATTTTTTTGGCATTTATAGCCGATTTTGGCGTTTATAGCCGATTTTGGCATTTATAGCCGATTTTGGCGTTTATAGCCGTTTTACAATCCTTATCAATAATGAAAGACAAGAGTTGTGATTTTTGTCTCTTTTGAGAAAAATACAAACTACAATGAAAAGCAAGAAAAGGAGGATCTAACTTCTCAGGAGATTGTGGGGGACCCGTTCAGATTGACGGTCGCAAGCCATATGTGGACTTCACCATCATCCATGCAGATGAGAACAGAGGATGCTATTGATTCGCTTGGCTTGGCTATAACCTCAGGTTTTTAGAGAACAAAGACCAAAAGGAGGTCATATGTTCAATAAAAAGCCGAGTAGACGGGCTGAAAAGCCAAGTCTAAGCTATTTGGAGGCAGAAGGAGAAGGCAAGGACATTGGTGGGGTACCCCCCAAGGGACTTTTGTCACCTTGTAGCGGTGGTCGGTGTAGAACTTGCGCAGAGTTTTCTCTATTTTCCTTCTCTGAATTTCTGTGCTTTTTTTTTATCTGGGATCTGTCTCGTTTTTCCGATCTCTGTGGTTTTTCCGATCTGAATTTCTTTACAATGCTCTCCTATTTATAGGCTTCTAGGTAGCCATTTAGGAGAGTTTATGAGCCTTAATTGTCATAAAGCTACATAAAGGGAGGAGTTACAAGATTGAATTCTTTATTTTGTAACTCCTTTTTCTTGACTTCTGATTGGCCGGAGGAGATTGAGGGCATTTAATAGCCTTTAATCGCCATGATGGGAGGAGTTTCATGGGTTAAATGCCATGAATATCTTGACTTATAACTCCCGGATGCTTGTTTCTGATTGGTCCGTCCAAAGAAATGGATTAATGACTGTAATAAAGCTAGTCAATTAATCGCATTAAGTGGTCGCCGAGCAGTTGAAAAGTCGCGGGCCGTGCCTCGTCTTTTGGGATTCTTCTGGCAATGATCATCGATGGATCTTTATGTAGATCGACATCGGATGACCATGTAACTTCAAGTGTTGGTTGCCAACAGCGGGTCGGTGCCATCTGTCTTGTCGATTTCTCGATCGGTCGGGTAGAAAGCACACTTCTTGGGTTGACTGGGTGGCGATCAATGTTGTTTTCGATACTTTTGATGATTGACCCGTGTTTTTGACGGATGTCAGAGGATTTGGTGTCTCAAAAGTATGAATTTTGGAAAATACCAGAGGCCGGACACTTCGAATCGCGAAAAAACGGCGAAAACCGAGGTTTCCGGGGCCTTCCCGGCGATCCCGGGCTCCAGGGTCGCCGGCGACCCTGGGGGGTTTTCCCCCCTTTTGTCCCGTTTTGTGTCCGTTTTTGCTGTTTTTTTATTCTTTTTTCTTCTGTATTTTTTCCTTGACATTTTTCATCATTTATTGGCCTGATTTCCCTGTAGAAAACCTGATGAGAATCCTTGCATTTTATTTTGCAAAGTTTCCAATTTTTTGAGAAAGCCGAAGACTTTGTTGCGCAGAGCTGCCGATTTTCCGTCAGAAGCTGAAACTGGGTCAAACGATGTCGAAATGACCTGAAATTTGGGGTGAAGCCTGCTGAGCAATAAATAAGACCAACCATAGGCTTTTGTTTGAGTTTTGAAGCCGTTTTCGGTCCTATCACCAGTAGACTCGCTTTTATCGCGATGAAGATGTCGCGGTTTGATGTGCGGTCAACCGATGTCCGATTGACTTGAAACTTGACAGGGAACCTATTGGAGTCATTTTAAGATGATCCATAGGCCCTGTCTTGGAAACCATGGTCCCGGGAAGCTTTGCCACCGAGAGGCCTGATTTAGCTTCCGAGCGTCAAACTATGGTCAAATGTTGTCGAAATGACCTGAAATTTGACGTGTAGCCCTTTGTAAGCATTTTAAAGCCGTCCATGTGCTCTATCTGATGAGTGATGGCCTCGGTGGTTCTCGCCGCCGAGAGGCTTGATTTAGCTGTTCGAGGGTTGATGTAGGGTCAAACGTTGTCGGTTTGACTCGGAACTCGACGTGGAGCCTTTTGGATGTATTTTGAGACCATCCATCGGCTCTGATCGAAGATTTGGTGTCTCCGATGCTTTCGCCGCCGGGAGCTCCTTTTCGGCTGCCGGAGAAGCGAAGTTAGGCCAAATGATTTTGAAATGGCTTGAAACTTCTTGTGTACTCCTCTTTTGGCTATCTTGAAGGATCTTGTTGTTTTTGTTTGATTCTAACAAGATTTGATTTTTTGGAAGTAGCATTGCCTATTTATGGCAGGTTGCAACTTCATGTAGCTCTTTGGATCTTGAAGAGGCAAAGTGACATTTTTGGTGTCAACAAATACGTGGATTATTTTGATATGCTCATATGAAGGTCCTTATTTATATACTTTGAGTTGTTGTTTTGCAACAATGTAAAGGTTTTTGTTTAGTTATGTTTAACTTAAAAATCTTCAATGTTGTGGAATGGAAGGGTTTGTTTACATCTAAATGGTTTTAAGGGTTTGAATGAATTAATGTGATGGTTCAATGGAGTTTGAATGAAGCTATGAGCGGCCCAAGTTGTATGAAATTCATATGGAAAAGGATGGAGGGAAAGAAAATCAAGAAAAGGAAGAGAAAGGTGCAAATCTGCACTTGAAACGGACTGGGGCAGAGCCCAGTCCGCTCGAGCGAGCCCATGGGTCGCTCGAGCGGACCAGGCTCTGCCTGTCCTGGGCGAGCTAGAAGCTGGCCCGCTCGAGCGACCCATTGGGTCCGCTCGAGCGGACCAGATTCTGGATGGGCCTCGCTCGAGCGGACCTTGGGCCGCTCGAGCGAGCCCAGCCCAGGTCTGGGTCTGTTTTTGGGGCTATTCTTTGGGCTGTTTTCAGCCCACTTTCTAGGCCTATTTCAGCCCGGTTCAGCCCATTACTCCTATGTAATTCGAAGCCCATTTAGACCCTATTAATGCTTAAAGTCCCGAATTAGTATGATGATTTGGATTGATTCAAATTATGCAATTGGGATGGGAAAAGTAATGGAATCATTAATGAACTTTTATTGGGGAAATTATTAAAGTCCTAATGTACACTTTATTCCCTTAATTGTCAGAGATCTTCAGTGGCACCAAAATTTTTTTAAAGATTGACATTAGGGGACTAAGTGTGCATCAAGACAACCCGTGGTAAACCAATGAACAATCATACACTCAATTCATTCCATGTTAGAAAGTTTTGTCCGAGTCCGTTTATAAATCAATTTGAATGTTTTGAGTGTTTTACCACATTTATGAACATTGATAAGACTACTCATCTTATTTTGCTCGGATTTGTCAGTATGTGGGATATGTATTTGTTCGGAGTAGTTTTCTTATCGATTTTAGAAATATATCTTTATGAATGGATTTGTATCATTTCGAGGTTCCGAATTTTTACTCTAATGGCACCACTAAGCTTAGGTTACCTTGTCGGGCTGATCACCCGACTTGGAATCTTTAAATTATCTGCCAGCTGCAGCTTGTATTCTGTCTGTACCGACCATGGCAACGGTTTTATTTCCGGTCCCACGCGTAGTGGCTACTGTTCTATTTGATAGCGACTTGTTAGTTCCGGTCAACGAATAGTGGCTACGGTTTCTGTCTGCTCTTGTTACTACGGTAATAGGAGAATATAGTTATACGTGGTTTGCCAATGTTTTGCCCGTTTGATATTTTATTTTATGGTTCCTGTGCATTTCAACCTATTATAATCTTGGATTCGTTAATATTTAAGAAGTCGACCTTTTTTTTGTCGTTTCTGTTATTTAGGATTTTAATCGTAGTTCCCATTTATCCAATGTTTCACCCTTTCTATCATCCTATTATATCTTATATTTGCTTGCCAGACCGTTGTGTCTGACCCTTTTTGTTTGGTGCCAGATGTTGAGCCCCTTGCCCTTGAGGCGCACTTCGAGGCGGACCCAGTAGTTCATGTGGAACGCGAGTGGCAGCCTGACGATGTCGCTTAGACGACTCAATCAAATCAATTAACAAATCGAGTTTGTTCACAAATCGAATCGAATGAAATAATCAATGATTGGATACTTGTTCAATTCTAATTCTTTAGCAATATCAAATAAGAAGATGATGATGAAATCAATATATTAGGCTCCGTAACTGTTTGTCAAATAACATCGATACAGATAGAAATCTTCATTTTCAATGTACTATTCAATATTCAAATGACATTAAACATTTACTAACTATTTTATTATTCACGTACGCTATCAATATCCAATGAAAGATTAATTGAGAAAATCAATACTTTACTGTTCACTTGGTGTCACTCATGATGACGTTATATTGAATCTCTAAATTAATCTCCATGGCTTAATAATAGATTAGCGATTTCCATTAGGCAAATTATAAGGTAAAAAGGGTCCGTTTTAAATAGGCATAATTTCTAAACGAATCTAATTATCTATGGAATAGGGGTATACACCCCAATTATTCACTAGGAGTAATTAAGGGGGGTTAAATAGGCTTTTAAGAGTGATAAATTCACTCGCGAAATGGGTTAAAAAAAGTCTAAAAATGAGCTTCAGGTTCGCTGGAGTTGACCCAAGTTCGCTCGAGCGGACCTCATCCAGAGAGCAGGTCGCTCGAGCGCACCCTTTGGTCGCTCGAACTTGGGTCCCAGTAACAGATTCGCTTGCGCGAACTGTCCAGTTCGTTCGAGCAAACGGTTCAGAATTCTTCTTTTTGGGATTTCTTCCTCTTCTTTCCTTCCAAACCATTCTATCATTAATACCTGAAATAAATGGAGCTTCCAGGCTCCCAACATAACATTTATTCCCCCCCCCCCCCCCCCCCCCCCTTCTCACTTCCATCCATTCAAACTCCATAATCAACCCCCAACCCCCCCCCCCCCCCCCCCCCCCCCCCCCCCCCCTCTTCTCACTTCCATCCATTCAAACTCCATAATCACAAACATTCATTTATTAAATGACTAAGATCATTAAAAATCTAACTTTTATAATTTCAAAAGTAAACATCATTATGTAAATCACATTTAAAGTCTATACTTGCCCCAATTGCAAAGTTTCCAAGCTTCTCCTCACTCAAATAGCTCAAGAGACCAAAAAACCCCAAATCTACAAACCCTAACAATGGAAAACCATGGAAGGATGGATGAGAATGCAATGCATGTTAGCTACAAGCCTCAAGATTCTATTCCAACTCATATTAATTCAAAATACAACTTAAAAGGGGTTAGACTCCTACCTCTAGTAAGAAATCCGAAGTGGAAGGAAGATAGAAGGTGATGGAGATGGGTTCTTGTCCACAAGAATGGAGAGAAGAGTGGAGAAGGTGGAGGAGAGTCCCTTTCTTAGTTCCTAAGACACATGCATCTTCCTTTGTAGAGATGGAAGAAGAGAGAAATGGAGAGGAGTAGAGGAAGAGATGAAAGGAATGAGAAGGGATGGTTTCTTGGGTTTATAAAGGGATAAGGTAAACCCTTTTTGCATATAAATCCACTAAACTCTTTTATATTTTAATTTGGGTCAAATGAGGGCCCACTAAATCAATGGTTGGTCAAACGTGGTTGGGTCAACTATGAAAGTTGGCGTGCTCAACGAGATACACGGGTTGGTACTAACATGACGTGCAATTGATGCAAAATGTGAAAATTGATAATTACGAAAAAAGCCCTTAACTTCACTTAACCGAGTCAAACCGGTCCTAACTCATCTCATCTAGACTCAAGACCCAACTAACTCAATTCACAAGGATTAATTAACACTAATTATCATAATTAGTAACTAAGCAAAATTTATTTGATTAAAATACGATTAATTATTACTAAATAAGGTTAAATTGGGTCGGGGTGTAACATCTCATCTAATAAAATTCCTATTTTTGTTAACCTTCCCTATCCTATAAATCCAAAACATACTATTCCTATTTTTTTCAAACCCATTTATTAACATATTGTACAAATCCAAACCCCACCGTTTCAAGCC
This sequence comes from Litsea cubeba, assembly GCA_012931725.1. Lineage (NCBI taxonomy): Eukaryota > Viridiplantae > Streptophyta > Magnoliopsida > Laurales > Lauraceae > Litsea > Litsea cubeba. The sequence goes on along the minus strand of CM022955.1, from coordinate 25,508,523 downwards.
AAACAACAACAAAAAAAAAAAAAAAAAAAAAAAAAACGTAGAATAAGAAGAGGAGGAAGAAAAACAAGGGAGGGCTCACAACTAACTTCACTTCATCTGGCACCGCTGCATCAATTGCTTAAAGTAGTAACATCAACGTCAACCCGAAGAAGTTTGGGTGTGAAAAAGGTCAAACTTCTCTTCCCTCCTGATAATCTCTCGTTTTCTCTTCCATAATGCATCTTTTAGTGTTATTTTATATTGGGTCGATTGTCTTTCTATAAAATATTTTATAAATCTTCATTTTTATTTCTTGTTCTTTACCCACTTTGAGAAATATATATTTTAGTATTTACATAGATTCAACTCCATGAATCAAACAAGCCAGTTGGATGGTCAACATACAATTGTGACCTAATATCTCTTTCATGCTTATTATTTGTATTAAATAATATACCAATATTTATTATATGGTATTCACAGGCATTTATTGCTAGTAAATTAGATTGGAATTTGAAGGAGATAGCGAATAAATGTGCTCCATATATCAGAAAACCCACTAATTGGAGAGTCCAAACATTAATAAAGAAATTTTAGTATATTTTTTATGAAAATATAAACTTAGATAGCTTTTGATTTTTGAGCGTATGGTTTTTTTGACCTTGCTTTCTTCTTCTTTGTTCTTTTAACTAACCCTTGGATATGGTTTTGTGCAAAATTTCCTCTAAACTCCTTCCTCTTCTTATTCTTGCCAGCTTTTTCTTTATTGCCATTCTCGTTATAAGTCCTCGTATGCTTTGCATGGCCGATACCCTTACCAGAGATTGATAATTGAGACGTGAAAAATTCTCTTAGCTCGTGCATTGTTCTTTCTTTCTTGTAATGGAAATATACTTACTTACCACAAAAGAATATTTTAATTAGTTAAATCAAGAACGTTATTATATTTACTTTGGGGAAAACATAGTGATATTTGTCAATAAGATAAAAAGAAGGGGCATTCGGCGACGGATCCCTGAACATGTCACTTTATTACCTTAGGTCCACAAAAAAAAAGTCTATGCATCCAAAGGTCCCTCTCACACTTATTCACAACTAAATAGTCCAATTTGCCATTTCTTTAAATTATATCCCATAATTGGTGGGACATCCCATTAATAATGGTCAACTAACATTTAATCGGCCATGATGAATGGAATCCCAATAATGAGATTTTCAAATAAATTCTAAAAACGTACAAATATCTTTCAAAATAACACAAATAAATTTTAAAAAATGAAAAATTTTCAAAAAAAAAAGCAATAAATTTTAAAAAAAGCAATAAATTTCAAACGAACGTTGATAAATTTAAAAAGATGCAAATAAGTTTCAAAATATCCAAATAAATTTCAGAAACTGTAAATAAATTTCAAAAAACTAAAATAAATCTCAAAAGATCCAAAGAAAATTCAAAAAATGCAAATAAAATTCAAAAGACGTAAATAAAATAAAAAAATGTAAATAAATTTAAAAAAATAAAAATACATTTTCCAATACTAAACTAATTTTCCAAATTTCAGAAAAATTTGTCAAAAACTCAAGTATTTTTGTCAAAATTCAGTTAAATTTATTTAAAAAAATACAAATAAATTTCAAAAGACACAAAATAAATTCAAAAACACAAATAAATATATGAAAATAAAAATAAATTTGTAAAAAACACAGAAATATTCGTTCAAGAATTCAGTTAAAATTTTTAAATAGAGATAAATTTGTCAAAAACTCAACTGTATTTTTAGAAAATTCAAATAGAGTTGCCAAAAACTCAGATTATTTTGTTCATAACTCATATGAATTTGTTACAAAACTCAGATAGATAGTTAAAAACTCATATAGATTTGTTCAGAACTCAGATAAATTTGTTGAGAACTCAGATAAATTTGTTACAAAACTCAGATATATAGTGAAAAACTCATATAGATTTGTTCACAACTCAGATAAATTTGACAAAAACTCAGTTACAGAACTCAGATGAATAGTAAAAAGATCAGATAAATTTGTCAAGAACTCAGATAAATCTAATTAAAAAAATATAAATAAATTTGAAAAGACACAAATAAATCTCAAAAGACGCAAATAAAATTAAAAAATGTAAATATATTTCAAAAAATAGAAATAAATTTGCTAAAAAACTCAGATAAAGTTTTAAAAAAAAACTCAGATAAATTTGCCAGAAACACAAAGAAATATGGCAGAAGATAGATAAATTTGATAAAAACTCAGATAAATTTGACAAAAAAATCAGATAAATTTGATAAAAACTCATATAAATTTGACAAAACTCAGATAAATTTGACAAATTGCGTGGACTAGGTCAGCCTGAACTGACCCTACCCGACCCGACCTAAACCTAGAACAAAGACCCAGAGAACTGGGTTGTCTTCTTCACTGATTCCTGGAACCAGAACCAGATCTCTTCCGTGCAATTTCAGGGAATACAGGTTGATGAGAATACAGATTCTCCATCGGAGACCTCGGACGATTTTCCAGCTGTGGGCCTACTGCTTTCGTTGACAGAAGACTCACACAGCAAAGAAACAGTAAACATAAAACCCATTTACACACTCCAATCTCTCATCTCCATCTCTTTCTCGATTTCTCCTTTCAACTGTTTCACACCCAAAAACAGGAAGAAGATATGGAAGAAGATCCAAACGTCATGCGCCGAAGCAGAGGCCAAGGCTTCGATTACACCAGGCTCCCAAAAGCTATGCTTTAAGCGGTAAAATCATGCTTAGCGCTATCGTCATCCTCTTCAGCGCCGTCATGCCGCAGCGACTCCCGCCTCTCCCTCCACCTAACTGGATCTTCTTCTTCCTCCCAACGCCTGCAACAGGCGCTGTTTCTGGCCAGGAGGTTGTCTTCTGCGGCAACGGTGGGGCTGCGGCCGGACTGGCAAGGCGACGACGACGGCGATCGTTGTGATGGACCGCGCTCCTGCTCGGTTCCTACTGAGGTCGGCGGACGTGGGAGTCCGTTTGGTTCCGACCCTTTCGTAACCGGGGGGCAGGGGCGTGCATCAACATTTCTTTTTTTGTGTGGGTGTGCCAGATTTTCTATTTTACTTGGAATTGCAAGTGGTGATCCGGAGATCAACCTTCGCAAGTAAAAAGGAAATCAACTTCTTTCAAGTTTTCCATTGCACATATATTTAAGAAAAGAGACATTTTTTTTTTGTTTGCCGTGAAAGGCGATTTTTTGGCATTTATAGCCGATTTTGGCGTTTATAGCCGATTTTGGCGTTTATAGCCGATTTACAATCCTTATCAATAATGAAAGACAAGAGTTGTGATTTTTGTCTCTTTTGAAAAAATACAAACTACAATGAAAAGCAAGAAAATGAGGATCTAACATCTCGGGAGATTGTGGGGGACTCGTTTAGATTGACGGTCGCAAGCCATATGTGGGCTTCGCCATCATCCATGCCGATGAGAACAGAGGATGCTATTGATTCGCTTGGCTTGGCTATAACCTCAGGTTTTTAGAGAACAAAGACCAAAAGAATGTCCTATGTCCAATGAAAAGCCGAGTAGACGGGCTTGAAAAGCCATGTCTAAGCCATTGGCGGCAGAAGGAGAAGGCAAGGACCTTGGGGGGGGGTACCCCCCAAGGGACTTTTGTCAACTTGTTGCGGTGGTTGGTGTAGAACTTCCGCAGAGTTTTCTCTCTTTTTTCTTTCTCTGGATTTCTGTGCTTTGTCTGTCTGTGTGTTTTGTGCTTTTTTCTGATGATCCTTTCTTCTTGGAGAGCTCTCCTATTTATAGGCTTTTAGGTAGCCATTTAGGAGGGTTTATGAGCTTTGATTGTCATAAAGCTACATAAAGGGAGGAGTTACAGAATTGAATTCTTTATTTTGTAACTCCTTTTTCTTGGCTTCTGATTGGCCGGAGGAGATTGAGGGCATTTAATCGCCTTTAATCGCCATGATGGGAGGAGTTTCATGGGTTAAATGCCATGAATCTCTTGACTTGTAACTCCCGGATGCTTGCTTCTGATTGGTCCGTCCAAAGAAATGGATTAATGACTGTAATAAAGCTAGTCAATTAATCGCATTAAGTGGTCGCTGAGCAGTTGAAGAGTCGCGGGCCGTGCCGTGTCTTTTGGGATTCTTCTGGCGATGATCATCGATGGATCTTCATGTAGATCGACATCAGATGACCATGTAATTTCAGGTGTTTGTTGCCAACAGCGGGTCGGTGCCATCTGTCCTGTCGATTTCTCGATCGGTCGGGTAGAAAGCACACTTTTTTTTTGTTTGACCGGGTGGCGATCAATATTGTTTTCGATACTGTTGATGATTGACCCGTGTTTTGGACGAATGTCAGAGGATTTGGTGTCTCAAAAACATGAATTTTGGAAAGTACCAGAGGCTGGGAGCTTCGAATCGCGAAAAACGGCGAAACCGGGTTTCCGGGGCCTTCCCGGCGACCCCGGGCTCCAAGGTCGCCGGCGACCCTGGCCCAGGGTCGCAGGGGCCTGCGACCCTGGGGGGGTTTCCCCCCTTTGTGTCCCGTTTTGTGTCCGTTTTTGCTGTTTTTCGATTCTTTTTTCTTCTGTATTTTTCCTTGACATTTTGACCATTTATTGGCCTGATTTCTTTGTAGGAAACCTGATGAGAATCCTTGCATTTTATTTTGCAAAGTTTCCAATTTCCTGAGAAAGCCGAAGACTTTGTCGCGCAGAGCTGCCGATTTTCCGTCAGAAGCTGAAACTGGGTCAAACGATGTCGGAATGACCTGAAATTTGGTGTGAAGCCTCCTGAGCAATAAATAAGACCAACCATAGGCTTTTTTTTTTGAGTTTTGAAGCCGTTTGGGGTCCTATCACCAGTAGACTCGCTTTTATCGCGATGAAGATGTCGCGGTTTGATGTGCGGTCAACCGATGTCCGATTGACTTGAAATTTGACAGGGAACCTATTGGAGTCATTTTAAGATGATCCATAGGCTTTGTCTTGGAAATCATGGTCCCGGAGAGCTTTGCCGCCGAGAGGCCTGATTTGACTTCCGAGCGTCAAACTATGGTCAAATGTTGTTGAAATGACCTGAAATTTGACGTGTAGCCCTTTATAAGCATTTTGAAGCCGTCCATGTGCTCTATCTGATGAGTAATGGCCTCGGTGGTTCTCGCCGCCGAGAGGCTTGATTTAGCTGTTCGAGGGTTGATGTAGGGTCAAACGTTGTCGGTTTGACTCGGAACTTGACGTGGAGCTTTTTGGAAGTATTTTGAGACCATCCATCGGCTCTGATCGAAGATTTGGTGTCTCCAATGCTTTTGCCGCCGAGAGCTCCTTTTCGGCTGTCGGAGAAGCGAAGTTAGGCCAAATGATTTTGAAATGGCCCGAAACTTCTTGTGTACTCCTCTTTTGGCTGTCTTGAAGGATCTTGCAGTTTTTGTTTGATTCTGACAAGATTTGATTTTTGGAAGTAGCATTGCCTATTTATGGCAGGTTGCGACTTCATGTAGCTCTTTGGATCTTGAAGAGGCAAAGTGACATTTTTTGGTGTCAACAAATGCCCCCTCGAGGTACAGCGACGAGTTGCTTAACTTTTGTAGTCGATGTGCCTCGAAGAGATTTTTGAAGGAGAGCCTGTGACTTGACCAAGAGTCTTTGAGCAGTCTTTCTTTTTGGTATTTGTAGCCTTTTGAGCTTCCAGGGGAATTTTATGGTAGTGAAAGGGATCACGTACCATCTCGAGGCAAAGTTTTGAAGATGACATCAGGGATGTGGATTTGGGTTTTGACCTTGTGACCTAACAGGCTATATGTGGCAGGTTAGGGGGTCGGGTTTGGTTTTGATCGTGTGACCCAACAAGCTGTATGTGGAATGTTGGGGGATCAATTTTGGTTTTGATCTTGTGACCTAACAGGCTGTATGTGGCAAGTTAGGGGATAAGGTTTTGGTTTTTGGTTTTGGTCTTGTGACCTAACAGGCTGTATGTGGCAAGTTAGGGGACCAGGATTTGGTTTAATTTTTGTGGAATGTCAATTTCAAGATTTTGGCTCAATTTGGTAGATGAGGCTGGATGGTTTGATTTTTGGAAGCTCATGGGGCTTGGAATTTTCTTTGTATGGTCCAATCAACTCAAAAGAGGGATGGAACCATTTTTGTATGCTCTTGGTAAGAGGGATTTCTTTTTGACTAAAAGCCCATTTTTTTTTTAAGTGCCTAGGTGGTCAAACCTGGCTCATATGTGCTAAACCATGGGACCTTAAGCTTTTGAAATGGCTTAGATCTCATATGGTGTCATTTTTGTAAAGAATATCCAAAAATATCTCATTTGGATAGAGAATATCTAAGAATATCTTTACTTGGAGAGAATCTCTCATATTCCCTTTATTTTGGGATAGGATATCTCAAGATATCTTTCTTTTGGGAAAGAACCCTTCATCGATCCTATCTATTAGGAGAAAATCTCTCATTGATTTCTTTTTGGGAGAGAATCCCTCAAGATATCTTTCATTTGGGAAAGAATCTTTCTAATCTCTTTCTTTTGATAAGGTTACTAATTAGTAACACTTATCTCTTTCTTCTTTCCTTCTTTGGTTTGCTCTCTTCTATAAAAGCAAGGAGGTGGTTGGATCTCTTGCTCTTATTACTTTCTTTTGCAATAATCTCAAGAGGGCTTCAAGACCAAGAGTTCTTCTTCTTCAAGATCTTCAAGACTTTTTTTCTTCTTCTCCATCAATGGCTTCAAGTAAGTTCCCTTTTTCAAGAAAACTCCATTGTAGGAAAAATAAAAAGTTCTTTCTTTTCTTCTTTTTTTGTTGTTTCTTTCTTTTTCTTTTCTTTTTTTTTCCACGTGTTTTCCTTTTTTTTCACACGTTTTTTTTTTTCTTTTCTTCTTTCTTTTTTTTTTCATGTTTTGTTTTTTTTTTTTTTTTTGTTTGTGGGCCATACGGACATATCCGTACGGATCTGGCCGTACGGCCACGTGGCCAGTGGGCCACGGCCTGTGGACCAGCCCCCTTTTTTTTCTCTTTTTTTTTGTTTTCTTTCCCCTCTTTTTTTTTTTGAGAGAGTTTCTATTCTTTTTTTTTTTTTTTGCTCATCATGATAATGCATTTTTTTTTTTTTGCAAACCTAGATGTTCATGCATGCATTCAATTGTAAATTAAATTTGTAGCATGATGTGATAGCATACCTGAAAGTTTTCGCAAATTTGGGAATTTGGAGCTCGCAGCGATGTTGAGCCCTTCCTGATTTTGCGAAGACTTTGAGGTTTCGAAAGTTTGGAGTTTCGAAGCTCGCAGCGATGTTGAGCCCATCTTCAAGCTTTCTATTTCTTTCGGGATAGTTCCTTTTCTTCGGAATTGCCCCGTCATCATGTCAAAATTTCGCCAGATTTTTTTTCTAGCGAGATTCTGTCATCTTGATGTTTGATCTTTTTCTTTTCCATCCTTTTCAGGTGGTTCCTCCAGAACAAGGGTAAAGAGCCTGCTACAAGCGTACCTCGTCGATCTTCTAGATATTCTAATCCGGCTGTTCAGCAGGCTTTCGAGAAGGTCCAGTATGTTGAGAGAAATCTGGAAGAGTGCGACTCCCTCAACAGAGATGAGATGAGGCAGCGACTGATCGCTCTCAAGGGAGAGGAATTCTATAAGATCATGGTAAGCAGTCGTCCATGGGTGATGGAAGATCAGAGTGTTTTGCCCAAGCCTACCTTCTTCTTTGGTGATGCAGTCCCTGATGACATGACATACCAGAGGAGATGTTTTCAGTTTTCTTTCACAACAGATGGTGAGAAGAAGACTGTTGCTACCCGGTCGACGTTTGATCGCACCGTCTCGATCATGAGCCTTGCCCCCACGTGCTCTAAGAGGGAAGATCCTCCAAGCTGGGTGAGAAGGACAAATGTAATCAAGACCTGGGGTTTTTGTTGGCGGTTCTCCTGGATATACGGAGAGGTCGCCTGTTGACATGGACCTTTTGATGCCATCCAGCGGCTACCAGGGTCCTGATTATCCGTCGGTCGATTTGAGACCGGTGGGCCTTGGTATTTTTAGCGGTGACGGCAGCAATTGGATCAAGCCTTTTCGACTCCGTGGCCGTTTCAATGCTGACTCCGAGTGGAAGTCGTGGACTGATCGCGTCCTGCTGATTGGTGGCGCCGTTTTGAAGGAAGCCGGGATTTTTGATGCGGTCTGCGCCTTTAGGGAGACCGTGATCTTTTCCGACGAGGCCTTCATGGCTATGCTGGAATCATTCCTCCCACAAACCAATACCTTCGTTGTGATGAATGGTGAGATTGGTTTTTCCTTGAAGGAGCTGAGCGCCATTACTGGATTGCCCATCCTCGGCAAACTCTATGAGGAGTTTATGCCGATTGACAGCGTCCTTGAGGGGCAGTCTGAGGAGTTCAGGCTTCTGTACTTTCAGCTCGTCGCCTTCTATGATTTTTTGAAGGAGAAGGAGGGTTTGAAAGTTAGATCCAGCAGTTGGAAGAGTTCTAGCTCTTCATTCCCCAACTTTTTTGATAGCAGGGAGTCTTCTGATAGCGTGACCCAGGAAGCCGGAGCTCAGGATCCAAGTTCAAAGAAGATCTCGGCCATGCAAGAAGAGTTGAGAGATTTTTGTGCCAGTACAAACGCCATATGTCCTGACATTGCACTGCGGAGAGATTTCGCTGTTTACCTCACTTATTGGCTTGGTGAGGCTATTTTTGCTGGAGGAGATGGAACGCACATCAGGCCGCATTGTATTTTTCCGACTTGTCAGATGGCGTTTGGAGAGCAGCTTGCTTTGGTGCCAGCTCTTTACTCCTACCTGTGTACCGAACTGCAGGCTGCTGCTTTTTTGGTTCGGCTTGGGCTTCCCATGAATAGGGTGTTTTCAGCCCATATCTTTTATTTGTGGTATGTATACCACTGTCCTGGCTTCCACCGGCCGGGTGCTGCACAGGATGATGATCCTCTGATGATTCGACTGGCTAAGGGCAAAGCCGTGTCCGAATCACTTTTGTTTGCCCGCATGAGGATCCGACGGTTCAGGGACGTCGAGATGGGGCAGTCTTCAGTGAAGCTTTCTCCAGAGTTGCGGAAGAAGGCTTTTGATTTTGGTGCCTCCCGAGACTCTACCAGGGCGGGGTCGGGAAGACATTATTCCTTGATGAATGCAGAGAGAGAGTGGCTTTTCAGCATACGTGTCGGCACGATGGTGTACCGTAGACATCTTTTCGTCGACATCCAGCCGTATGTACCCTCTCGCTTTGCTTTGCAGCTGGGCTTTTCTCAAGGCGTTGTTTAAGCGCCTTCAAGCATGGTGAAGCGCTTTGGAGGCTTACAGGACGAGAGAAATGCATGGGCTTTCTATGGTGCTGAAGACACTACAGCCATGATTTCTTATCCTGTGTTGTTGACTTCCCGGACTGCCGGTTTTGCGAAGTGGTTCGCGGAGAGCTTTTCAGCATATCGGGGGCTTTCCAAGAAGGAGCTTGATGTGAAGCTGGCATCTGGAAAGGGCCTTGGAAAGTCGGATGGCGTCCGGCGAGAGGAAGTTTGGGCCTTCCTTTCTGGAGAGAAGCACAAGATAGGCTTTCTCGGTGACCAGGGCGTCATCGGTTCTGAAGCTGTTCGAGAAATACCTGATGAGGCTTTAGAGCAGCTGGAACAGGAGGAAGCCGAACTTGGCGGTTGGATGCAAGCGGCACAGAGGCAAGCTTCCGTGGAGTCTACTGGCAAGAGTAGACCATCCAGTGAGGAGTCAAGTGGGAAACCTGACTCTGACAGCGGGGCAGGTTCCTCGAAGAAGCGAGCCCGCCGGGGTAAGAGGGGGAGGAGTCATCATCGCAGCAAGGGGCAACATGAGGACTCTCCTGACTTGGAAGTTCCTCTTACTATTAATGAGGATGTGCCAGTGGATGCTGACGAGCCTCCAGAGAAGAGAAGCCGAGAAGAAGAGACCGTCGGTGAAGGTATGATTCTTCCTTTTTTTCTTTCGATTTCTTTTCATGGGATTTTTTCCATGTTATGATTTGCTTCTTGTTTCTGCTTTTCTTTTCTTTTTTTTTAGCAGAGGAAGACTTGATGATGCCTGAGGTTCCGGTCGATGAGGCGGTGACGGATCCTGTCGAGGCACCTGAAGAAGAACCGAGGGACTCTGGAGTGATTCCAGAGTCTACAATTGGTATGACTTCTCTTTTTTTTTTTTTTGTCTGTGACTTGGTTTGCTAACACATTTCTTGCCAGCTGACTTGCCACAGGATTCCGATGACTTTGAACCATTGATGGACGCAAATGTTGATGATTTTTCCGATGAGTTCATGGAGGAAGAAAGTGTTCCGCCAGTCGTCGAAGAAGGTATTTTGTAGTAATAACCCTGATAATGATTTTCAAATAGGATTATATTCATACCTTTTTGTGTTTCTTTGGCAGGTTTTGAAGTGACAGAGGAGGATCCGTCGCTTCCAGAGCAAGGGATGCCAGAGGTTGATCCAGAGGTAGAGACTCTTGGGACCAGCTCTGACAATGTTGAGGAGATACCTCGTGCTGAGATTCCTTCCCGAGCAGGAGCAGCTTCAACTGGAAAGAGTTCTTTTGTTACTCTTCCAACAGATGATGACATGAGCAGCCGACCAACGGAGTTGGGCGAATTTTCAGCTGGGCCATCTCTTCTTTTTGCGAAGAAGGTGGTGGTGCGAGTTCTGAGCTCTTGGATTGAGACTCTCTTTTCTGGGCACTTGGAAGCCGGATTTGGCATGATCCAGCATGTGCAGGAGATTCTCAGTGATGCCGAAGAGGCTGGTCTGGATGTCACAGGTGCCAGGGCGATCGTTGATGGGATCATTGAGCTGGGTGACAAGTGATTTGAGACCATGGGTTTTCCTGACGATCAGTTCTTCAAGGAGATGTTCTTGGACCCTGCGGATAAGGCTCAGTCTAACCTGGATGAGGCTACAGAAAGTAGGAAGCAGGTAGTCCGAGAGAAGACCTTAGAAGAGCTAACCATCATTGGGCTGACACATGACCTTAACATCCTTGATAGGGAGGTCGATGAGGCCAGGAAACGTCTTGAGCAATTGCGGGCACAAGTCGCTACCAAGTGGACTGAAATAACAGAGGCTCGTGAAAGGGAGACTGCTCTGATTCACCGGGTTGCGGATGCCAATCGAGTTCTCAAAAGGAAGTCTGATGAGAACAAACAATGGAAAATCGCTCGGGGGAAGCTTCCTGGTGCGAAAGAAGGGTTACAGCCCACCCCAGCATCTCATGGCAGGTTCCTGAAGAAGCGTGCCTTGGAATCCTTGACGGATGAGGCCAAAAGCTTGCTTAAGGAGCTGAACTCTTGGCTGGAGACCATTTTTTATTGAGCTTTTATTTTTTTTTTATAACAGAAACTATCCCCTTTTCTCTTTTTTGGTACCACTTGTATTATTTTTTTTTGTACTTATTTTTTTGTAGTGCTTGTGAACAATTTCTTTTTTTTTGGTACCACATGTATTTTTTTGGTACTCTTTTTTTTTTTGTAGTGCTTGTGAACACTTTCTCTTTTTTTTTTTGTTATCCCTACGCTCACTTGAATCTTTTTGTGATAAAAGTAATTGCTAAATGGGATGCTCTCTTTTTTTTTTTTGTTATCCCTACGCTCACTTGAATCTTTTTGTGATAAAAGTAATTGCTAAATGGGATTTGATCAAAAGGTTGTCATTTTGTGAAAATCTTTTGTCAAATGATTGTTTTGGCATGGAAGCCAGGTTTTTGTTTGTGGCATGGAAGCCAATTTTGGCATGAGAGCCAGCTTCTTTTTTTGTGGCATTGACAGCCGAGAGTTTTTTTTTTTTTTGTGGCATCTATAGCCAGTTTTGGTGGCATTGATAGCCGATTTGTGGCATTGATAGCCGGTTTTGTTTTGGTGGCATTGATAGCCGGTTTGTGGCATTGATAGCCTGTTTTGTTTTGGTGGCATTGATAGCCGGTTTTTTTTTTGAAATCCAAGTTTTTGTTTGTGGCATTGATAGCCGGTTTTGTTTTGGTGGCATTGATAGCCGGTTTGTGGCATTTATAGCCTGTTTTGATGGCATTTATAGTCGGTTTGGTTTTCAAAAAATGCAAGTATCGACTAAAAGTCGCCTCCCTGCTGAATGTTCTTGCAAGTATCGATGGAATGTCGCATCCTTGCTCATTCGGTTGCGAGTATCGATGGAATGTCGCATCCTCGCGGATTTGGGTGCAAGTATCGATGGAATGTCGCATCCTTGCTTTTTAAAAATTTTGGTTTTGCGGGTACTGACTTGATGTCGTTTCCCCACGATTTTCGAAATTTGTGGTTTTCTTGAACCTTTGGGTTATGGATATCAACTGAAATGTTGCGTCTCCATGGTTTTTTAGGTTTTTTCGAACCTTTGAAATTTGGGTTGTGGATATCAACTGAAATGTTGTGTCTCCACAGTTTTTTAGGTTTTTTCGAACCTTTGAAATTTGGGTTATGGATATCAACTGAAATGTTGCATCTCCACAGTTTTGGATTTTGCAAGTACCGACGAAATGTCGCTTCCCTGCGATTTTGGAAGTGTTGAACGTGGTTTGTATGCTTCCGATTTGTGCGAGTATCGACTAAGCGTCGCTTCCTCGCGGTTTTTTGAAAAACCATTTTTTTTTGTTTAAAGACACGAGGGTCATAAGTTTTGACCTAAAACCATTTTGGTGGTAAAAGGCAGGGTGGACTAGGGTGGAAATCCCTGAATCCGGATTTTGTTTCAAACCATGAATTTTGGGTTCAAGGGTTGAGAATTTTGGTCAAGTCAGGGAAAGGTTCCTAAACTTGAATTTTTTTTTTTTTTTGACAATGAAACGATGAAAGTAAGCATTGTTTTAAATTTCTAGAAATTTCAACATTTGATATGAAAATTCTAAAAAAAGGGTGGGTTTAGCGAGCGTGTACCTGGAAATCGGTTTTGGCCGTACAGGCATTGCTCTTACCCAGTTGGGTAAGTCTTCAAGGGTAGTACCGCTTTAAGAACTTGCCGTTGATGGGCAGCATACATCTGTCACCTTCCATGTTTAGGAGTGCGTATGCGCCGTTGGAGAAAACCTTGTCGATAACGTAGGGTCCCTCCCATTTTGGCTCAAATTTGCCTTTGGACTTGTGAGCGAAGACCATTGGTCTTTTTACCGCAAGAACCAAGTCACTCTTTTTGTAGGCGCGTTGCCTGACCTTTTTATCGAAAGATCCTGCCATGCGTGCTTGGTAAAGTTCAATGCTTTGTTGAGCTTCGAGCCGTCTCTCATCGAGATTGTCCAGCTCATGGAGTCGCAATTTGACATTGCTTTCTTGAGTCATGTCATTTTGCAAGGATACCCTCAAGGAAGGAATTTGTAAGGAAGGAATTTGTACTTCCAAGGGTACGACAGCTTCGCATCCATAGACCAAGGAGAATGGTGTGCTATGGGTTGGTCCTCGAACGGTGGTTCGATAGGCCCACAAAGCTTCAGACATTTTGTCGCTCCAGTCTCTTTTGTGACTAGAGACCATTTTTTTGAGGATTTTGCAGAGTGTCTTGTTGAAAGCTTCTGCTCACCCGTTTGCTGCCGGATTGTATGGAGTCGAAGGACAGCTTGGGATTTTGTATTTGTCGCAGAACCTGTAGAATCGATGATCCCGAAATTATGGTCCGTTATCATGGACGAATCTTTTGGGTATGCCGAAACGACAAATGATGTTGGTGCGCAGGAACTGAAGGACTGATGAGGTCTTCATTTCGTTAAACGTAAATGCTTCTGACCACTTGGAGAAATAATCCGTAGCGGCGAAGATGAAGCGATGACCTTTGCTCGAAGGGGGAGAAATAGGACCTATGATGTCCATACCCCAGGCTTCGAAAGGCCATGAGATCGCTGTAGGATGCAGCCATTCTGGAGGCATGTGAATATAATCTCCATGAACTTGGCATTGTTGGCAGCACTTAGCAAATTGCATTGCGTCAGCTACCACGGTAGGCCAGTAATATCCTAACCTTTTTATCTGATCATAGAGCTTAGGTCCAGCCTGATGAGCTTCGCAAAGACCAGCATGAACTTCTTTGAGTGTTTCCTCAGCCTCTTGTTGTGACAAGCAGCGTAGAAGTATTCCGTTGAAGGATTTCCTGTAAAGGATTTTTGAAGGAATATCCAAATGAAAGCTTGGGGTTCGCCTTTGGATGCTTACCCGTTCTTTTGGATCTTCAGGTAGGATTCCGAACATAATGTAATCAATGAACGGATCCCTCCAGTCGCCGATTGAAGTTTGAAGGATTGAAATCCGACTTCCGACCACTTGGTGGCATTCAGCAACTGCTTGGTGTGTGTTAAGAGGAGGAAGGATTCTTCTTTCGCACACTGTAATTTGCATGTTTTCCCCTTCCATGGATTGCCATGGATGCGGCAAGTCCGGCTAGGGCATCTACACGTATGTTTTCACCTCTACGAATGTGGGTGATGTGACAGATGTCAAACTTTTGCAGAAGTGATTGTGCCTTGTTGTAGTAAGGCAACAAATCTGGCTTCCTGACTTCAAATTTCTGATTCATCTGGTTGACGATCAGTTGAGAGTCTCCAAAGACTTCCAGCATGGTGATACCGGATTCGATGGCGAGTTCCAATCCTAATATCAGAGCTTGATATTCAGCTGCATTGTTTGTGCATGGTTCCAGTATTGAGAAAGCGTGTGGAATCATGTATTTGTCGGGGTTAACAAAGAGGATGCCAACTCCCGAGATCAGCGGTCTTTTTTCATTCGTCCTGGTTGCACCGTCAAAGTACATGTCCCAGGAGGCACTTTGTGAGAAAGTCTCCACATTGTAGACTGGTTCGTCTGGGAGATCATCTCTGAGCGGAGAATCTTTAGGCAATGGATGCTCTACGAGGAAGTCCGCTAGAGCTTGCCCTTTGATTGCTTTTTGTGGTACATACCTAATATCAAATTGTGACAGAAGGATGGACCATTTTGCCAGTCGAGCATTGAGAGAACCTGCCTTTGTGACAAGGACCTTCAAGAGGTTGACCCTCGAGACCAGGTATACTGTGTTGGAAAGCAAGTAGTGACGGAGCTTTTGTACGGCGAACATCACTGCAAGACATTCTTTTTCGACTGGAGAGTAGCGATGCTCTGCACCTACTAGCATGCGGCTGAGGTAATATAGAGCAGCTTCTTTTCTTTGATCATTTTCTTGCGCAAACAGAGCTCCCAAAGAGTGATCAAGGGCTCTTGTGTACAAGATGAATGGTTTTCCAGTGGTAGGAGCAGCTAACACTGGAGGTTTTGTCAGGTATGACTTGATGTCTTGGAAAGCAGCTTCACAGTCAGCATCCTAGACAAAGTTTACACCTTTTTTCATCAATCGGGAGAATGGACGGCATTTCCCCGAAAGATTGGAGATGAACCGTCTGATGTAGGCTAATCTCCCTTGAAGCCCTTTGAGTTCTCTCAAGGTTCTTGGAGAGGGCATTTCTAGAATGGCTTTGACTTTTATGGGGTCAAGCTCTATTCCAGCTTTCCGAACTAAGAATCCGAGGAACTAACCCGACGAGACGCCGAAGAAGCATTTCAAAGGATTCATTCGCAGTTTGTGTTTGCGAAGCCGGAGTGTAAGTGCTTTCATCAGACGATGCTTCGGAAGAGCTATAATCCTGAATTATCACATTACAGGAAGCTCTAACGGGAGACGTTGCCTGATCGGAGTCAGACTCATCCTCGGATGTAAGAGGATCGTCTATCCAGCAATTTTCTCCATTTTCAGGAGTTAAGGGAGGATGTACCTGATGGTCTTTAGGGACTTCAGGCTCTGGGTTGCGAGGAGGCTCGTTGATGCGGTCTTGCTCTTGTTCAAGAGCAAGTCGCTGCAAGATCCTTGCATATTCTTCAAGATCAGGCATGGGAGCCGGATCTTCTTCTTCATCAACTCTTTGTGGCTCAACATGGTTGATTTCCACTGGAGTAATGAGAGGTGCTGAGTCAGCAGCATTTTCTTGTACAGCCTCTTGGTCTTCTTCATCATCAGACCAGGATCCTTGTGGCTGTAGGGGGTTATACCAGATTACTGGCATAAGATGAGACTCAGGAACCCATTCTTCATCGGAGAGATATTCTCCTGTTTCGAGGGACTCCTCCCACTCATCTGTGTAGTTGGATTCGAACCCATCATCGGTGTCGCTGGATTCGTATCCATCAATGGAGAATCCAACTACCGAATTGCAAGAGTATGATGCCTCCTGCATGGCTTCTTTGAATTGAGGTGGCATGAAATCACTGAGAGTGAATTTCCTTACCCCCTTTGAAGTCTCTAGAAGGGATGTTTTTGTTACCTCCAGTGAAGCGGTAGAGGAAGCCTCTGCCTTTTCTTTGACCTCTAGTTTTGGCTGGGTCTTCTCTTGCCGTCTGAGCTTGAGGAGATGTTTCCTAGCCTGCCTTCGCTGTTGAGCTGTAGGCTTTGTTTTCACGACCTCCCAATTTTCATCTTCCAGGAGATCGGGATGTACCCATATCGGTTGTCCGTCTGGTGTCGGGTAAGGAACCAGTTCCTCGGATGCTTGGATTGAGTTTATCACCTTGAAGGAAGTAGTGATCTTCTTCTTCGGTGATTTTGATGTTTGTCCACATGTCACCATGTTGACGGAGGCAGGCCCATAGTTTTTGTCAAAGGTGATGACTCCGTTTTTCCACATCTCATTTATTTTCTCTCTCACAACGAAGCATTGATTGAGAGGATGCGAGATCATCTGGTGGTATGGACAGTACCGAGGATCGTTGGTTTTGCCAACATCACCCGGTCTTTTTGGTTCAGGCAAGGTGAGCTTGCCGTTTGCCACAAGAGCCCCGAAGATTTCATCAACGTCTTCATCAAACGGGTATTTCTTCTCTACTCGTTCTTTGAAGGCATCTGAGAGTTTAGGTCTCTTACCAGCAACTTTATTTTCAGCTTTCTTTGGTGGCTGAGGAGCTGACTTGGTCTGCACATTGAGGACCTCTTTTTTCTTTGGTTTAGAGGTTGCAATGGCGGTTGGCTCTTTTCTTGATGATTTTTTACTGTTGAGGTCTTTAATCACTGTTTCAGCTTCCATGAAAGCTTCTAGGAGTTCTCCCAGGTTTTTTGATTTGTTGCCGATGATCATGGAGCGGATTCTAGCTCTCATGTTGTTTCGGCAGATGTCGACTAGCGACGCTTGTGGCAATACATCAGAGCATTTGTATGCCATTGCTTTCCACTTGTGAATGAAGTCATATGTTGATTCATTCTCCCCCTGTTTTAGGCTGCACAGCTGAGCCATAGTAGCGGGATGATCTTCACCTTTGAAGTGAGTCAGGAAGCGTGTCTCTAGCATGGCCCAGTTTTGGATTGAGTCCTCTGGCAGAGTGGAGTACCAATCGAAGGCCGTACCTTTTAGGGTACTTGCAAAGAGGCGGATCTTGAGTGCATCTTGATCCGCGATAGCTCCCGTCAGGATCTTGAAGTGGATGACGTGTTGTCTGGCTGATCCTTTCCCCGTATATGTTTGGAGAGTAGGATGCTTGAATTTGGTGGGGAACGGGACCGAGTCCATCCATAAGGGATATGGTGGCTTGATCCCATGCTCCTTGAGTATATCATCTTCTTTTGCTTTGGCGAGGATACTATTTACGTCCTTTTTGGTAAGGGCGCGTGACTCATTTTCTTCTCTATTTACCTCGTCGTCTTGATGATTCGGAGGAGGTTCATTGTTCGCCTGATTTTGGAAGGCGAGGAGAAGGTTTTCCATCAGAGTTTCAATCCTCTGCTGGCCCTGTTCCAACTGCTGGATGTGGGTGATCGCATCATCTGGAGGTGGATTGCGAGGTGATGGCTCAGAATTTGTAGCAAAGACATTCATCCTTCGTGATTCGAACGAAGAAACTGTCCTGGTGACTGAGCTGGGGCTCATTCTTTTTGAAGAAGAGCTTGATGAAGGATCACTCTGCTGTCCTTTGCTTGAAGGAGCAGGGGATTCTTCTGAATGTCTTCTTGTCCTTGAGACGCTGCGGGTCATCGGACGTCAGACATGGATTTTTGTTGCTGATTTTTGGCGCCTTCTGGTTTTTCCAACCATATGGATGGCAGCAACTTGGTTGGGTCTTTCTTTTTCGACCCATTTGGGAGAGACTTGAAGTGTAAGAGGCTGGGTTCTTTGCTTCTCTAGTCTCTTTTGTCGATACGACGCGCGGCGGCGTATACGACGAGCAATTTGAGTTTCGATCAGCTCTGGCTGGGCTTTGACGATGAAGGATGTGCTCCCTCGGGTGCAGCAGCCGAGCCTGTCTTCTTTGCAGCTGGGCAAGGACAGGATGCGAACCCTGTCCTTCGCCTGTTGCAGCGAAGCTTTGAATTTTTGGAGTTCGGCCCCTGTAGAGATGAAGGGTCGAACTGCAGGTTTGTAGGCCTTAGCAGGTGCTTGTAGAGGCCTTGTGATGCATGATCTGATTTTGGGCTTGTAGGAACAAGCCGGCTCATGCTGGGATGACTTGGAAGTCAGGTTGGAGATGGGTCTCTCCTCTTTCATGTAAGCAAGAGGGTAGAACTGGTTCTCCTTGAGTGGGGCCAGGAATGCTGGCTTGGTGGATGTTTGGGACCTTCTCTGTTTTGGTGAAGGTCTTGGGGACCAAGTCTTGAGATAGACCTGGTTGCTTGCAGGTCGAGGCTTCGTGGGGCTACCACGGGCTTCAGGCCTTCTGGTGCTCGCCTTTGGTGTCACGGTAGTGACACGTTGAGAGGCGAGTTTCTGCTTCTTGGAGGGAGCAGTTTGTTCCTCAGGAAGTGGGAATGGTCCCAGCGTCCCAAAGACGATAGTTCGGGGAGTCGAGGTCGACCCGGAGTTCAGAGAGTTGCCGAGGGAGTTGACGCTTCGGCAGCTGATGGGGCGCTTGTAAGTGCGCGAGGTTTGCTTCTGTTGAAGCATGAGTTGGTGCTTGTTTTCATCGAAAGTAATGGTTAGTGAAGCTGCCATTGTTAGTTTTTCGAAAATTTCTGAAACAAGACCACATCCATTAGTAATCACAAGAATATAATGATCATAAATGGGAAGTTCTATGGTTTCGTCTTTTCAAATTGCTAGAGGAAGATGACCCAAGCAACATGAAGAAGGCAAAACGCCATAGAGGGTACAATTGTTCTGATCGCAGGTATGGTAAGCCCAGAATGGGCATCCCAGTGACTGCTAGAAGCAATTGTGAACTTAAATTCGACTTATCGAGAAGCAGAGCTTGCTCGAGGTAAGAAGAATATAAAGTTGGAGTTACAGATGTGCCGGTCGCAATACAGTAGACCCTAAAAGGGCGTACTAGTACCGCTAGACACAAATGTTTTGAGACCGCATCTATGAGATGAGATTCTCTATTTTGAAAGGTCAAAATTGGATTCATCAAAGAGAGCAGATGGTATTCCAATCTAAACACGGGCTCAGCGATTTCCGCGAGCGCCAGTGCTCAGAAAGAAATGAACCATAATTTCTCGAATCTGAATCTAAAAATGACGAGTTTTTTTTTTTTTTTGAAAGGCCAATATCGGGTTCATCAAAGAGAGCAAAAGGCACTCCAATCTGAACACGGGCTCAGCGATTTCCGCGAGCGCCAGTGCTCAGAAAGGAGAAGACCAAGATTTCTCCAATCTGAACCCAAAATGACGGAAGTTTTTTTTTTTTTAAGATTTTGAAGATTTTTTTTAAAAAATATTTTTTTTAATTTATTTTTTATATATTTTTTTTTAAGATTTTTTTTTGAAAATTTTTTTATTTTTTATTTTAATTTTTTAATTTTTTTTAAAAAAAATTTATTTATTTTTTAAAAAAATTTGTTTAAAAGACGAGAGAGTACACATAGGCCTCCTAACCCGGTCTTATGAAATCTTGATTGATAGAATTGCCCCCAGGTAAGGGTATGATTACTTAATGAACCCGTTTGGAGGACCCTTGCCTAGAACAGTCAAGCTGTCTCCACACTCTGGACAAGGCTTTTCTTTGAATCAACAATGATCAAAGAACACAGTTGGTTTAACCTTAGTGGTCTATGTCTTTTTTTTTAATTATTATTATTTTTAATTATTTTTATTTTATTATATATTTTTTAATGAACTCATCGAAGAGAAACGATGGCCCAAAACCTTAGTCGAACAGGCTCAACATTTCTGCAAGCGCGATGAACGATAGGAACGGATCAAGGTTTCTCAATTTTGAATCCAAAATGAGAAATCTAAATTTTTTTTATTTATAATTTTTTTTAGATCTTTAATGAACTCATCGAAGAGAAACAATGGCCCAATCCTCGATCCGAACACGGTCTCAGTGATTTCCGTGAGCGCCAGTGCCCAGAAGGGAGAGGATCAAAGTTTCTCAATTTTGAATCCAAACTGAAAAATCTGATTTTTTTTTCTTTTTTTTTTTTGAAAAGAGAAAGAGTGGAAATAAATTCAAAGAATTAGAAATTTCCAAACAAAAATCTCATCTCATTTTTTTTTAGATGCGGAATCCAACATAGGCCACCAATTATAAAGTAGCCAAGGAATCGAGAAAAGAAATATAAGCATAGAGCAAAATATATGATATGCAAATATTTCATTTCTAGTATCGTGTTCTAAAATGAACGTGTCCCACCGGGTGTGCCAGCTTGATGGACTGCGCTCCTGCTCGGTTCCTACCGAGGTCGGCGGACGTGGGAGTCCGTTTGGTTCCGACCCTTTCGTAACCGGGGGGCAGGGGCGTGCATCAACATTTCTTTTTTTGTGTGGGTGTGCCAGATTTTCTATTTTACTTGGAATTGCAAGTGGTGATCCGGAGATCAACCTTCGCAAGTAAAAAGGAAATCAACTTCTTTCAAGTTTTCCATTGCACATATATTTAAGAAAAGAGACATTTTTTTTTTGGTTTGCCGTGAAAGGCGATTTTTTGGCATTTATAGCCGATTTTGGCGTTTATAGCCGATTTACAATCCTTATCAATAATGAAAGACAAGAGTTGTGATTTTTGTCTCTTTTGAAAAAATACAAACTACAATGAAAAGCAAGAAAAGGAGGATCTAACTTCTCAGGAGATTGTGGGGGACTCGTTTAGATTGACGGTCGCAAGCCATATGTGGGCTTCGCCATCATCCATGCAGATGAGAACAGAGGATGCTATTGATTCGCTTGGCTTGGCTATAACCTCAGGTTTTTAGAGAACAAAGACCAAAAGAAGGTCCTATGTCCAATGAAAAGCCGAGTAGACGGGCTTGAAAAGCCATGTCTAAGCCATTGGCGGCAGAAGGAGAAGGCAAGGACCTTGGGGGGGGGGGGTACCCCCCAAGGGACTTTTGTCACCTTGTTGCGGTGGTTGGTGTAGAACTTCCGCAGAGTTTTCTCTCTTTTTTCTTTCTCTGGATTTCTGTGCTTTGTCTGTCTGTGTGTTTTGTGCTTTTTTCTGATGATCCTTTCTTCTTGGAGAGCTCTCCTATTTATAGGCTTTTAGGTAGCCATTTAGGAGGGTTTATGAGCTTTGATTTTCATAAAGCTACATAAAGGGAGGAGTTACAGAATTGAATTCTTTATTTTGTAATTCCTTTTTCTTAGCTTCTGATTGGCCGGAGGAGATTGAGGGCATTTAATCGCCTTTAATCGCCATGATGGGAGGAGTTTCATGGGTTAAATGCCATGAATCTCTTGACTTGTAACTCCCGGATGCTTGCTTCTGATTGGTCCGTCCAAAGAAATGGATTAATGACTGTAATAAAGCTAGTCAATTAATCGCATTAAGTGGTCGCTGAGCAGTTGAAGAGTCGCGGGCCTTACCGTGTCTTTTGGGATTCTTCTGGTGATGATCATCGATGGATCTTCATGTAGATCGACATCAGATGACCATGTAATTTCAGGTGTTTGTTGCCAACAGCGGGTCGGTGCCATCTGTCCTGTCGATTTCTCGATCGGTCGGGTAGAAAGCACACTTTTTTTTGGTTTGACCGGGTGGCGATCAATATTGTTTTCGATACTTTTGATGATTGACCCGTGTTTTGGACGGATGTCAGAGGATTTGGTGTCTCAAAAGCATGAATTTTGGAAAGTACCAGAGGCTGGGCGCTTCGAATCACGAAAAAACGGCGAAAACCGGGGTTTCCGGGGCCTTCCCGGCGACCCCGGGCTCCAAGGTGGTCGCCGGCGACCCTGGGCCAGGGTCGTAGGGGTCTGCGACCCTGGGGGGGTTTTCCCCCCTTTATGTCCCGTTTTGTGTCCGTTTTTGCTGTTTTTTGATTCTTTTTTCTTCTGTATTTTTCCTTGACATTTTGACCATTTATTGGCCTGATTTCTTTGTAGGAAACCTGATGAGAATCCTTGCATTTTATTTTGCAAAGTTTCCAATTTCCTGAGAAAGCCGAAGACTTTGTCGCGCAGAGCTGCCGATTTTCCGTCAGAAGCTGAAACTGGGTCAAACGATGTCGGAATGACCTGAAATTTGGTGTGAAGCCTCCTGAGCAATAAATAAGACCAACCATAGGCTTTTGTTTGAGTTTTGAAGCCGTTTTTGGGTCCTATCACCAGTAGACTCGCTTTTGTCGCGATGAAGATGTCGCGGTTTGATGTGCGGTCAACCGATGTCTGATTGACTTGAAATTTGACAGGGAACCTATTGGAGTCATTTTAAGATGATCCATAGGCTCTGTCTTGGAAATCATGGTCCCGGAGAGCTTTGCCGCCGAGAGGCCTGATTTGACTTCCGAGCGTCAAACTATGGTCAAATGTTGTTGAAATGACCTGAAATTTGACGTGTAGCCCTTTATAAGCATTTTGAAGCCGTCCATGTGCTCTATCTGATGAGTAATGGCCTCGGTGGTTCTCGCCGCCGAGAGGCTTGATTTAGCTGTTCGAGGGTTGATGTAGGTTCAAACGTTGTCGGTTTGACTCGGAACTTGACGTGGAGCTTTTTGGAAGTATTTTGAGACCATCCATCGGCTCTGATCGAAGATTTGGTGTCTCCGATGCTTTTGCCGCCGAGAGCTCCTTTTCGGCTGTCGGAGAAGCGGAGTTAGGCCAAATGATTTTGAAATGGCCCGAAACTTCTTGTGTACTCCTCTTTTGGCTGTCTTGAAGGATCTTGCAGTTTTTGTTTGATTCTGACAAGATTTGATTTTTGGAAGTAGCATTGCCTATTTATGGCAGGTTGCGACTTCATGTAGCTTTTTGGATCTTGAAGAGGCAAAGTGACATTTTTTGGTGTCAACACGTTGCAATCTCAGGCGACTGCTGCAACGATGACGGTGATCGGACAGACAAGCCACATTGATGGACCGGCGCATCCTACCCGCTCGGTTTTTACCGAGGTCGGCGGACGTGGGAGACCGTTTGGGTCCGACCCTTTCCTAACCGGAGGGGGGGCAGAAGCGGGCATCAACATTTCTTTTGTGTGGGTGTGCCATATTTTCTATTTTATTTGGAATTACAAGTGGTGATCCGGAGATCAACCTTCGCAAGTAAAATGGAAATCAACTTCTTTCAAGTTTTCCATTGCACATATATTTAAGAAAAGAGATATTTTCTTGATTTGCCGTGAAAGGCGATTTTTTGGCATTTATAGCTGATTTTGGCGTTTATAGCCGATTTTTGGCGTTTATAGCCAATTTTGGCGTTTATAGCCGATTTACAATCCTTATCAATAATGAAAGACAAGAGTTGTGATTTTTGTCTCTTTTGAAAAAATACAAACTACAATGAAAAGCAAGAAAAGGAGGATCTAACTTCTCAGGAGATTGTGGGGGACCCGTTCAAATTAACGGTCGCAAGCCGTATGTGGACTTTCGCCATCATCCATGCAGATGAGAACAGAGGATGCTATTGATTCGCTTGGCTTGGCTATAACCTCAGGTTTTTAGAGGACAAAGACCAAAAGGAGGTCCTATGTCCAATAAAAAACTAAGTAGACGGGCTGAAAAGCCACATCTAAGCCATTGGAGGTAGAAGGAGAAGGCAAGGACCTTGGGAGGGTACCCCCAAGGAACTTTTGTCACCTTGTAGCGGTGGTCGGTGTAGAATTTCCGCAGAGTTTTCTCTCTTTGATGCCTTTTTTTGTCTGAGTTTTTGGATTTTCTGCAGTCTGTTGTGTGTTTTCTGTGTTGTCTGTGCTCTCCTATTTATAGGCTTTTTGGTAGCCATTTTGGAGGGTTTATGGGCTTTTATTGTCATTAAGCCGCATAATGGGAGGAGTTACAGAATTTAATTCCTTTATTTTGTAACTCCTTTTTCTTGGCTTCTGATTGGCCGGAGGAGATTGAGGGCATTTAATCGCCTTTAATCGCCATGATGGGATGAGTTTCATGGGTTAAATGCCATGAATCTCCTGACTTGTAACTCCCGGATGCTTGCTTCTGATTGGGCCGTCCAAAGAAATGGATTAATGACTGTAATAAAGCTAGTCAATTAATCGCATTAAGTGGTCGCCGAGCGGTTGAAGAGTCGTGGGCCGTGCTGCGTCTTTTGGGATTCTTCTGGCGATGATCATCGATGGATCTTCATGTAGATCAACATCGGATGACCATGTAACTTCAGGTGCTAGTTGCCAACAGCGGGTCGGTGCCATCTGTCCTGTCGATTTCTCGATCGGTCGGGTAGAAAGCACACTTTTTTTTGTTGACCGGTTGGCGATCAATGTTGATTTCGATACTCTTGATGATTAACCCGTGTTTTTGACGGATGTCAGAGGATTTGGTGTCTCAAAAGTATGAATATTGGAAAATACCAGAGGCCGGACGCTTCGAATTGCGAAAAAAGGGCGAAAAACGGGGTTTCCGGGGCCCTCCAGCGATCCCGGGCCCCAGGGTCGTAGGGGTCTGCGACCCTGGGGTTTTCCCCCCCCCCCCCATTTTGTCCCGTTTTGTGTCCGTTTTTACTGTTTTTTATTCTTTTTTCTTTTGTATTTTTTCTTGATATTTTTGATCATTTATTGGCCTGATTTCCCTGTAGAAAACCTGATGAGAATCCTTGCATTTTATTTTGCAAAGTTTCCAATTTTTTGAGAAAGCCGAAGACGCGCAGAGCTGTCGATTTTCCGTCAGAAGCTGAAACTGGGACAAACGATGTCGGAATGACCTGAAATTTGGGGTGAAGCCTGCTGAGCAATAAATAAGACCAACCATAGGCTTTTGTTTGAGTTTTGAAGCCGTTTTGGGTCCTATCACCAGTAGACTCGCTTTTATTGCGATGAAGATGTCGCGGTTTGATGTGCGGTCAACTGATGTCCGATTGACTTGAAATTTGACAGGGAACCTATTGGAGTCATTTTAAGATGATCCATAGGCTTTGTCTTGGAAACCATGGTCCCGGGGAGCTTTGCCGCCGAGAGGCCTGATTTGGCTTCCGAGCGTCAAAGTATGGTCAAATGTTGTCGAAATGACCTAAAATTTGACGTGTAGCCCTTTGTAAGAATTTTGAAGCCGTCCATGTGCTCTATCTGATGAGTGATGGCCTCGGTGGTTCTCGCCGCCGAGAGGCTTGATTTAGCTGTTCGAGGGTTGATGTAGGGTCAAACGTTGTCGGTTTGACTCGGAACTTAACGTGGAGCTTTTTGGATGTATTTTGAGACCATCCATCGGCTCTGATCGAAGATTTGGTGTCTCCGATGCTTTCGCCGTCGGGAGCCCAGCTGCCGGAAAAGCGAAGTTAGGCCAAATGATTTTGAAATGGCCCGAAACTTCTTGTGTACTCCTTTTTTGGCCGCCTTGAAGGATCTTGCAGTTTTTGTTTGATTCTGACAAGATTTGATTTTTTGGAAGTAGCATTGCCTATTTATGGCAGGTTGCGACTTCATGTAGCTCTTTGGATCTTGAAGAGGCAAAGTGACATTTTTGGTGTCAACACACATCAGTGATCGAACGACGACAGATTCATCGGTTTCGGGTCTCCTGCTACAAGGACTAGCGGGCGATGATGGGCGCAACAAAAACTTCTTCTCTGATGCGACGAATGGGCGCGGAGATTGAGAGTGGAATGATTATGTTTTGGGTTTCTTTGTTACAGTACCTGGAATGCATGATTGGGTTGAAAGTGGAATGGAAGCAGTTGGTCCTCCTTTGTATAGAAGACCTGCAGGTAGGCCAAGGAAGCTGAGGAGGAGGGAAGCAAATGAGTTATCCAATTCCAGTAGGGTTTCTAGAATGAATAGAACAATGACTTGTGCTAGATGTTTGAAAACAGGCCATAATGCCAGATCTTGCAAGGGACCAGTGCACCCCAATTCAAGACTTTTTAGTTCTACATCACAGCCTCAGTCAATTTCTCAGCCAGCTTCCCAGGCTCAGCCAACTTCCCAACTTCAGCCAGCTTCTCAGTCAGCTTCACAGCCAGCTTCTCAACCCATGACAGCTTCTCATTCCATGCCAACACACAAGGTATTGTGAGTGTATTTTTGTCACCCTTTTTGATTTTTTAGTCCTAACTAGAGTATATACATGCTTTCAGGACATTTGATTTTTTTATTTCTAACTAAATCTTGATTGGTCAGGGAAGAGTCAGAAAAGCTTATTCTCAACCAAATCCATCACCAAGAAATACCACTGGTAGAGGGCGGATTGGAGCAGGAAAACAGAACAAGACTTGTTGATGACAACTGATGACTGGATGATTGGATGACTGATGTTGTGTCACTGATGTTGTTCACTGACTGGATGTTGTGTCACTGATGACTGGATGATTTTATTTCCCATTTGGATGATGATGTTTTGATGTTTTTAGTACTAACTGGATGATTATGTTTTGGGTTTCTTTGTTATTTTTTGGATGAGAATGCATGTTTCCAGTTTTTTTGGATAATTGAATGATGATGATGTTCCCAGCAACTAATTATTCATTGTATTCCTATCCAGTTCCTTTTTATTTCTTTTTTCTTTTTGTTAGTGTTTTGCTTTTTGCAGGTTAATTGAAGTTCATAAAAAAAGTAGTCATTAATAAACAAACACCTCCAACCAACCCATTTGATATTCAATTTCCAACTTATACATATGTTCATTCATGGTAATTCCATGACATCTACAGGAGTCCAAGATATCAGTAGATAACAAATGAAAAACACAAATACAATTCCAGCCCATGTCCCCGCAGCAAACGTAGGAAACATCTTTCCCTTCTATAGGTCGACTTCAGTTCCCTCTCCAACAGAGCAATCATATCCAGTAGCTTCGGCACAAGCTCTATTTCTCCATCAACCCATTCAAAAAACTCCACTGCTGGCTGGATCTGAGAACACATTGAAAAAAATAGGAATAAGAATACCATGGTTGACCAGACATTAAAAAGATCAAACGGAATGATCAAAGCATTACCCCATATAGTGCACAGCCAAGAAACCTCCTCCCATTGTTTCGCTGTGTTTTGGAAGTCCTCAAAGCAGCCCTATGCCCGCAGTGACAGAAACGACTTTCACCATCAAATGGAGAGGAAGTTCCATGAGAAAACTGGTTATGTGAGTTTGAAGAAGACGACATTTGATATGGCTGGAGAAAATGGAGATGTTCAGCTACTTCCCTATCGGTGGTTGACGAAAATGGAGACCTGCTTCTGCTTCTCTTCTCTTCTGCTGAAGAGAAATCAAATCTTTGGGCTATCCATTTTTTATAGGTGGGTTCAGGGGCAAAATGTCTTATTTTAAAGCCATTTACAAGAGTCAGTTGCCGCCAGTATGCTATACAAGGCATTTATACATATACGCCGTTAATACTAACAGAAACCATCACTTTTGCATGTTAATTACAAGTTCAGGTAGGTTTAGTAAAAAAAACCAAACTACAGGGTCGGTTGTCTGAAATCCTGGCAAAGTACAGGTAGGTAATCTGCATTTATCCCCAAACTTAATGACCCATGACATCACTTTGAGTGCTACTTGATAAGTACTATGACTGAATTTCTTAGATTATGATTTGTCCAAATAGTAGTCATTAAGTATATAATATAAATTTTAGGCTTAGGTATTCATGCATTATTATTCGTTTATGTTATAGTGATGATTTGAGTGTCATTTGCTTTTCTATTTATTGTAGTTTTTATTTTTATAAATAATTTTTTAGAATTTTTATATTTTTAACTTTTATTATTTTTTTCTAGGAGTGTTAACCATAGTTAACTCATCTACTATCGATGTATTTTCTTAAGAGAAAAATGCTCAAAATCTAGAGGATAAAACAATATTACCCTCTAGTCTCGATACTTCATCTCATTAATCGCATCCAAAATTTCAACTCAATGAAAGAATGTGGAGTATGGCTTCAATATTTTATTTATTGTGTATTATATTACTAAATTTTGCAATATTATTTTAACATATTTTTTATTTTGCCCCCCCTCCCCAAGAAAAAAAATCCTAGTTTCGCCTCTGACTATGCATATTAGGCTATTAGCTTACTTATAACTAATTCAATTATAACCATCTAACTGAGACGATGTGGGTAACTGTTGATATAGAGGATATATATATATATATATATATATATATATATATTTACTGAAGTAAAAAAGAGCATTTCCTGCCGTTAATAGGGTTGATTGAGATTCTTAAATAATAATAAAAAAAAGTTCTAAATAAACATAAAGAAAAAAAAGTTTCTACTTGTAATTATGAGAAAGTACAAGTGGTTACATGTAAATTCGCAAGAAAATTAAAGAAAGGAATGGCAGTGTCGATATTCTAGGGATCACCTTGTCCAATTTCAAACCTCCCTTCTTCTTCTTCTTCTTCCTCTTCCCCCTTCAAAATCAGCCAAGCAGCAGTCACTTAACATAATCCATATATATATATACAACACACTTCAGATCCCGAGAGAGAATAAAAAGCAGAAGAACAACAAGGAAAACAAAGCAAACCAGACCAGAGAGAGAGGCCTTTTAATGGCTGTATCTACAGATCCTTTCAATCTCAACCTCTAAAACTCAAATCCTCTAAATCTCTCCCTTCTATCACATATGGGCTATCAACACCAACACCACCACTCCAACGCAAACGATGGCGTCTCCCACCGAGTCAACAGCCCCCGATTCTCCGGTCCCATGACTCGCCGAGCCCATTCGTTCAAACGAAACAATACCCATCACGAGATCGATCTACCCCTCAATTCTCCAAGATCCGACGCTGTTAGAACTCCGGCTGCGGATGCCGACGGGCTGGAATCGGTGCCGGAGAGGAGACAGAATGCCAATGGACGGAACCCATTTCGGAAGCCGGTGATCGCTGTCGGTGATTCTAGAGAGAGGAAGAGATTGGGGCATTGGATGTTCATGGTCTTTTGTGGGGTTTGTTTCTTTTTGGGTGTTTTCAAGATATGTGCCAATGGATGGATTGGGTTCGCTGTTGAAAGAGAGGATAAACTTCTGGTAAGTTAGAAAACATCTTTCCTTATTTCTCTCTCTCTCTTTTAATTTTTTCATTTCTTTTTAGTTTCTATGATGTTTGGGTTTTATTGGTTTTGGTTATGACTAGATTGAGTGACAGTTTTTTTGTGAATGATTTTGATGTGATAAATGGGTTTTGGTTGTGATTATGTTGGGGGATAGTTTTTCTTTTTTCATGATAACATTGTTGAATCTGGGTTCTTTTCTCTCTCTCCATTTTATAAATTTTCGGGTGTGTTGGGTGATGAATGAAACTTGTTTTTTCATTTAATTATTTATTAATATTGATTGATGATGAAGAAGCATAGATCATTTCTGTGCTTGTCTAAATTAGTTTTCTTCTAGTTTTTCTCATTATGATTTTATTAGTTTGGAAGTTGCTTGTTTTATCATATTTCCATATTTACATTGGATTGGATGGTTCCATAACATGGAATCTGGGTTGGTATGGATATGTCATTAAAAAAGATGAGTAGTTATCATATTGTAATTTTGAAACGGGGTCTTACTGTATTGTATATTCATGGGTCCTTTCTCCTTTCCAACTTTTCCCTTTGGGTAAGAATAAAATGCGTCAGTTTTTTTTTTTTTTTGAATTTTGATTAGTGAATGGTTTTCTCTCTCTATATGTTGCTTCTTTGTATTTGAGTTATTTTTGAGGATCAGGGGAAAAAGCATGGGAGTGGGACAATAGTCACAAAACTCATGAGCCCTTTGATCCTTTCTTTCCTTTCAATAGCCTTTTACCCCTCTTTGAGAACAGATACTGAGAAATTTATTCTCATATGTTTTCCATCTCTATGGGCCCCACTTTACCCATCTTTGATCAATTTACTCCCCTCACACTCATGACCCCTTGTATTCACACTAGATTCAGTTTGATACTTATCCAATCTACACTCAAAGCTGGATAGAATCTATAAAACTTTAAAATTTGATGCCATTAAATCAAGGGTTAGGAATATCTTACAAGTCTGATCATTTGCTCAATACAAATCCCTAGCTGGGGTGATTGACATGCTTCAGGTGGAACTTGATGATGCCAAAATTGGATTTCGTACACCACCAGTCAAGTAATAAAGTAATAAATGCAGTCAATTAATGAGAGAGAGAAGGGATTATAGTGGTTCGGTCAAAATGACCTACGTCCACTTCAGAAAGGCAGAGGTTGCCTGTGGTGTTTTACTTCGTCAATGAGTTGAGATTACAAGCTAGAGGAATACAAGAGTAGTAAAATGGGAAGACATCAATTGCCCAAGTGCTGGTGGGGCTCCTCGATTTATAGTCCTCCCCTAACAGATGGGGACGACTCTTCAGCAACGTTTGCCCTTGGAGCCCTCGAACTGTCTTCGCGCTGGACGAGGCAGGTGAGATATTTCTCCGCAGGACCTGGTAGGAGCGGGACTGCTTCCGAAGCAACGTGGCTGCCCTGACTTGGTCTCTTCGTGGGCTTGGACCTGAGCTTCATCCTCATGGGTTGGGTCATTTGGGCCTGACTCATCAGAACTGAATGACATTTGAATAGTATATGGTACATGCTCGTGGGAGAAAATGGTCCAAAAGTATGCATAGTTTCTTTAACTTGAGAATTGCTCGAGTTTCCATCTGGTTAGTTCACAATTAGATTAGATGTCAGAGTTTTGTCTTTTGATATCTGGAATGGGGATTTCTGTAACAAAGTAATTGCTTGGTGAAACAGAATGATTGAGCCGACCCGAACACAGTTGGAACAAGGCTTTGATGAGATGATGATGTAACAAAGTAACGGGACTATAAACCCAGCCAAAGCATTGACTTGGTTCGAGTAAACCACCCAAGCTACATATTCTTTAGGATCACTTGATCCTTCTGTTTTACTCCGCTATTAGGTTTTGGTTACTTAATTCGCCATAGCTGTCACATCAATAGACTTTTGGATTCCTGAAACTAGTTTTGTAGTTGTATCCTAAGACACGTTTAGGACCTGTGTTAGTGTCTTTTGGGGACCAGTTTCTTGGGTGCAACTCCAATAAGGACGAGGTTCAGGCTCATCGGATGTAGAAAGAGGTCCAATAGCAATGCCATTGGCTGATGCCATGTCCTTGGCCTTTGTAGTCTCAACCTTTGTTTGGAGGTGGGTGGATGCTATTGAGGAAATCTCTGACATGTTGAGAACTAGATGAGTATCTTTTCCTGTATCCTGCAGTCAAGCTAGCTCTTCGGCAGATTCACATGCTAAGAGTGGATTTCACACTTTTTCCTATGCATTTAGTGTTTATTTCTCTTTTAGTAAATTGAAGTTTCCCATTTTTTTTTATATAAAAGAGGCAATATTGTTATGGAGTGTGATCTTGCTAGTTTTGTAGCTTGACTTTGTGCATCAATATAAAAATGACCGCATGTAGTTTCATCCATCTGCCAAAAAGGTCCACCATCAAGAAGACATGGAACATTCAAGTGCTCACTAAATGTGTTTTGTTTTTTACACTTACAGGACATTAAGTGCTAACAAAAGACAATGGATTTAAGGATGTTAAG
Source organism: Litsea cubeba (assembly GCA_012931725.1). Classification (NCBI taxonomy): domain Eukaryota; kingdom Viridiplantae; phylum Streptophyta; class Magnoliopsida; order Laurales; family Lauraceae; genus Litsea; species Litsea cubeba. Next base: position 25,476,677 of record CM022955.1, on the reverse strand, counting down.
TGTAGTGGAGTTCGTGGGTTTCTATCCGAGACACTTAATTTTTGTGTACATGTCCAATTTACAAATACTGTTGCAAGCATAGTTGTCAATTTCAGGATTTAAGGCTGTTAAAGTGCTAACAAAAGACAATGGATTTCAGGATGTTAAGTGTGTTGGAGTTCGTGGGTTTCTATCCGAGGCACTTAATTTTTGTGTACTTGTCCAATTTACAAATATTGTTGCAAGCATAGTTGTCAATTTTGTTTCGGAACCGTTCTGTTTTGACCATGTATTGAAACATTTTGGCTTGTTTGGCATTTTGGTATTTTGAAATTCAATTTTGATAATACTATGAAATTTAAAAATATATTCATATTTAGAAAAATACTAAAAAAGTGAAATTAACATATATAATATAGATCCTACACATAGTTCTCATGTGCATCGTGCAGTTGGACTGTCGCAAAGGCATGGCCCACCCCCGAAATCCACCGTCAATGGTTGTGGATGCACAGTTTGCATGCAGTGGCAGAACCAGAAAATTTGCCTTGGAGGGGCCACTATGTAAAAGAAAACTTTTGGAGGGGCCAAGATAAAAAAAAAACACTAAAATTTTCTTTAACATTGGGGTATTTTTGAAACTTTTTGGGGGTGGCAATGTAAAAAAATAAAATTCTCATTAAGAATGGGGACCCCTAGCCCCCTCTAGTTTTGCCCCTGTTCGCATGAGAACCGTGCATAGGATAAATATACTTAATTCATACTAAATCAACAAAGCAATATATTATTTTTACGTGTCAAATAAATAATTTTATAAGCATGTGTGTCATGACTCATGAGAATTTGAAATGGGGCATCAATTCTAAGCTCTCATGTGCAATTATCAGTATCATAGTCAAAACTAACATAAAATAAACACAGTTACATAATCACTACAATGTAGTGAGGCAAACTAGTACTTAAATCAATGTGAAGGGAAGGGCTTTTTTGTTTAAAAAAATGAAAAAATTGCACTGCTATCCCCGTTCGGCCGAAATCTAGACCCAAACAACCAAATGGGTCTAAAATCTGGACGAAAACAACCAACCCACCGAATGGGTTGGAAATTTGGACCAAAACATTTCATAGGGTTGTTTGGTTCAGTCACTTTACCGAACCGAGTAGTTTCCTCCTCTTTGGCTGAAATGATTTGAAATTGACTATTATAGGTGCAACTCAAAAGTCCACTGGTGCCTCAAGTCAGGGCATCATTTTCCCGTGAAAGAGTGTTCTCATTCGATCCATTTATTGTGATGTAACCAGGGGCGGAACCAGGAATTTTCGCTTAGGGGGGCCACGGTAACATCAAGAATTTTTTAGAGGGGTCAATGTATTGCTTGATATACAAGGGCATTTAGAAAATTTACGGGAGGGCCATTGCCACCTCTAGCCCCGGTTTAGTTCCACTCATAGATGTGACATGTTCCTAGAACCTATGATGCCGGGATACTTTAAAATAGGCAACGTATTGTGTCATACCGTATCTGATACTCCACTTTTATGTATCCGATACTTCACTCTTATGTATAAAATCCATGTCACTCCCGTCCATGGCGTGTCCTTACTGTATCCGAGCCGTATCTGGGCATCATAGCCTAGAGGCTAGATTCCTTTCTTCTTTGTGAATGGTCATGTTCCTAGAACTTCTCAAATGGTTGTCAGAATTGATTTTCATATCTTTCAAGGGTGGTGTCAATATGGAATGCAATTGAAGAAGAAGTATAAAACTATTTAAAAAAAAATACAAACAAGAAATGCTTTAAAAAAATTATTAAACTTGTCACTTGAAAAGTTACTTCTTAATAAAGCCTGAGTTAGGTGGTTGAATGCTTGCAGATCTTTTCTTTCTAAACTTCTACTTCCTCTGGCCCCACTTGATGGGCAAGAAACATTCAAACTGATAGGTTTTTTTGTCATTCCGATTAGTAAGAATGGGAGATTCTTGTCATTCTTTTGGGGGCTTCTTCCCACAAAATGATAGGGCCTGACTGGCATGTCGTGGAAAGCCACTTAAAAGTGATTGGTAACATCAAAAACAATTCAGCTGGTAAACATCCTCTTCCTAAGCATAGTAGTGACAAAATAAAGGGCTGAAGAAAGCTTCCTGACTATTCTTGGAATAGTTTGTTATTTCCTCATCACTGATAGAAATTATAATGTATTCGCTGTAAAAGAAAGGGCCAATCGTTGTATTCTTGCATCTCCATTTCTTTTGAGCCACCTTCATTGTTCTTCTTTCGTGGTTTAGGGCTCTATTCATTTATTTGTATTATATTTTTTAATGCATGATTGGCACATACAATATTCAAGTTTAAATTGTGTACATAAGAACCTATAACATAATTGGAAGGTGTTGATTGTTGCAACTGCAAGATTACAGGCTCAAGTTTGATTTATCTTTAGAAAAAATAAAAATTAGATTGGATTGACTTTCTCTGATGATGATGTTGATGGTGATGAGATTGTATAGACTTTGCAGAACATACATGTATGATGTACCTGATAGCCTTTTATGGAAATTAGAAATCTGGTGCTTACCATAGCAGCCATATTGTTTCAGGCTCAAGTTGGAGTTGTCTTCTGAGAAAGAAAGAAAAAAAAAGGATTTTGTAGAATATAGTTGTATCTGATATCCTTTTATGGTAACTAGGAATCTGGTGCTTACGTCAGCAGCCATATTGTTTCAAGCTCTAATGCCCACAGCAATAGAGATGGAAGTGACAGTGAGCGGACTCTAATGACAGTAAAATCAGGATTAGGAAGCCAAAGCATGACTGAGGTAAGTCAAATTTCATTCTAAACAGTTTGATTTTCTTGTCAAAATTCATGGTACCAAAGCAGAATATCTGATTTGGTCAATGTAATGTTAAGAGATGTTGGGGGGGGGGGGGGGGGGGGGGGGGGGTGTGGTTGGGGGGGTTTAATCTAGCTTTTATAACCTGTAATTGTTTTTGGAATGTTATTATTATTATTTTTACTTTTTAACCAGAGGCCAAGTAAATGTTAAGAAGAAGGCCAAATACATGTCAAACCCAAACCTTTATGTTCTCTTATGAAGGCAAATTGTAACTCATTGAGAAAGAGAAAATTTCAGTTCGTTAGAAAAACAAAACGTATAGCTTTGTTCTTTTAGTCGTCAGAGCTTACATTTAAAGTTTATTATTTAAAATTAAAAAAGGTTACTGTTAGGAGTAGGGACCAATAAGGTTATGAGTGAAGGCATTTTGTGGCTTTTATTCCAGATTCAACTTTTAACTACTGTATCCTAGAGTTGTAGTTGTGTGGGAGGCCTGCCCCAAGTTGCATCCGTTACCTGCATTAAGATGGATGACGAAACACCTGTTAGGCTTTTGGTTCACTGGTAACCCAAATCTGATTTAGGAAATTTGTATTTGAGATCCGATATTTTGCAATGGCTGTAGTGGGTTATGGAGAACCATTCTGAACCCAGGTATTTTTTATGGTTTTCCGTTGCTTCTAGTTTCATCCCGGCATGTGGACAGTACATATTGACTTGAGCCATCTGGCCAATCTACCCCACTTGTGAAGCCAATAAGGTAAAACTATAAACTTTAAAAGACAAAAATTTCCCAAAATTCACCTTGTCTTTATCATAATAAAATGTCCTAATTTATACAAGAGAGAAGATAAAGAAATTTAATAAAATTTAAACCAATTCAAAATTCGAATTTGAACTTATTCTAAACTCAAACTGTTTCCTAACATCTCAATTATCATCCTGCAATATTCTCGTCATTTCCAGATGTGTGATTGGTCATAACCCTTGATCCTGATTGATGTCCTGCCACGATGTCCTTTGTGTTTCCCTGGTGACCACTGCCTATCTGTAGGGTCTATCACTATTGCATTCTGCTCTTTTTGAGTCTATCATTGGCGGCAGCACACTAGATTATATCTGCCATGATCTCTTACAAAAGCATGGAATTGTGCGGTGGCGCAGCCCGGATCCGGGACCGATGCACTAGATCAATCTCCCAAGGGATTGATCGAATCCAAGATGGATTCCAGCCACTAAAGCACAATCACAGCCATTAAAAACGCCATAAACAGAAGAACTCAGGAAATCTTTTATCAATTTGGAATAAGCATGTCCCAATACAATGAAGGGCTCCTCTATATATAGTGTAATAAGAATTCTAAAATAGAAAGCTACTAATTCTAATCAAATAATGAAATCAGAAACAATTCCCTAATGAAAATAGACTTAGGATAAAATTAGCATGCCACAGTAGCTTCTTAGCCAATTGGGCATGTGGACTGAACCCAGAGGACTGGGTTGGATGGCTGGGTCCATCATGTGGGCCCAGGGGCTCTTTTGGGCTTCCGTACTGCATCATGCGGCTTAATAAAAATGACATGATCGTGAGGCTTGGATGAATGCATGGATGAGAGGGGATGTTTAATTTTTGCTCAGGAGGAAAAGAGTTATTTGTAGAAATGGAAAGGGCCGGATCATCAGCATCGCCGAGCAGATCATAAATTACCTACCGGGCCATGGCTTTGAAAATATGTAAGCATCTAAGGAATTACATTTTCATAGAATTCACCATGTCTTCATTATGAGAAAACATTCCAATTAGAACTCATTTTAAATTCAACTTGTTTCCTAACATCTCTAACAAAAACGACATCGATGATATGGCATGTGTCCTTCAAGATGGATGGTTACTTTTGATGTTAATCATTAAGATTACTATGATAGAAAAACATTAAGATTACTGTAATAAAAAAAAATCTATTTATCAATCTGAATCATCCATCATCTGGCGGACTCATCTTTGACTCCAAGGAATTATTTCAGTAAGATGATCCTAACTATCTCATTTTTTTACTTGGGAAGTGATTTCATGTAGGTTTAAAAATGGTCAATTTATGCTGGGTCCATGGTGTACCTGGAAACCCAACTAATCTGACCTGCAGTATGTGAGGATAGCTCACTTGCGGTTAAATTGGTTAGGTTAGGACTTGTTGACCATTTATATTGCTTCTGATATATTTACAAATTATAATGCCTACTAAATAAGAATATATAATTTAAATAATGCTTACCTATTCCATCAACACCAATCAGCAAATCTTCTGTTGTTTACTTGTAATGTTAAAAGTTTTATTTTCATTGCTTAGTCATTTGGGCCAAATAATGCATAGATCCAGGCGTGTACATAACAAAAATTGAGGATTTAATGGGTCTTGGGCTTGATTGAGTTAATGGGTCAAGGTTGGTTCATTCCTAAGCCTTGAATACTCAAAGTCGACTGGGCTTGGGCTAACCATCTACAACCCTCGGCCTAACTTAGGAAGGTCAGATTGGGTCGACCTGATTCAGGTGTGTTGGGGTTGATCGATCCATTTAATAAATAGATTGGATAGACCTTACTCTGATACACATAATGTAATTCCATATCAGTCCAAACCAAATTAGATAACCTCAGATTGGGTCAAGTCAGAACTAGCCCACCAGCTAGTGCTTGTCACACAGCCCACTATAGCTGAAGTTTGTGTGCCTTGGGTCCTTACAAATTTTATCAACCGATCTTCCAAAATAGAAAATTAATGAATATGTGTATTCTAATGTGAGATGGATCCTTCACAGGTGTAAAATAGAATAGCAAGAATATAATTTATGATACAGGAATCCACGTTTGTAGATGTATGCATGCGATTAACCACTGTGCAAGGCAAGATCCAATTGCATCAAATCCAGCAACTATATGATTGCATGTCAAAGTATAGGATTATCTGTAGCTTAGATTGTTCGCACAAAAGGTTTTTTTTTTCACTTGGAAATATTACTAAATACTTTAACCTGAATGAAAAATGGATATGGGCTGCCCAATCTAGTCTGATATTAAGTAACTAGCCAGCTGTTTATTAACTTATTGGATGAAACAGCAGCTCTCCTCAGTCTTGATGAGCAAGTAACTTGTATAGTGAGTCGAACTCACCAAAAGACTGGTTACTGGTTAGGATCATGTTCTGCACTTATGATTGCGAGTTTAAAATAATAGTGCAAATTACAATTCACGGCTTTTGCCACAGTCCACAGTATCAGCAACGAGATTGGCTCGATCACTAATTTGGCCATAGTTGATCAGCAAGGCATTATCAGATCAAAGAGTTGATCGCATAGCGGGAGGGCAAAGCACGAACAAAGTCTACAGAGAAACCTCCCATCATAGTTATGGCTATATAGTTCCAGCACAACACATTCCATAGTGAAAGAACTCTCCTAATCTTGACCAAAACCACGAATAGATGAAGAGAAAATCCTAACTAATCTACTTTCTAAAGAAGAGTTGATGCAGCCCGATCCAAGACCACCAATAGATGAAGATAAAATCCTAACTAATCTACTTTCTAAAGAAGAGTTGATGCAGCCCGATCCAAGACCAGGACCCACTTGATGGGGTCCGCATGATCTCTGATTTTGAGATCCCTATCATTAATTTAGATAGTCTCTAAATTAGTAATACTGCTTAGTTTGCTTAATAGTATTGCTTCCTAATTTATATGTTGATTAGGATTAGATATTTCCTTATTGCTTATTTAGGAACAATGCTACTCTATATATAGAGAAGCTCCTTATTGTAATGTTTATGCTTTATTAATCAATTCAAGTTATCGTGAGTTTATCTCTTTGTGTGTTATGGTTCGTGCTGTGCCTTAGGGCTGGAATCCTCTTGGATTCGATCAATCTCCTAGATATTGGTCTACAATTTTGATCGAGGTTCCAGGGCTGCGCCAAATTGGTATCAGAGCCGAGATCCGTTCGCCGGAGAAATGATTGTCTTCCCCGGTTCGTCATCGTCCACCCATCTCTTTACCCATCAACATCCTCCTCCATCGTCCAACCCATCTCCCTTATTCCAACTAGAAACCCATCCACAATCATCCAGAAATTTAACCCCGCCAATCATCATCAACGCCCCACCATCCATTCAGAAACCAGAAACCCCCCATCTCACAAAACAGAAACCCATTCCCATCTGCCGATTAGAAAAAAAAAAAAAAAAAAACAGAAAAAAAAAATCCAAACCCAATCGAACTTCATTAGATCTGACATGTCCGTATCCCTCCCAACCTCATTCACCTCATCCATCACTCCATCACCACAGGCCCTGCCATCCAAAATCTGCATCCCTTTTCGAAACCCCTACCAGAAGTGAAAAAAATAAAATATAAAATACAGAAAACAAAGAGAGGAGCAGTAGAAGAAAGAAGAAGAGAGCACTGAGTTTTGAGAGTACCTAGCACTAATGAGCATGTTTTCCTCTGCATCACGCAGCAGCATCATCGTCTTCCAAGTTCCAACCAGCGTGCCTTGTCGCTGATCACAATCACGTCAAGCTCCAAACAATCCTTGCAGCATTGTCATCTCCAGGAGCCCGTTCGTTCTTCGTTTTTCTTCTCCAAATCAATACAGGTAAGAGGCCAAGCCAAAGCCCTCTCTTATTTTGTTGGTACGATCTCCAAGACAGAGAAAGGGGTTTTTTTTTCCCTCCTACCAACACTTGCTTGACTTAGGCAGTTTGGGCCTGACCTGCAGTCTGGGCCTGATCTGAGTCCAGACCCAACCCAGCCCACTAGCTTAAAAAAAAAAAGTGCACATTCTTGCCACGTGAGCCTGGTGGGCCCGATTCCAATCAGACCTTTTCAAAGTGTCATCAGTCAAACTATTCTGCACAAACACTGACTTTTAATAAGTCGGCTTAGTTTTCAATACAGCTATAGGTCGGCTTAGTTTTCAATACAGCTAAATTTTGATATCTTTGCATCCAAATCATCATGAGAAATTTTTGGACACTCCATTGAAATTCAAAGAATTTTGTATGAGCACAAATGTGGCAATTGGTATTTTGAGGATGAGTTCTATTTCGAGCAATTTCTCAACTTGAAGCAAGCAAATTTGACGGTTGATGAATATACCCGCCAATTTTGAGAGTTACAAGATATATGTGAACTCGATGAAGATGAGATACTTGATTTGGATCGTTATATCCTAGGTTTGTGACCATACATCTTGGAGAATTTGATTTTTTGCAAAACCAGTCAAGAAGCATACTTAGAAGCTTTCCGTGTTGAGCATATGCTCAGACAATCTCACATGCGACAGTGTAAGCCTGAAAAAAGAAAGTCTCAAAGACCAAGAGTCCATGTTGTGGAGAGACTTTTTATAGAAGAAGAAAATCCCACTCTTGTCATTCGCAGACTCCTCAATACAAATGAAAAGGAAGAAGAAGAATGGAGACTGGCTCAAAAATTTTACACATGAGTAAGAGTCAAAGACAGGTCTGTTAATGTGATTTTTGACAATGGTAGTGCAATAAATTTTGTCTCACAAGAGGTTATTGACAAACTTAATTTGCTAATTGAGAAGCTTCCTAAGCCCTTCCGGGTCACATGGTCTAACAATCATGTCATCCCTGTGACCCATAGATGTTTGGTATCATTCAAGATTGGCAATTATGAGGATGAAATTTGGTGTGATGTGATCCATATGAATATTACTCATTATTTTTGGGTGTCCATGGCTTTTTGATTGAAAAGTGCACAATGATAAAGAGGTGAACACGTATACACTTTCATGGAATGGAAAAGGGATTAGACTCATTCCAATGAATTCAATAGCCCCGTCCTCATCTGCATCATCACCTTCGACAGATGAAACCACAGAAAGAGCACAATGTTGAAAGAGAAATTATGGTTGACCCACAAGCGAAGACAGAAGACATCATGGATAACATCGAAGAGCAATTTCATAGCAAAGCTGATTTTGTGGGTACAAACAATATTGATCAAGGTAGTGCCACTCAAGAGCTGAAAGGGGTTGAGGAAATATAAGGTCAAGCAAATATTGAAGACATTGACCAGGTTAGCAAACGTATTGAACACCTGCTAGATCTCATTGTCATGCCGCTTCCAAAAAATCTTGTTGCATCATCGGAAATCAAATCAATTGTCCTAGTGGTTTCACAAGAAGATCAAGTCATTAAAGTTCCTCACATAGACTTCATGTTCGGGGAACCACGATGGATATTCAATGATCATGATTTGTTGGTACAGAGGCAACACTTGAAGCATCTAATTGTCAGATCACACATCCGAATTCACTTCATACATCCGAATTCACTTCATACATCAGCAACAAAGACACCTCCAACGTACTTCTACATGGAGGAAAAGATCGGATTAAGCTTCCAAGCTATGTCATGTGAATGTAGATCAAAAGAAAAGACAGAAGTTTGTGCGCTTGATTTTCGACCCAGGAGGACATTTCCCAAACTTGTGGTCGAATTCTTTCCAGCATTATCAAGCTGTCAACTCGCCGGAGTCGAGTTCTTTCAAGCCGGGGAGAGTTGATATAGTCCGATCCAAGACCAGGACCCACTTTATGGGGTCCACATGATCTCTCATTTTGAGATCCCTATCATTAGTTCAAATAGTCTCTAAATTAGTAATACTGCTTACTTTGCTTAATAGGATTGCTTTTTAATTTATATGTTGATTAGGATTAGATATTTCCTTATTGCTTATTTAGGAACAATGCCACTCTATATATAGAGAAGCTCCTTATTGTAATGTTTATGCTTTATTAATCAATTCAAGTTATCGTGAGTTTATCTCGTGTGTTATGGTTCGTGCTTAGCCTTAGGGCTGGATTCCTCTTGGATTCGATCAATCTCCTAGAGATTGGTCTACAATTTCGATCTGTGCCAATAGTCCTATTTTCACTCAAATAAAGAAGAAATGAAAACTTCGATAAAAATGGAATTTGTCCCCATGCTTTTAGAAGTTCATGGACTTGGTGTGCAGTAGGGGCACCCCCCATATGGATCTTGGAATGGTGATGTAGGGACCAAATCCAGACCTGAATGGGGTTTGCCTGAGCTTAGGGCTTTGTCTGGACTAACTTGTTTACAACCAACTTGTGATCTGGACCGGACCTTGCAACTTCTTGTTGGATTGGTTGGTCATGGACCTAGGCATGGGTTTGGGTTCAATCAACTCGTGTCTAGGGTATTATGAACCCCATGGACGTCAACTTGTTCCTGAATTTGAAATGGATCAAAATCCTGAACCACATCCAAATTTTTTGGGTTGGGTCCCTCAGGTATTTGGGTACCCATTTTCATCTCTACTTTTGTATGAAAATGGACAGAACATATGGATAATGGCTGTGAATTGCGAGCTTTGGCCTGCTTAATAGTATGTGGATGCATGGAATGTCCCTGTCATCATGGTCCATTCATGCTCTTCTGGTCACTCTGCATGCCTCATAAGATGGATATATGTACCATACTTTCTGATAGGTGCTATTACATGTTTAATATGTAGAGTTGCCTTGTGTTAACTCAATTTTGGATTTATCCTTTTCCTTTTTCTTTTTTTTCAGGACTTGGGTATCTGGTCCAAACCAAACAGTGAAAATCTTACACAATGCATTGATCACCCAAGAAGTCATCGTAGTAAGTTGTCTTGTACGATTAGACATCATGGATATGTTGTATGTACCCAATTATAGATGGTAATATATCTTCTAACTGGATGGTTATGTGGAATTTGGAAGTCACCATTTGTGCAATATTGTTTTTCTGTTTTTCCATTCCAAATGTATGGCTGTGGTTGGAGCAGAAATTAATTTGGTGGCAGGCAAGGCAGGACAGTGGTATCCTGCTTGATTGTGATTTCCAACTTTTCACATTGCTGGAAATGATGCATTGCAGAGTGGTCAACCACCTGTCTGCCAAAATGTTCAAACTAGTGATTTAAAGTCACGGATTAAACCCCAGTTTTGAGTGGTATCAACCCACCTAGTTACATGCGACTTGTTTAGTTGCAATGCAAGTTGGTTGAGACCTATTGGATTCTAAAGTAGCTGTATCAAGCCAACTCGGTTGTATCAATACTTGACAGGGATTTAGCTCCATGTACATCCCAATGCACTGTTATTCAGTTTTTGAGTTTCTTGACATATTTATCATTTCTCTTTGTAGAGTGGGATGCAAAGACAAATGGATACATTCTCATAAATGCAAATGGTGGTTTGAACCAGATGAGATTCGGGGTTTGACTACTGTTTACTGATTTAAATAGTTTTCTATTGATATTTTATGTTACATTGCTCTGATGAATTATATTTTAGAATGCAGATCTGTGATATGGTTGCTGTAGCTAAGGTCATGAAAGCAACACTGGTCCTTCCTTCACTTGATCACGCGTCCTACTGGGCTGATGAGAGGTTTGTCCAAACAGTTACAGTTGAACCAATCGTAATTAAAAAATTCAATGTCTTCACCCAAACACTATATGAGGTGAATCTGAATATTGTCGGAAAAGGTTAGTTGCTAAGTGGACTCAGTGAACTTGATTAGGTTGAACTCACTGGGTTTAACATTGTATGACATTGTCAATTTATCCTAATGTAGTTTTTTTTAATGGGATCTTATTGTAGTTTTCATTATTCTTTTATAATTTCCATTCAACAAAATTATTCTTTTATAATTTCTCCAATTCTTAAAAACTGTTCAAAATAAATAAATGAATCCAATCTGTTAATTAAATGTTGACTTCTTTATTATTGAGTCAGATGCATGTTTTGTTGGTGGACTGCTGCCTTGATTTGAACTTTTGAGTTCTTAAATTATGGATTTTTTGTTTGACAATTTAAAGCAACTATATCTTTATTAGAATCTGACGATATGTTTCTAATTGTATTCTTGGCAGTGGCTTCAAAGATCTCTTTGATTGGCAGCATTTCATAGAGACCCTTAAGGATGATGTAGAAGTAGTTGAGAAATTGCCAGCTGCATATGCAAAGGTTGAACCTTTTGTGAAGACCCCGATATCTTGGTCCAAGGTTTGTAATCTGTGCTTATCGTTCCGGAGGAATAATTATATATTGCTCGACCCAAGGATGCATAGTATCCTTGGGCTTTGAGTTTGTGTATGTGAGGCAGATTCTTTTGATGATCTTGACTGTTGTTACGATGGGGCTCACCTTGAATAAATGATACATATCAAAAGATCCTAGCCCATGTGATATCTGTCCCTTCTCCGGTTTAAAATTTCAATGTGGATTTTTTTCTTTATTTTTTTTTTCAATTTTCTCAACTTTCGATCTACTGGCCATCAACATAGCTGTTGGTATTTAACATTAGAGAGATATCTGGGCTTCATTATCTATTTTGAAGCCATCACATCAATTCTGGACTATTGATCCATGTGCCTAGAAATCATTGTTTCTGGAGTATGCATAGCATCATTTGCAGAAATTGAAATAAAAATGCACAGCTCATGGTTTCATTCAGATCAAACAAGATATGTGTGAAGTGGCAGTGAAAAATGTTAAACTTGTGTGGGGTGAGATGGTTGAGTTCCTAGGAGTTCGAGTGCTGAAAATTCTGAGGATGACATTTGTTGGCGTTTGTTATTTGCAGACGATGTGGGTGTTCTAAATAATAAGTTAGAATTTTGGAGAAGGGCTTTTGATTCAAATGCGGAAGAATAAAGAATTGTCCACGGATGTTGCTCAGCTTGTTATGGATGAGTGTGATGCCGGCCCACTTTGAGACAAAATAGACCTAGCTCCTCAATGGTCTTGTCCGAATCCTTCAATGGATTCCATACACACAAGCACTCACAATTAAAGAGGAAACCAAAAAAATAATAATAAATCTTTTTATTAATGGTCAATACACAAATTTGTAGTCTTAGGATGGGATGACCTTCTTAGGGTTGGAGATCCCTTCCCAATTACACTTTCTAATTGAACTCATAGATTCTCTCCTAAAAATTAGATAACTTTTGATTGACGTAAAAATGGAAACACCTAAATGATAGAAACACAATAGAAATACCCACTAGTTATGGTCGGCCAACCCATAGGTTATGGGCCAAACCTGTCTGTCTTGTATCAACTCTCCCCGGCTTGGAAGAGCTCGATTCTGGCAAGTTTATGGTCTGGTACTGCTTATAAAGATCTAGATTCAGTTGTTCGAAGATATAATCTATGATGCATTGGAGAGAGGATGATCTTCTCGCCAATGGATGGGGAACTTTTGTGATGCTGGATAGACCCATGGTCCCCCATGGGTTGACCAGCCAATGGGCCCAGCCCATCTATCTCAACCAACCATTGGGCCCAGCCCATCTATTTCTCTCATGATTCCTATTGCGCTCATGCTGACCTCCATTGTCATCATGATGAGACCGCTCAATGTTCTCAAAGCGGGCCTTGAGTTCATCAGTTTGTGCCTGTGATTGCTGCTGCATAGCAGTCATTTGCACCTTCATTTCTTGTATGTTCTTGGCCATCATGTCTTGCATGTTCTTAGGCACTTTTTCTAAGGTCAAATTGGGTTGGGAAGATACTGTCATCTTTTGATTTTGGGGTTGGACATCCTTACCACTCCTCATGGGCATTCAAGGGTGCAAACCTGAACTGAACTACCCTAATCATGCAATGTAGTAGTAACCTAGAATGGACTACTCTAATGATGCATTGTAATCTTGACCTAGACGACTCCATAAGCAATCCTAATCTTTGATACCAGAATTAATGCAGAGCGGAGTATCAGATGTGGGACAGGTGGTGGAAAAAGGTGGCAGACAGGAAAATCAGGGACTTCCAGAACATTGGCCTCACACCAAATTGCAATCCAGGAGGCAATTGAAGTTCTTTACGAGAACTTTAGGGAAGAACTTGGAGGAGAACTAGAAACTTGATTTTCATTATACATCAACCATTCACTAAGCCAAGAGGCTTTACATCAATATATGGAGAAAAGACTAACCCTAGAATGAATCTGGACCATCCAAACACAGATTCCCAGGATTAAAACATCTAATCTTAAGACATAAACCGTCTTAAAAACATAATTAAAACACTTAATAGGATAAAATAGATAGTATGGGCCCAATGGCTGGTTGAGATAGATGGGTTGAGCCCATTGGCTGGTCGACCCATGGGGGACTGAGTCCGGCTTCACAAAAGCCTTTCAGGAGGTCAAAACAAAACGACAGAGGCTCCTGCCATGCGCTTGCCTGATTTCTCTAAAGTGTTTGAAGTTGCGTGTGATGTGTCCGGTTGTTGGAATTGGAGGTGTCTTGAGTCAAGAGAGGCACACGGTTGCCTATTTTTGTGAGAAACTAAATGAGGCAAAAGGGAAGTATTCAATTTATGAGAGGGGATTCTGTGCAATAGTTCAATCGTTGAAGCATTGGCAACATTATCAGGTTTTACTATATTATCTACTAGTTTGGAATATAATCTATTCAACTAAAAAGAAGGCATTTGGATAACTTAAAAAAGTATCTTACAATAGCTCACTTTTTTTTTTTTTTCCAAAAACCTTCATATTAGATTATTCAAGTGTATGCTGTATAAAATAATCTTTTGTCCAAAGATCTTTCTTAAATATGAATGGAGAGATTTAGTAAAAACCAATAGAGAGTTCGTGAGCAACCATTAATTATAGTGACCCAGTACAAGCTTTATAACATCAATGATTTTTATTATTTAGCAAGAATTCATTTTGTATTATGATCATGAGGCATTGCGGTACATAAGTTCCCAATCTAAGCTAAAAGGAGAAATGCAAAGTGGGTTGAACTCTTGCAGAAATACACTTTCGTTTTGAAACACAAGGCATGAGTGGAGAACAAGCATGTGAATGTGTTAAGTTGCTGGATCAACTTGGTCCATTCCATTCCATGAATGTGTTAAGTCGCAAATGCTTGAAGTCATTGGGTTTGAGCGTTTGAGAGATGATTGCCCATCATGCCCAGACTTTAGGGATTTGTTTGCTTCACTTTCTGATAACCCTTTGTGGAGCATTGCTCGATTCATGCTGAAAGATAACCCTTTTTCGAGGAAATCAGATTTCCATGAGGGATTTCTTATTTGGAAGCTTCACTGGTGGAGTAGGCGGTCATTTTAGGTGTGACAAAAATATTCTTCTTTTGGAGGATCGATTATATTGGCCGAGTCTCAAACGAGAGGACGTTCGAACCACTGAGCACTATCATACTTGCCAGCTGGCAAAACAACGCAAGCAGAATACGGGGTTGTAGACTCTGTTGCCAATGCCACACGCACCTAGAGGTGGCAATCGGGTTGTGCTAAACGGGTTAGACAAGCCTAACCCGCATCCGGCCTGTATATTAAACGGGTCGGAAACCCCTAATACGCACCCACCACGGGTCAACCCGACCCGAACCACTTCAACCCGTATAACCATTGCGGGTTATACAGGTCGACCCGCATAACCCACATCCATCTAGTGAATCAATCAACTCAACAATGGTTCCCTGCCCGACCAAAACTGACTTTTAAGCTCAAATTTGGTCTAATCTCATTTCAACAATCATTTGATGCCATTACCTTGCTTTCCATTAATAAAAAGGGTGGGGTTGAATTGGTTAAGGTCCATTCATTCTTTTTTAGCCTATGCATTAAAACAATCAAATTCAATTTTAGCTCTTTCCTCATTTATGTAATGTCCAGTGCATTTTCTTCATATCCATAATTCATAGAGAAGAGCATACAAAATGTTCTAGAGTAAGCAAAGGGCATACTAGAGGGGGGCGTGGGGGGATTCATAAAAATAAAAAATATCATATCAAAATTAAAAGATACTATAGACTTGAGTGATAAGTTTCTTTACAAGAAAAAAGAAAATAATAACAATACAAGCATGGCTTATGCAAGACAAGCACATCGCAGTTCACAAAGCATTTAAAAAAAACCATCCATGTAAGATGAATAATTCTAAATTGTGACTCGTGGTAAGCATAATGGTACTTAGTCCTACTATAACAAATATGAAATATAAAATCACTGTCATATTAAAAAATTCTGTCATGCACCATCCTTAAATTATCTATTGTATCTCAGAACTAACAAAATCCCAAAACATTAAGTAACAAGAGTTCCTATTTTTCCCAAGTACCAAAACATTAAATTGAAAAGTACGTAAATAAGAGTAGCCAACAATTGCATCATCTCCTCCACGTGAATGTCAATACCTGAGAAAAACAAAATATTAACAATTTCTTAGATAATGTAAGATGCATAAGAAAATAAATGAAAGGCACATTTTGTGAAAAAAATATAGAAGTTCATTCACCTGTCTTTAAAAATCACGAAGTAGAGTCGATATTTTCAATCCCTAGAATATCCTTAACCATGTGTTCTGTCTTTGTTTCCAGATAATCAACTATAGCAGACGATAAAAAAATGAAAGTAATTTTATTAGAAAACATAGAGTCAATATAAATATAAAAAAAACATTTACCTCCTGATCCAAACAACCAATCTTGAGTCATTATCAAGGCTTCAACATTTTCAGATGTGAAAGAACTACGGTATGGATCCAAAACTCTACCTCCAATACAAAATGCCGACTCTGAAGCTACAGTTGATATTGGAATTGTTAAAATATCACGAGCCATCATTGAGAGTTCGGATACTGGTATTCATGAGATTTCCAATACTGTAGAATATTTAAGTCACAATTTAAATTCATTTTTGGCTCTTGCAAATATAAATCCAATTGTGACAACTGAGTTTGTGTTTGTTGGCTTTCAAAGCTTGCAAATTCCTATTTTACAAAAATTTAGGAAAGTTAGTTAAAAAGTGCCCGTGTACATAGCTTCTAGAAAAACCTAATAATTATTAAGAAAATAGTTTACTTACCTGTATATCATCTATAGTGCCATCGCCTATGCCAACATAATCATTAGTTGATGAAGTGCTTTTCAAAGCTTCTTTAGAAGCAAGATGCGTGTACTCCTCATATAGTGATTTCAAATTTTGCTTAACGCGGTCCACTTCTATTACGAAATCTAGTCCATACAACTTTTTGTAGCAGAATTCAACAAAGTGCAACTTATAGCGTGGATCAAAGACAATCGCCATGGCTAATACTGGACTATATTCAGCCCAATATTTATCAAATTTTCTTTGCATCTGTCGGACAACACCACTCATATACCAATATGTACTTTCCACTTATTTTCTCAATTGCATCTGAATTTTCCAAACTCCATGAAAATATAAATTGGAAGTTGGATATTTAGTCCCTGAAAATATATTAGTGACGTCATAAAAGACTTTGAGAAATTTGGATATCTTTTCAATTTGTTTCCATTCTTCTGAGGTTGGATAGTCCTTATAATTTTCATTGATTAACTGTAAATGAGAAAATGATGGCTGATAAAGTAAACAACTGTCAAGCATAACATATGTAGAATTCCATCTTGTGGGAACATCCTAATGTAGACCCTTCTTACTTGTCAATGAAAAATGTGCTACACAATCTAAGAATTTAGTCTTTTGAACTTGTGAACCTTTGAGATATTTGACTGTTTCTCGAATCTTGTGCACTGATTCAGCCTAAACTTTCAATCCTTCCTGCACTATTATATTTAATATGTGCTCACAACAACGCACATGAAAAAATTTTCCATCACTTAAAAGGGCATTTTTTCAAGCTAAGCTGATTTTTCATTACTTTGGACAAATACATCATTTGATGAAGCATTATCTAGGGTGATGGCAAATATCTTCCTTTCAATTCCCCACTCACTTAATAGCGAGGACACCTTTTCCGCAATTGCGACACCTGGAGGAGGCATATAACTAAAACTCAAAATACATTTTTGCATGACCCACTCCTCGTCAATAAAATGTGCTGTGAGGCATATGTATCCATCTATGTTGACAGATGTCCACAAGTATGATGTTAGACATATTCTACCTGGACTTGAGAGGAGTTTTTGACAGAGGGAGTCTTTATGCTTCCTATGCAACTTTAGCGCATCAGCTTTTGCAGTATTACGAGAGAGATGTTTTACATCTGGATTTAAGTAACTGCAAAGATCTCTAAATGCTTCATGCTCTATGATACTAAAAGGATAATCATGCCTAATAATGGCGACTGCCATTTTCTCGTGAAAAACATCTTGCTCAATTTCAATTGAACACACTTCACCAGAGTTAGATAAGATCAACTGATCTATGCTACGGGTCTCATTTCTTGGACATCTTTCTTTGTGACGGTTTAGGTTTGATGTCCCAGTTTTTTTTACTGTCGGTAAGGTACTTTTTTCCACATTTTTTGCATACTGCTCTCGTTTTTCCATCGCTTTCCGTTATTTTATCGAAGAAATCCCATGCCGACGTTTGCTTTTAACTTCTGAACCACTGGTAAAACTTTAACATCATCACTCATTTCATCCACGTGGTCAATATCAATTTCCACTAGGTAAGACATATTTTCTAACATCAATATATTGCAAGATTGATAGTAATTAAAAGTTATCATTCTCTCATTCTTGAGTATAAATTTGAGGCATTATTTGCATATATTCAAAATAATGACGTAAAAGTAAGTAGTAAAACAAAAAAGCAAAACCTCATAACTCATAAGATCTCAATAGACATCTTGCAGCTAGTTTCCAAACTGTTTGACATCCTTACTTTTGTGCATCAAGAAATTGGGATTAATAAGGGTGGTTCACTGGTTTGGGAGTAGGACAGGGTCTGGGTGAGAACAGGGTGAACGTTATCATTGGGTGCGCAGGATAAGGAGCTTGGAGAGGAAGGGAAATGGGAGGGGGAGTGGAGAACTTCTGTCATGGTTTGGAGAGGAAGAGTTTTAGGTTTAGTATTGCATGATTTGTCCATGTAGATGTTCAGGGAAAGGGATATATCAATGGGTAATAGAAGTAGAACATTCATATGAGTAGTTATAATTATAGATTATAAGAGGAAGAAAATCTACAACGTGGAGAAAACATGAGAAACTTGCAAGAAACATGAAAATAAAGAGAAATACCTGGAGATGCTTGTTGGGATAATTGTAGAAGTTGCAGGAAACGTTTTGATGTTGTAGAACTTGTAAAGTTGCAATGGATACTCGGATGATTAGATGACTTGAATCTGAGTTGAAGTTGTAGGAGAATGAATAGTTGCAGGCTTGCAGCAGTAACAACTAATAAGGAAGAAAGTGGAGAGCGTGGACATCGGAGGGCATGGAAGAAGGCAATGAATGTGGAACGATGGAAGTGGAATAGCCGTGAGGAGGAAGAACCCTAGAGTTACTTAGACTTAATGCCCACCCACGTACATTCTTAAATAAGTTTTGGTTATCTTAAAAACATGAATTAATGCGGGTTCTACGGGTCAACCCTAACCCGACCCGCTTAATTGCGGGTCATGAATACTTGACCCATGACCGACCCGCCTATCAAACGGGTTGGGTTAAGCTGGTAATACGCGGGTCGGGTCATATTTTGCCACCTCTACACGCACCTTGGCAAGACATAATGATGGATTTTGTGCTTGGACTTCCAAAGACCAAACAAACAACATGATTCCATACTTCTTGTTGTGGGCTGCTTTTCCAAGATGGCTGACTTCATTCCTTGCTCCAAAACATCAGATGCTTCAGATGTGGTGAAAGTTTTCTTGGAGTTAATTGTTAGTTTACATCGAGTCCTGAAAATAATTGTGTCTAACAGGGATGTCAAGTTTACAAGCTATTTTTGGAAGACATTGTGGAAAGTCATGGGGACAAAATTGCAGTTTTCTTTCGCGTACCATCCGAAATCTGATGGTCAAATGGAGGTAGTGAAAGGAGTATAGGCAACCTGTTGTGATGTCTAGTTGGTGAACATGTCAGGTCATGGGAATTTGTGTTACCGATTGCAGAGTTTGCATGTAATAGTTTGGTAAATAGGTCGAAAGGTATGAGTCCTTTTGAAGTTGCCACCAGTTATAAACCTAGGATGCCAATAGATTCAGTTCCCATGTCATCCATTCATCGTCCGTCTGAGTTAGCTGATGCATTTGCACATCATATTCATGCATAAGGAAAAGATTTAATATGCAAAATGAAAATTATAAATTATCTGTTGATTCACACTGTCAACATGTGAATCTCAAGTGGGTGATTATGTAATGGTCCGTGTAAGGCTGGAGTAGTTCCCACAAGGAATTGCCAAGAAGTTACAGGCCCGTACTACTGGCCCCTTCAAAGTTTTAAAGAGGTTGGGTCCTAATGTGTATGTGTTAGACCTCCACCTGATATGAGTATAAGTTTGACTTTCAATGTAAAGGATCTTGTTCCTTTTTTAGGTCCCAGAGCACCACATAATGACCTATATCCTATTACTGCACCTACTCATACAGCTAATGGACCTAACCAGATTTTTGAGCCATCCTATGCTACTAGCCAATTTCCACAACCTTCCCCACCTCCACCACCTAAAGCTCAAAGGAAGGAAATTGTGGAAGATATCTTGGATGACCAATTGGTTTCCACCAGACAAGGGGGCGTACAGAAGTTCCTTGTTAAATGGAAAGACAAACACAACATGATAGTACATGGATTACCGGAGATGAGTTGTAGCGCCCCCAATCTGGACTTACTTGAGAGATATGATAGTTTTAACTCACCAGAGGTGAGATTTTCTCAGTTAAGGGGGAATTAATGGGGACATCAACCCTAATTCCCCTAATTTCTTCAAGATCTACTAGCGATGGAGGCGTAGGATTGTAAATCAAGCTAATTTATGGATGGATGACGCGTATCAGGACTTTGATCACCGAGATATTGAAAATCTACCGTTGGAGTACCGTTCTGAAAACATCCAATGGTTGGATCTCTTCAGGTAAAGTATCTAACAGATGGAAAGACCCACATTGGGAAGTGCCACATGGGAGCAAATAAAAGAATTGAAGAGTTTCAAGAGAAGCCTAAGATGATTTAAAAGAGAATTTGAAGAAAGAGGAAGAGGGCCCATCCACAACTTAAGTCAAAAGCATCTTGGGATGCGTGTGCACATCCTTATGCACGACATCCCATGCGCAAGACCTTATTTTGTCAACTTTTTCCCTTTTCTTTCTTTTCTTTTTTTTTTTTAATTTTAATTATTTATGATGTCATCATTTAGGGCTTCATGTTTAAAAGACTCTTGGGTATTGTTTCTTTTTCTTTATGTGCTATGATGAATGAAAACCCTACTTTTTTTATTTCTCCTTGAGTTTCCATTGTGTGCTAACGATATCTTCACTAACTTCCAAATCATGGCGTTGGCACCTACCAACACTCAGCACCGCTTGTCATCATTATTTGTACTTTCTCACCACCCGTCATTCCCATCTTAGACCTGTCCCATAATACCCAACAGCCCATGTGGCAACAACATGACATCAAAAACCTTCCCAAACCCCATTTAGCATAGCCGAACCATAGTGTTCCTCTATCCAACCCAACTGAACCCTATATTAGCCTACATCCTTGAATTTTCCAACCCTTTCACACCATACACATTGAATTAGAATGCATCCCTTACTATTTTGTAGCTCAATTATGCTGTGGGAAATTTATTTTCAAGTCTGAATTTTGTTTTTTAATCCCCTAATGCACATTGGACACTTGCAACCTGATGCAGCAGCAGCAGTTGCCAACGTGAGACAATCATGGGCCACATGTGGGACCCATTGATGCTTAAGAGTTTTTCTTAATTGTTATTAGTTTTAATTATAGCAAAGATTGTAATTAGGATTAATTTTTAATTTGAATAGGATTCTTATTTTTGTTTCTAAATTTGATTAGGATTGTTTCTTAGGCATTAAGTATCTTTTATTATAAATAGAGCATTGTAGAGATCAATGATCTCAGATTTGAGTTAATAGAATTTTCCCTTTGTGGGTTTATCGTTGGAGAGTGTCTTCATCGTGTGATTGTTCCATCGGAACTCTAATTGTGCCCCGGCACTTGTGATCCTAACCCTAGGATTGCTCAATTGGTATTAGAGCCGCACGATCCTCACGATCATCGACGTGACCCCTATCCATCCATCACCACCCATCTCGTTATCGTCATCACCCCTCCCTGTCGAACCCCACCCGCTGCCTAGATCCGTCGCACACCCTCCAACAAAACCCAGCCCCAATCCAGTTTCCAGTCCCCAACTGTTATCCCTTCATCCATACCCAATCTCCATCGTCTTCCACTTCAAACACAGCATCCCCAAGAACCCACATCACAGCCCCATCTTCACCCATCCAACCTTTCTGTCAAAAACCCCGTCACCGATAACAAACCTGCACCCAAACAAAAATCAGATCCATCTCAGCTGTCCCGGCCAACTAGGAGTTCCAAACCTCTTTTGATCTCCCCTTCCAGCAACTCAAACGCCTACCGAACCCTTCAACCTGCCCCATCACCGTCTTCTTCCACCCACAGAAAGCCCCTCCCAACAACAAAAAAAAGAAATCTCCTGCCCATCGCCCATCGCAGAGAACCCAACAACAAAAAAAGAAAGAAAGAAAGAATAGGAAAAAGGACGAAAAAGAAGCAGCAGAGAAGGGGAAGAAGAAAGAGAGAGTTGAAGGCGTACCTGGCGAGATCAGCACTACTGTCGTTCAGCAACCAACACTATTGTCTGCCCTAGCTGTCGACTTGCCATCGCCATTGCTGTTGATCGCTCCATTCCCATTACTCATCTCTCCTCTCTTCGAGAATAGAGTCAAGAGAAAAGAAAGACCCATTTTCTTTCTTCGTGCAGCAAACCCAAGGAGAAGCAACACCCGCCCACTGTCACACGTGCCAGTAAAAAAAAAAAAAATCTCCTTATTGGGCCGGGCTTGTTATTTCAATTTCCGGTCATTGTGGGTTGAGTTTAGGCTTAGGTTAATTTGAAGGATCCAATCCTGTTGAAGCCCAGTAGAGTTGTGTTGCAATTATCCCTGCATCAGCAGGTTCTCATCAACAACAAATTTGACCTGATCAACAGTTGAGACTTCTTCTTACGATATCAGACTCATCCACCGTTAGATTTCAAATCCGTTTGCCAGCGTGATGTTGGAGAGTAGATTTACACGTTAGGTCAGTCAAAAATTTTGAATTTACTTACATTAACAAAAATGCCTTCCAAGAAGCATATAGAAGTGGAGTCTTCCTCCAAAAACGATGAGGATTTGAGGGGAACCGTTGCGGAGTTATTCAATGTAAATCAACTTACTGCAATGATGGTTCAAATGCAAGAGACTCTTGCAAGGATTGAAACCCAATTAACCAATTTGAAAAATAATCGGCGTGAGGATAATCATCGAGATGGAGGACATAATTAGAATCAACCAGATTCACATGCCATCAATGTTGATTGTGATTTGGGTATTAAACTCGTGATTCCCGAATATGATAGAAAACTGAAACCGGATGAATTCATAGATTGGTTAGTGTGTGTTGAAAATATTTTTGCACACAAGCCAATGACGGATGATCATAAGATTACACTAGTGGCAACTCGATTTTGCAATTATGCTGCGATATGGTGGGCTGAGTTGCAAAAGAAGAGAAGAAACCAACAAATTGATCCCGTTGACACATGGACCGAGATGAAAAATCTGTTGAAGCAAAAATATCTTCCTGTCAGTTACTCTAGAGATCTGCGTTCAAGTTTTCAAGATTTGAAACAAGGATCTAAGACAGTTGTTGAGTATTCTGAAGAGTTCACGACCATGCAAGCTCATTGTGGCTTGAATGAAGATGATGATGTATTAGTTGACAGATACTTTCATGGGCTTACACTTGACATACAACATATCCTCACATTCAAGCATTTTGATAATGTTGATGAGATTGTTAAGCATGCTATCAAGGCTGAGGGGATTTTAAATCATCAAGCCAGAATATTTAATGCATCTAAATGGGTTATGCAAAAGAATTCCTCAATTACAGGTTCTAAACCGAGTGGTTCGTTGGAGAAAATTTTCACCAAGCCCGAAGGTCAAAATAGGATCACATGTTTTAATTGTAAACAACAAGGGCAAGGGCATCGTGCAATGGAATGTCCCAAACGCATCCACTTCATTGAGAATGAAAGTGCTGTGACAAATACTCTAGATGATATTAAAGAGAATGAAACAAAGGATGTAAAGGACATTGGGCCTGAGGAGGGTCTTGAATCTCTCATGGTCATCACCGACACTCCATCGGTTACTGAGAAGAAGTGGTTGCGAGATAATATTTTTCGCTTAAAAGGAACAATCAATGGTCAAGAATGCATGGTAGTCATTGATGGAGGAAGTTGTCGAACATTATCTCTCAAGCTCTTGTGGATCGATTGCAGCTGAAAGTTCGGAAGCATCATCGTCCCTACTTTGCTAGATGGTTAATGACAGGTGATGAAGTGCAAGTACGGTATGCCGTCCAGTTACCTTTTCTATTGGTGAAGATTATACAGATACAGTCTGGTGTAATGTGGTACCCATGGACAGTGGTGATATCTTGTTGGGTCGCCCATGGATGTATGACAAGAATGGCACTAATGGGATGTGCGACAACACATACACACTCATGCATGGTGAAAAACAAGTCACGCTCCGTCCCATGAAGCTGGCGCCACCAAAGAAAGGATCAAGCTCTTGTTTCACCAAAGAAGCACTTCAAGTACGCACTGTATACAAAATCAATATCAAGAAAAAGAGCCGAGTTCAAGGTCGAACTCTTTTCCAACCTGGGGGGAATGATGCAGAAACAACAGTTGCCAACGTGAGACAATCATGGGCCACACGTGGGACCCATTGATGCTTAAGAGTTTTTCTTAATTGTTATTAGTTTTAATTATAGCAAAGATTGTAATTAGGATTAGTTTCTAATTTGAATAGGATTCTTATTTTTGTTTCTAAGTTTGGTTAGGATTGTTTCTTAGAAATTAAGTATCTTTTATTATAAATAGAGCGTTGTAGAGATCAATGATCTCAAATTTGAGTTAATAGAAATTTCCCTTTGTGGGTTTATCGTTGGAGAGTGTCTTCATTGTGTAATTGTTCCATTGGAAACCTAATTGTGTAGAGGTAGGGGGCTATCTATTTTGTAGAGGTACCCCATATTGATTTCATTTTCGGAGATCGACAATTCATCCTTGAAGATTGTGTGCAGAGAACATAAATTCACAAATTGCAACATCTAATGGCTAGATTTCATGTCCAAGCAGATTTCAAACTTCAGCAGCAGCGGTATCCTCATTCTACTTTCAAACGGAATATAAGATTGAATACGAGAAGATTGAGTCAAGCCTTCGAGCCATGCAAAGGAAACGGAGATCAAGCGGAACATTGGAAGTTTTTATGGTTGATTTTTTTTATCCTGGAGGACTTCTACAAAACACGAGGTTGAATTCTCTCTAAGACTAGAGAAGTTGATGTAGGACAGGCCCATGACACCCATGGGTTGACTAGCCAATGGGCCCTGCCCGTCTATCTCGACCAACCATTGGGCCTAGATCATTTGTTTTTATCCTAGTAAGTGTTTTTAGATGGTTTATGTCTTTTAAGATTAGATATTTTAATCTTGGCGATCAGTGTGTTTGGATGGTCCAGATTCATTCTAGGGTTAGTCTTTTCTCTAGATATTGATGTAAAGCCTCTTGGCTTAGTGAATGGTTGATGAAGAATGAAAATCGAGTTTCTGGTTTTCCTTCGAGTTCCTCCCCAAAGTTCTCATAAAGATCTTCAACTGCCTCTTGGATTGGAGTTTGGCTCGAGGCCAATGTTCAGGTAATCCCTAATTTTCCGACCTTCTACCCTTTTCCATCACCCACCCCATTCTCTTTGCATCATTTTGGTAACCTCCTTGACGAATGAGGATGATCTGATTATCAAGAATATCAATGATCTTGTCTGTTGGAGGTGAATTAGTTGGCAGAGTGAGATCATGCTCTTCAAGATCATCATTTGCATTGCGTCCCTAGTGGAAGGTGAGATCCTTTATGTTGAAAGTAGTGCTCATGCCTAGATCCAATGTTACATCTTGAACATTGGAATTAGAACTAGTTTTTTTCCAAATGTTAACTGGATCAGTGTTGCGAGGATGCAGCTTTTTATAGACTCTTGAAGGTGGTCACTCAGGTGGGTGCGAACCATAACTATATCACCTTCTGGTGCCTTGCATCAGCATGCTCCTTATAATTCTTCTTATCGGCAACTATATTGTGCTGAACTTTTTTTTATCGGTACATCGTGTTGAACTTCATCTTCATCACTCGCTGCATATGTCCAATAAAGTCTTCGGCCTCACAAACCGGTTGCGTCTCTTTGGGTAAAGGAACTAAATCAATAATTGCCCTTCGTACTTGGTTGCATAAAGATCCCATGGAGTAGTATGATCCATATTGCGCATCGTTATAGCTTGTTCAAAATGCGGGTTCACTACTTACACATTTGTCTATCGGTCTGCGAATGATAACACTTGAGAATTGAAGCTGTCTTTGTTAGCATCCAACGTGTCTTTCAGGAGTAGCTCATAAAATTCGTATCATGGTCTGAAATAATTGGCTATGGAAGGCATGAAGACTTATAACTTACCTGCAGAACAATTGTGCAGTTTCGAAAACATCAACAGTGGTTGAGCAAGTGATGAAGTGAGCCATCTTTGAGAATATATCTATGCACACAAATACAGGGTAACCTTTCATGTTCCTTTTGGCAAACCCCGAACAAACTCCATGTTGACATCTTCCCACGCAGCATGAGGTACTACGGTGGTTGATGCATTCCCATATTCTTTTTATTGCCCTTAGCAAGGCCCATGCTGACATCTACTCATGGAGCATTTGGTACCAGCCGTGGCTGATACATTCCTGTGTCCTTTTTATTGCCCATAGCAAGTTGACAAACTCAACATAGTTCACAAATCTTGACAACATTGGTCTTCATATGAGGCCATAAATACCTGTCACAAAGAAGAGCTAGGATTTTATTAAGATCCAAGTGTCTTCCGCATCCATCACCAACATGCAATTTTCACACTTGTTCATATATGGAGGTGGCCAGTAGACAAAGCTATGTGCCTCGTAATAGTTTACCATCATGAATACTACAGTTTGGATGCTTAACTTGTTCCCCATTAAGAAGATCAGCATAGACACATCCAAAATTCTTATCTTCAATATATTCACGTCCTCCTCGAATCCTGTAACAGTAATTGACATGGAAGTCGATAAATGCTTATGTCGGCTCAATGCGTCTGGGACCCGATTGTCTTTGCATCCTTATAGCAGATGGCAAAATAGAACTCCACTTAACATGGCACACACTCAATCTTTGTTGGTTATGTAAATACTTTAGGGCTTCATGGTCGGTATACCAGATGAACTCGTTTCTAATTAAATAGTGTCACTAATATCAAAGTCTGCCAATAGCATAGAGCTCTAAATCAAAGGTGGAGTGCTGTTGTTTGGCTTCAGAGAGCTTCTTGGTAAACAAGGCTATGTCAATGTGATGACCCTCTCCGCAAAGGACATCTCCGACACCCATTGGATGCATCACAACTAACTTCAAAGACCTTGAAGTCTGAAATCCACAAAACTGGAGCTTCAGTCATCTTGCGGTTGATTTACTCAAACGCGCAGGTTGCAGCACTAGACCATCTAAATTCCCGTTTCATGGAGCCGGTAATTGGGGCCATGATGCTATTGAAAGTCCTCACGAAGCATCTATAGAAGGTAGCAAATCCATGGAAGCTACGGTCCTTAGAGTTAGTTGTCGGAGTTGGCCAAGCAACAATATCTGTCATCTTACCAGGGTCTGCCTATATGCCTTGGGCTGTAACAACATAGCCTAAGAAAGACTACAAATTTACTCATGAAGGTACCCATTTTAAGATTGAGGTATAAGTGCTCGTGGCGAAGGACCTTGAAATATGCCCAAGTGATCAAGGTGCTCTTCTTTTGACTAAACTGTAAATTAGGATGTCGTCAAAATAGACTAAAGCTGGGTCATTAAGCCCATGAAGGTACATAGAGCATTGGTGAGGCCGAATAGCATTACCAACCAATCATATAGAGACCATCCTTTTTCTTGAATGGTGTCTTCCAATCATCACCCAATCAGATTCGGGTTTGATGGTGTCCACTATGGAGATCAATCTTCGAAAAGATACTAGCTCTGAACATCATGTCTTGCATATCATCTATCCGAGGGATGGAAAAACTTCACCCATTTTTGTCTCACACTTGCATATGATCGTCTATCTGCACATTTGTCGATGTGGAAGAGTGATAGCGGTGGTAGCTGCTGTCCTGTTGTAATGAAAGAGAGTCCGGCTCAGCTCCTAGTCGGCATGGCTTGAAGCACCAAAACACATAAAAAAAAAGGTTTATGTCCCATCTTTTGACTCGGCTTTAGGGCTTGGCCTAGTTCTTTCATTGTCCACACAAATATGCACTCACAGTCGAAGAAACTAAAAAAAATTTCTTTTATTAAGGTAATGATCTAACTACCCGAAGGGCGTCAAACTGTCAATACATAAATTTATAGGCTTAGGTTGGGATGTCCTTGCTAGGGTTGGAGACCCCTTCCTGATTCAACTTTCTAATTGCACTCAATCCAGTGACCCAAAGTGCCTGGGTTGACTATTTATGATTTTATTTTTGTATGTTTAATGATGACCAAATTTTATGGGTCAACTGCTGTCAGAATGACCTGAAATTGAATCCATTGCATAGCTTATTCAATTAGCTTTCCAACGAGCCCAAGTTTGCACTATTTTGATTCATATTGAAATGTAATGCCCAATTATCTAGTAGATAGTAGAGCTATGAATTTAAGGTTACTTTTGTTTATTTGTCATTTATGTTCAGATGGCTAGTATTGAGCTTTCACTTTTTAATGGTTCAGATTTGTTGTGTTTCCTTCTTTTACCTATAATAGAGAAGTAAAGAACTGTGCCATCCCATGGATGATTGGACAAATTTGTCCATTAATAAAGACAGCCCTTTCTTGGCTTATTTTGTGGGAGTTCTTGGAGATTTAGGGCATGTTTGGTAACAGGCGAGGAATTCATAGATCTAATCATTCTTCACTACCACTAGAACAAGGATTCCTCGCTAGGGATTTGTATAGTTGAGGATCACACATTGATATTGGTGTGTATCGATGCATATAGTTGAGAAAAATAGGATTCGGTGTGCAAATCCACTTAAGTGAGGATTTTCAAATCTTATGGGGGGTGGTCAGATCTGAAAATCCCAACAAATGAAGATTTTCATTTGTCCAAATCCACAAGAATTTACAATTGCCAAACATGGATTTATCACAATTTTAGAAAAATCGAAGATCTTTTCCCTAAAGATTTGGTTGCCAAACGTGACCTTAACAATTCTTTTGATTTCCCTCACATTTTAATAGCTTTTGGTTCTATATCATTTTTGTTTCCGTGGTAGATTGTGATGACTGATGAGGCAAAGGGCCACGCCCTACCGTCAACCATATTATTTCCTTTTCGTTACATCCTTTTTTCAAATGGGACTGCATCAGAAAATGTGCGGTTTAAGGATCGATTGTGCCTAATGTGTGTTGTACTGAATGCCCACTAATGTCACGTGGATGATAGATTTAATTCTTTGATTATTGTTTAGATTTTATATTTTCAAAACTCAGAAATGACTAGCAGCTCATCGGTTTAGTCTTATGGTTCAGGTCAGTTACTACAAATCAGAGGTCCTCCCACTTCTGAAGCAGCATATGGTTATTTACTTCACACATACTGATTCCCGGCTTGCGAACAATGGGATTCCAAGTTCTATTCAAAAGCTTAGGTGTCGTGTGAACTACAAAGCATTGAAATATGCAGCCCCAATTGAACAGCTTGGGAATACCTTGGTTTCAAGGATGCGCCAAAGTGGAAGTCCTTATATTGCTCTCCATTTAAGGCACACTCTACTACTTTTGTATTCAAGTTTTAGAGTTTCTTGGCTGGAAATTTCCTGCATTTTTGTTAATTGATAATGACTCAACAGGCATGATTTGGCATCGACAGCTGGAGTAAAAGTATTCTAACAACCCCAACAAAAATTCTAAGAAAATACAAAGATCATGGAGGGCATTACTCTCTATAAGTAGAATATTCATGCTCTTTTTTTTTTCTTTTTTTCTTTTTTGCCTGAAAGAATCCATGTTTTTTTTTTTTTTTTTTTTTTTTTTTTTTTTTTTGTATTTATCACATGGACACTCTTGTGAGATCTTGGACATCCAAGTTAGTTGATTATTTGTGAAAATCATCATTTATTTCGTTCCTTCTTCCTGAAAAAGCTCTGATGTGAAAATTTTCATTTATAAAATGCGTGGTTTCGTATGAACCCTTTTTTTTGCAATTGTAAATGTTTTTTTTTTATTTAAACTTGCATTAAAGAAACAGGGGGATGAAATGTCCTTAGCCTCAGGAACTGTATACCCAAGATCATGTTTCTGTTGACATTGTCCCTGCAATTGGTTTTCTTTTTGGATGCATATGTCGTGCTCCAACTTTGGTTGGAGGATTAAGATAAGACACTAGAAAAGGAACCCATCAATTTTCCGAAAGGAATCAAGAAACAGATGTCTATCATCTTCTAGAATCCAGCACTGCTTTAGGTGTAAATCATCTATTGGTCGTCTATCATTTTAACCCTTTGGATCCACTGAAACATGATTCCACATGGGCTTGATATTGATGAAATTGTGGTCTTACGAAGTGTACACTTACTTGAGGATTATGTTCACTAGAATATTGCCAGTTTTCAACTGTGTACCAGAGAAAAGTGTGTGCCTCGCTCTATTATCATAACCAACCTTTTTTTGTTTCCATTTGTTTTAACTAGATATGAAAAAGATATGCTAGCATTTACTGGTTGTCATCACAATCTGACATCAGAAGAAGCCAAGGAGCTTCAGCGGATGCGCTATGAAGTTAGCCATTGGAAGGAGAAAGAAATAGATGGGGCCGAGAGAAGGAAGTTGGGAGGGTGCCCTTTAACCCCAAGGGAAACTTCCCTTCTGCTCAAAGGCTTGGGATTCCCATCAAGCACCCGAATTTACTTGGTGGCCGGTGAAGCTTATGGGAATGGAAGCATGCAATATCTTTTGGATGAATACCCCCACATCTACTCTCATTTGACACTTTCTACAGTAGAGGAGCTGAAGCCTTTTAGAAATCATCAGAACATGCTTGCAGGATTAGACTATGTTGTTGCTCTTCAGAGTGATGTTTTTGTGTACACTTACGATGGGAATATGGCAAAGGCTGTACAGGGGCATAGGCGTTTTGAGGATTTCAAGAAAACCATCAATCCAGACCGGTAAGATTTCAGAGTAAGCTTTTGTTTCCTTGAATCAATTAAGTTGCATTGCACTTACTTATGTATGGACCCCATAAGCATGCTGGCAAATTTTTAGAAAATCTTGAAATTGTTTTCATCAGAAGGGTTAAGAGTGAAGGATTATGACTTCATATCTACGAGGGATAATCATGATTAGATACACTTCATTTCTTTGAAACTGAACCCTAGGAATTTGATGGTCTCTATTGGCCCATTTGCATAATTTGTTATGAAGACCTTGGATTATTTATTTATTTATTTTTAAAGTTGAGCTTCTCTCAAAGGGGCCAAGAACCCTAGGAATTTGATGGTCTCTTGTGGCACATTTGGATAATTTGTTATGGAAACCTAGGGTTTTTATTTTTATTTTTAAGTTGAGCTTCTCTCAAAGGGGCTAAGAGCTGAGGACGAAAGGTGGAGCTTTACAAGGGACCAACAAAATGTTGGGTTCCCTCTTCACCCTTTTTATGAAAGCTCAATCCCTATGGAATCCTATGAATTCATTAGGAAAAGCAAACCCAATTGCACTTCTTCTCACCCCTTTGAGACAAGACCTTTTGCTTGGAATTCTTACAATTCAGTAGGATTTGCTGAAGCAGTGTTCTCATGCATCTAACATAGACACACTGATGCAAATACATGTAATCCCGAAGTCCCCTCACCTATTACATTACTAAGTTCCCATTGTTTAATTTATTCATTGAATCCATGCTACTGTGAAGTTGCACATTTCTAATGCTCATCATGCCATCATTTTGCGTATCCTAATTCGCAAGTGGTATGAATCATTGTGCAGAATGGTTGGTTCATGGTTATCCATTTGCTGTGTGTTTACCCCCGCATTTTGCTGTCCTATAACATCAGAGTTAGTGTTGGAATTACTCCTCATAGCAACATGGGATGGGAAAGGCGGATTAGTAGTGTCCACACTGACACTTTAAGATTGGCTAATGGTTGCGACATTCTTTTACCGAATTGGAAGATGATAATAGACATTGTTAAGAGTTGCTTTTATCTATCAGAGTATTTTATCTTTGTAAAGGGTTTTGAGCATTCTTTCGGTCTTCAGTATGCACATCTTAACCTGTATAGATTCTTTGTATTTTTCGATTTGAATAAAGTTCCATCATCCAATTTAGAGGACTTTGGTTTCTGATTTCTGCATGATCCTAATATACTTGGGGAACACGTGATCATCCATTTTGCCAAGCGTTTAACCCACTTTCAATTTGGGTTGCGTGTCCTTTCCTTTTTTTTAAAAAATATTTCCACTGATAAATCTGAAGTCTGCAATTATAGGGATACTATTTCTTGAAAGCATACAATGACCTTTTTACTACTATTATTTTTCTTCTTTTTTATGTTTTTTCCATATTGATTCAATTTCATACATTTCCCAGTCAGCACTTTACTACTTTGTATGGGGTTAGACTCTATTGCTGACACACTGTTGTTTCTGCAGGATGAATTTCGTGAAGCTTGTCGATGGCCTCGATGAAGGAAAGATCACTTGGAAGAAATTCAGTTCCAAAGTGAGAAAGCTGCACAAAGACCGTGATGGGGCTCCTTATTTAAGAGAGCCAGGCGAGTTCCCTAAGCTGGAGGAGGGTTTCTATGCGAATCCTTTGCCGGGCTGTATATGTGAAAGACCACTAGAAAGGAAATAGCTTTCCTAATTCATTGTTTTGACTTCATGGAACAGATGAGAGGAGTTCAAGAAGTTCATAGTTTAGCAGCTAATGAGAAGAAATTGCAAACTTTTTGACTCACATCCTCAAAAGCAGGGAATTGGGGACTCATTTGATTCGAAACTCCGGTCCAATGGTGAATCAATTGGTTGGGGGTTTTGAAATGAATGGTACGAGACTGCAAAGCACCTATCATTCAGCTAAGTGAACTTGGAACTCTCCATGGAGTCCTAGCCTTCTATACCACAGAAGTTTGTGTTTTTGAGAACATAAATTTTTTTTTTTTTTATGTGGATTTTGTCAATGTTGTTGTAAGCCTTGTGTATTCATATGTTGCTGTAAGAACTGAATAACACATGCGAAGGCATGCCATGCTAACAAGAGAAATCAATCACATGTACATTCTTTTGATGTAAAATATCTGGAGGTAGATGACTAGAAAAGGACATCTCTTGATGCATTTGGATCAAAATAGCAGTTGCAGCGGGCTTAGCTGTAAGTGGTCAAAATGCTTAGCGACAGCGGCGATACGTAGCATGTGGCGGTGTGAATTTTTTAAATGGTAAAAAAACTCTGAATCTTGTATGGTAACCAATATTGTATTTTTTTAGTGCTTTGATACCATATAAGCGTAGAGACAACTTTAGAAAAAACTCTTAAAGAGAACTATGTTTTTCGTGGAGAAAGGATGTTGTTTTTTGACTTTTTTTGAAAAAGATGGAGGGAATTTTGAATTAAAGTGCTATTGATGTGATCCCTTGTATGAAAAATGAAGGCTTTACTTGACTTTTTCTAATCTAATAAAGTGCCAAACAGGCCATAGTTGTCTACAGTTTTTATCCTATTGACTCGAGGTCCCTTACCGTGTCTCTTACATGCTCTCTGCTTGTATCATTTCCATTTTCAAAACTCCACCATGGCCCCAACCTAGTGATAATTCGGACTATTCAAAATGAAAGTGACATCCTCAAATATCAACTTAATACAAGTTGATCTCACCATAATATTGAAGGTGCCGAGAAAGGATTTGGTTAGCAAAAATATAAAATGCAATTCCTGTTGGGTCAAGAAGGTGCAAAGAAGATAATCAGGGAAATTCGTAATGTTGGGTCAAAATGCTTTGGGATACCCACATCATTAAGAAAAAACTATAAAATACAATTCCAAGTGGAAAAACGTTATTTATTTTACTCCCATAAGTTTTGACTACTAATGGCAGATCTCACGCTTCCTTAGAATACATAACAAGTTACAACCCTAGCCTGCAGCTACACAATGCAATTTCCATTGGCTTTTACATGGCTTTACATCATGTACGTGAATAGTTTACATATGTAAATGAGTGCAAACAAACGACATTAGGACCTCAATTTGGGCTTCGATCTAGGCGTATTCAAATTATGTGTTCAGGTTTGGCTATATTTTGAGTAAATTAGCGAAAGGTCTCTCAACAAGGTCTTATAAGGCCTCGAGTCCAACAACTTTTTATCTAAAGCCTGTAGTCCATTCATCTGGACATATTTTGACATATTTTGACGACCCTAGATAATATTTTCATGACTAATTTACCCTTCCAACTTTTTTGATATAAAATTTTAAAATTTAAAATTTCAAATCTTCTATTCTCCCTCCTTACATCCTCCCTCCGCAAACTTCCCCCACGGACGCTCCCTCACCTCGCGATACTAGTCTCCGCCGTCGCCGCATAAAAAGAGTGTGCGGAGAGATTTAGATTTAATCCACATCGACCGCGTGGAGATCGAAACTTCCGGAAGGGCACTGCCTTGTAGATCGTGGTTAATAGATCCAATGCAACCTTTCTTTACTATACTCTGTAGTGATTGCAGCACAAACGTAGGTACGATTAGTGCATGCCATTCATATAACACCAATGAAGCAACCGACGCAAACCACGATGAAGTCTGTCAAGAAGGGCCAAGCCCAACCATTACAAGGTGGTTTCACCATGGTGGATGTGTGTACACCAGGAGCATGCCTGCCTAGACTACTGTGTGGGGATGTTTCCCAAAGCAGTGGGATTATATTAGTCTCGATATTATTGTCGGCTAATCATGTCTCGACCTCGGCTACGCGCATCACGGTAATGCTACCAAGGTGCTATCCGAAGATCGAGATCGTTCCCGGTCTCAGACACCTCTGGCCCCGGCACCGGATCCCCACTTCGGTCACCCCTGACCTCGGCACAGTGCCTTCACCTCGATTACGTAGCTCGGCAACAGAGCCGGACTACTAGCCCAGATGGATATTGACAGCTGTACTTTCACGGATTTCCAGCTAAGTCTGAGAGCCACCTTGGCCGCCCATCACCTCTGGCAAAACGGCCTCCAGCGGCTACGTCCCATCAGGGTATGGCTCTAGGCCAGCCCCGATGGGACTAGGCCTAAAAGTCAAGCAGGGTAAGGCCCGATTAGACCAGGATTTATTGCATAATGGGCTGATCGGATTGCCATTTAATGTGTAGTGGGCTGACGTGACAGCACCCCTGCGAGTGATAAGATGTCATCATGAACCCCACCATGCAACACAGCTTCCTCCTCTATAAATAGAGGAGTCCTCTCCATCCCAGGTAACACACAATCATAATCGGAGAGCTATTACTCTCTTCTTCCTCATCTCCATCCTACTGTTTAGTTCTCATACTGACTTAGGCATCGGAGAGCCTTGTGCTGCCCACAGCCAGGGTCCTCTGACTGTTTCATCTTCTCCCCTTTCAAGTTTCCAGGCCACTCTCCATCATTGAAGGAGCATCAAGCTCACCATAATCCTCATTACAAAGTCCGTAATATTTAGGCACTTATAATTGGCGTCGTCTGTGGGGAAGGATTAACCCAATCTTCCCAAACACAACCCGAACACCATGCCTCCCAAAGCTAAGAAAGGCGGAGAATCCTCGAAAGCAATAATCCAGCTGCCGCCACCCCCGGGCCCGTCACCGGTCGCTCCTCTTCAGAGGTGATCGGACGCAAGGTCTGGCTCAGTTGCAGTCGAGGAACACCCTGACGCACGCCTCTTTGTCCATGTCCCATTCCCGGAGCAAGTCGAGGATTCATCCCCGGAGGAGGAGGCTATGCCTTCCCGGCGAGATGAACAGCGACAGGAGCGTCCTCAAAAGGACAATTTTGTAGCAGTCAGTAAGTCCCACCATTCCCGTCACCAGGATGGTGATGGAGATGTCGCGGCCCAGAACATTTATCCAGGAGCAAGAGAAGTTGATTCGGCAGCTCCAACAGCAGCTTTAGCAGCGAGCTGGGCACAAGGCAAAAGCTGGTCCCCGACCTTCCAAAAGTAAGCCGATCTCACGAACCGAGATCGACCTCAGGCAACACCTCAAGCACAAGAGGCAGCGTCGGGCTCAGGATGAGGGCTCCAGCAACAGTCACTCCAGGAGAAGGTCAGAGCCCATCTCGGAGGACAAAAAAGACGAAAAAGCGCGGCTTGACAAGCTTCTCAGGCAGGCTATCCGGCGCAATATGGAAGTAGCCGACCTCTCCCGCAATCCTTTAGATTCGTATGACTCCGGCGATGCCGGCGCGTCTCCCTTCTCTCGAGAGATCAAGGACTTCCCCTTGCCCGAGAGATTCAGCGTCCCGAGGTTCGTCCATTATGACGGCACCTCAGATCCAACAGCGCATCTCCGACATTTCACCTAGAAGATGCCGGTGTGGGGCGATGTCGGCCATTTGAACCGTAGAGGTTTTTCGCCGAGTCTGGGAGACCTCCCCCTCAAATGGTTTGGCAGTCTCCCAGAGGGATTGATTTCGAGTTGGTGCCAGTTGCGGAACTCCTTCCTGGGAAAGTTCCAGGCCCACAGAGTCATCCCGAGATGGATGGCGACATCATGGCCCTCAAGATGAGGTGGAACAAGAGTATCACCCAGTTTGCTAAGAGATTCTGGACTGTCTATAGCCAGATCGAGAACTCTAACGACGAAGTGGCGATCATGTCCTTCCAGCACGCCCTGCTGCCGGGCAATGACCTTCGCAAAGTGCTGGTCGGGAACCCCGTGACCTCGGTTGAAGCGCTGACGGCCAGGGTGGATAAGTGCATTGCCCAAGAGCAAGATGAGGTCAGGGCCAATGAGAGCTTCGGCGTCTCTAAACCCGTCTCCAAAGGCCAGTCCAAGCCCGAGGACCGAGCCACCCAGCATGACAGCCCCCCTTCAGGAAGCCCTTCTCCAGAAAGGAAAAGAGGACATTTCAGAGGGAGGAGAGGAATCGATACCGAGCATCCACCAGCTCGGCAGCAGCCTTGGTTCCCAACGCGGGTGATGGCAAGAAGTTCAAGCTAAGTGTCTATATAGTATTCGTGGAGCCTATCCACAAAATACTGAACAAGATAAAAGACCAGCCCTACTTCGGCTGGCCGCAGCCTATGCAAGGCAACCTCGCCAATCGCAACCAAAGTAAGTTCTGTGCCTACCACAAGCAGAATGGGCACATCACCGAAGACTGTTTCTCCCTCAAGTCACACCTTGAGAAGCTCGTCAAGGACGGGCACTTGAAGGAGCATGTGAAGGGAGGAGGTGTCACGCCCCGAAACCGGGACCTGCAGCGAACCGACTCGGGGTGCGAAATTTTGGAATAAATTTGAAACTTTTGTTATGTTTCCCAAGATCCGCGTGAATGAGGATAAACAAATTCCATCACAATCAGAGTATATTTTCGCGGAAGCTACACATGGTGTTACGACCCGGAATCCGTGGCCATCGGGTTCCGTGTCGCACGCAACCAATATCACAAAGCCATCAATAAACAGACTGGCCTAATTCATACGTCAGAGCATACTGAGCTGGTAGTAACAAACTATTATTTCCCACAATAATTTGGGCCCTTGCTTGACCTTCTAAACTCCTCAAATCACCATCCATGATCCAACCAATTGATCAAACACAACACTTTTTAAAGCAAAGTTTTCTTCCCTTTCTTTGAACACACTATTTAACACAAGGAAGACTAGTTTTTCAAAGTGAACAAGGTGAAGACAAACCTCCTATACAATGTAAAGCAATAGCAAAAGTGGAATAAACATAGTGTTTCTTCATTCATTCAAAACCAATCCATAAACCATGAAAAATTTGAACAAAATAAGGAAAAAGACATGAAGCTTAAACAAGAGACACAAGAACATCATATTAATTGTGAAATTCACTTGCCTTGGTCAAGAGAAGATGCAAAACACTCTATGAAGGTCCTCTTATGGCCTCAAGCTCCACAATCATAAAAACCCCAAAATAGCTCAAGAGAAACCCTAGAAATCCAACCCATTGCAAATCTCAATGAAAACCCATTGCATAAATGATAAAACCCTTCAAAATGGTTTGGAAAACCAAGATTTGGAGAAAGAAATCCCTTGCTCACCTTATAAAAGCTCAAACCAAGAAGAAATGCATGGAAAGGTGGTCTCTCCTAGCCCAAATCTCTTGCAAAAGACATCTATGGAAAGCTAAGAGGAAGGAGAAGAAGATGGGAGGCTCAACTCTCCATTTAGCATCAAAGAAGAAGAGGTACATGAGGAGAGAGAAAGGGGGCTGGGAGAAACCCTAACCCCTCTCTTGTTGCAGGAAATGAGAGAATGGGGAAGAAAAGAAGAGCCCCATGGCCTTATAAAGACTAAATGGGCTGGGCCCCATGGGCCCAAAACTTACAAGGGTCAAAACTAGCAATTGAGGGTCCCGAACGAAAACGACGAAGAAGACAAAAACGATCGGCGAAATCTCTACTTTCCAAAAAGTATATTTTCCCCAAATTCTGAAATTTTCGAAATTCATGGACAGATTTAGTGTGAAAGGTCAATTTTGCCCTTTTCCTCGAAAAACGTGATTTCTGAGTATCAAATCAAAATGGTCAAAATATGAAAGTTGTTAAACTTCATCAAATAAGTCAAAATACACCAAATCCAGAATTTTTAGAAATTAAAAGAAATTTCTCATAAAAATACAAATCATATGGACCGGGTCAAACCAAAGTCAACGGTCTACAAAATCTCAAAGACTAAGGAAAATCTAGTCAAACTCAAATACGCGGTCAAAATAAATCAAATCTCGCTTAAAAAGCTAAACCACAATTAAAACAATGCTAAACAAAAGGATTGGGGTCGGGATCTTACATCCTCCCCCCCTTAGAATCCATTTGGTCCTCCAAATGGCTTAAACCAAATCAAAATCAAAAACCCAAAAGACAAACGAAAACACTGACACCCTATGCTAGACCTTGGCAACTGAGAGATCCTCTTATCAAACCTGACGTTGAGATGCACGGTCAATCACATCCTGATTCGGTTGAAGGCTTCACACTGTTCCACAAATTCTGTTGGTCCCTTGCATGCATCATCTGTCTTCTCTCGTGAGCAATAAGCTGATCGAGTTAACTGGCTACACAGCTCTCTTGACACATTACAATTCCTCCTCGATTCTGAATTACAAACTTCAAAATTCTACAGATATCATGTCTTCGACTTGGTCTGTTTCAACCCATATGTCAAACTGCCATAACCTGCTGAGCTGTCCTGTGTCAAAACTTCGCATGGCTTGCCTCTTCAGATTTCACTCTCACAACTCCATATTCCAAATCTCTCTGTGCCGTACTCAAAATTCTTGCCCACATCTGATTCTATCTACTTGCTGCTCTTGATCTCTTAGATACGGTGTTATCAACAAAATAGACCTGCCTAGCTGGCATCAATCCCTGAAGAACTGAAACTTTCAATCCAAGTCTTGTATGATGTTGATTCTCTCATAAATCCAACTTTGTCCCCAACTGAACTAGCACACGTCCTGACATCCATCATCCTTCAAT
This sequence comes from Litsea cubeba, assembly GCA_012931725.1. NCBI lineage: Eukaryota > Viridiplantae > Streptophyta > Magnoliopsida > Laurales > Lauraceae > Litsea > Litsea cubeba. The sequence goes on along the minus strand of CM022955.1, from coordinate 25,436,983 downwards.
TCTCACACTTCCGACTCCAACCAAAGGCTAAAACAACTCATTCCACTCGATGCAAAACAAATCTTAAAATTTTAAACATAGGGACTAAAATAATTACTTAGCTAAATTTCATCATTTTAAAACATAATAGAAATTGAACTTCCAAATTATCAAATAAAACTTAATAAATAAGGTTTATCAAAATTTGAATATGGAACAACATTATTCATTTTGAAATTCATATTTTCATAACCCAACAAATGATTGAAATACTCAACAATCTCAAATTAGGATTTCCAAAAATAAATCAAATTCATTTAATATGACCATACATTAAATTTTTATTGAAATCCATTTCCAACCAAACATATACAAAATTTTGAAATCTTTAAGGTTTTGAAAAGTAGATATCAACATTTGAGAGAATTAAAGCAAGAGCAAAATTCTAAGGTCATTGTAAAATAATATCTTAAGGAGGTTAAACATAAATCCGAAACACAAATCCTTATGAAAACAAAAATCATGCGACTCATGAAAAGAGTATAATAACATAGTTTTTAATTCAAAATAAGCCTCAAAGAAGAAACATAAATCCATTTTTAAACACTACAAGGATAAATCATAGATATTAATGAAAACATAACAAAGATGAAAATATCAAGAAAATCATTGTAAATAAGAAATGGACATCCAAATTACTGAGGTACTCCCTTGCATCTGCACGTTGTCCAATCCAATATCCTATAAGTCGGTAAAATCCACAAAGTTTCTTCTGCTGCCAAACATTATCTTAACTACAACTAACCATCCACTTGGTATCCCTGCTGAACCAACTACACTAGTTACGCTACAAGTTACCAAAATTCTCAACCAAAACCATGACAAGGCTCATTACATCTGGGAAATCCCTGAGTTTCTTGTACCAACTTCTAATCTTACCAACTAAGAGTCACTTCTCCCTTCGTAAAAATCAACAGCTAATGTGCCTTCTACGGTCCTTCATCTTGGAAAGTTAGTCTGAGTTCACCCAAAATCCACATTTACTTACCTTAGTACGCTGCATGACAATCCTTGATTAGCTGAAAGGGGATCTTCAACTACTGTTCGAGTCCAACTCTGACGGGCAAACGCACAAGTCTTCTCTCAATAATCACATTGAAGATGCTGAAGGCTGAAAGTCTGCTGATGTTCTCCGACAACAACATACTGAATCCACGAGGTTCTCAGTCTCCGACACCAACACAGACAAAAGACACCGAACAAGAGTGTGGAGACTTTAAATTCTCCACCACTAAGGAGGAAATTTGGTCATCCAAATCTCCTAACAACAAGAACTAAAAGACAAGACAAGCAAAATCTCCCGAACTGAAAGAAAAGCCGACTCAAATCCAAAGAAACAAAGACACGAGAAAACAAATCGACACAATCTAACGAATCCTCACCACACGTCTTAATGTCTCTAGAGTATTTTATTTCCTAGAAACTAACCAGCTCTGATACCAAACCTGTCACGCCCCGAAACCGGGACCTGCAGCGAACCGACCTCGGGGTGCGAAATTTTGGAATAAATTTGAAACTTTTGTTATGTTTCCCAAGATCCGCGTGAATGAGGATAAACAAATTTCATCACAATCAGAGTATATTTTCGCGGAAGCTACACATGGTGTTACGACCCGGAATCCGTGGCCATCGGGTTCCGTGTCGCACGCAACCAATATCACAAAGCCATCAATAAACAGACTGGCCTAATTCATACGTCAGAGCATACTGAGCTGGTAGTAACAAACTATTATTTCCCACAATAATTTGGGCCCTTGCTTGACCTTCTAAACTCCTCAAATCACCATCCATGATCCAACCAATTGATCAAACACAACACTTTTTAAAGCAAAGTTTTCTTCCCTTTCTTTGAACACACTATTTAACACAAGGAAGACTAGTTTTTCAAAGTGAACAAGGTGAAGACAAACCTCCTATACAATGTAAAGCAATAGCAAAAGTGGAATAAACATAGTGTTTCTTCATTCATTCAAAACCAATCCATAAACCATGAAAAATTTGAACAAAATAAGGAAAAAGACATGAAGCTTAAACAAGAGACACAAGAACATCATATTAATTATGAAATTCACTTGCCTTGGTCAAGAGAAGATGCAAAACACTCTATGAAGGTCCTCTTATGGCCTCAAGCTCCACAATCATAAAAACCCCAAAATAGCTCAAGAGAAACCCTAGAAATCCAACCCATTGCAAATCTCAATGAAAACCCATTGCATAAATGATAAAACCCTTCAAAATGGTTTGGAAAACCAAGACTTGGAGAAAGAAATCCCTTGCTCACCTTATAAAAGCTCAAACCAAGAAGAAATGCATGGAAAGGTGGTCTCTCCTAGCCCAAATCTCTTGCAAAAGACATCTATGGAAAGCTAAGAGGAAGGAGAAGAAGATGGGAGGCTCAACTCTCCATTTAGCATCAAAGAAGAAGAGGTACATGAGGAGAGAGAAAGGGGGCTGGGAGAAACCCTAACCCCTCTCTTGTTGCAGGAAATGAGAGAATGGGGAAGAAAAGAAGAGCCCCATGGCCTTATAAAGACTAAATGGGCTGGGCCCCATGGGCCCAAAACTTACAAGGGTCAAAACTAGCAATTGAGGGTCCCGAACGAAAACGACGAAGAAGAAAAAAACGATCGGCGAAATTTCTACTTTCCAAAAAGTATATTTTCCCCAAATTCTGAAATTTTCGAAATTCATGGACAGATTTAGTGTGAAAGGTCAGTTTTGCCCTTTTCCTCGAAAAACGTGATTTCTGAGTATCAAATCAAAATGGTCAAAATATGAAAGTTGTTAAACTTCATCAAATAAGTCAAAATACACCAAATCCAGAATTTTTAGAAATTAAAAGAAATTTCTCATAAAAATACAAATCATATGGACCGGGTCAAACCAAAGTCAACGGTCTACAAAATCTCAAAGACTAAGGAAAATCTAGTCAAACTCAAATACGCGGTCAAACTAAATCAAATCTCGCTTAAAAAGCTAAACCACAATTAAAACAATGCTAAACAAAAGGATTGGGGTCGGGATCTTACAGGAGGAGTAAACACCAACCGAGCTCAGCGCCAGGATGACGGAGGTCACTCTAGCGATGAGTCGAAAAAAATCATCAGCGTCATACACCTAGCTCCTGCCCCTAGGGGGAGTAACCAGTCCCGTGCCGAGGCCAGGAGGGTCGCACACGGCAAACATGTGATGAATGCCGAGCTCGAATCAGCGTTCAAGAAAGCTCAGAAGGAGAAGCCTGAAAGTCCATGAGGATCCTAACCCTAGAGGGGGGGTGAATAGGGTGAGCTACTAATAGTGACTAACTATGACCAATTTTAATTTTCTATAAACTAACTAGTCACTAGTGATGATAACAAGCACAATGCGGAAGCTTAAATACATACAATCATCATAAGAGCATGCACCACAACACAATATTATAGTGGTTCGGCCAACGTGCCTACATCCACTACCGGCTTGTGTTCCTCACACCCCACCGGATTTCCACTAATATGCTTTTCAAAAGGCTAAGCAATAACCTCTACAACTATGCTTTTCTAGGCTAAGCAATAACCTTACAATGTGCTTTTATAGGCTAAGCAATAACCTTTACACAATGCTTTTATATGGCTAAGCAATAACCTTACAATCAAATGACTTCTCTCAAAGAAAGTGTTTTCACAAAACACTCTAAGAGATTACAATTAAAGCTCTAATAAAATTGCCTCTAAGTAGGCGGATAAGAAAATGAAAATCTAACTCACACAACACAATGAAATGCAAAGATGAATGCTTATGATATGTGTGTGTGGAAAACTTCAATCAAGTTTAAAAGAAGGCTTAATCAATGTATGCTAGAAGCATTTGAAAGTTAAGGCACACAAAGATTTGATTGAAGTTATATGCAAATCACTTGAACAACTACAAACTTGTTAATGATGTGAAAATCAAAAGATCACAAGTTGAAAGTTTAAGCCTAATCAAGTGATGCATGTGCTATGCTATGTTGTTTTCAAAAACAAAGGTTTGACTTAAGATTCAAATGAATGAAAACAACAAAGATGATTCAAACAAGTTAATGAAACATGTTATAAAGAAATCAAAGTTTTAAACATAACATGTTTAACAAAGTTTAAAACTAAACTAAGTTTGAATCAAAGAAAAGAATTCATTACAACTTAATATCAAAGATTGAATGGAAGTAATGAATTCATTTCATCATAGTTATCATGCTAAAAACATTTACCAAAGATTTAAAACCAAGCATGAAACATATGATTAAATTAAGCAAAGCTTACTTGGAGATTTAACTTCATGATCCAAGCTTGAGCTTCCTTAATGACCTTCTTAATCCCCTTGGTTCATCCCCTTTATCTTCTCTTCAAACACCTCCAAGAAGGCTCCAAGTTTCCTCAAAAGTTCCAACATTTTTCCAAAGGGAATGAAGCCTTTTTATACACAGAAAACAGAGTTTCTGCGTGTCCCCGGTCGACCCCCAGCTTGGCTCGGTCGACCGACCCTTAACGGTCAGAAAAATGACCGTTGGAGAGCCAAACGGCTCTCTGCCCAGTCGACCCGCAGTGTACGCGGTCGACCGAGATGTGTACCCGGTCGACCGAGTACACTGGGCCCTGGGTCACTTTTCCCATTTTGCATACTTTTGCAATTTTCAAAGATTTTTGATGTGGGACTTGTTGGGGCCATTAAATCAAGCTTGAAACATGATTTAAATCAATCTAAGTATTTTTAAAATCATGAATCATAAAAGCCACAAATCATTTGAAACTTTAAAACTTAGGCTAAGCTTGAATTTTGAAATTCCTTTTACAAAATCAATTGCATCCAAAATTAAAACCAATTCATGCATAAAACATGAGTTTTACCATATTTAAAAACAATGCATGGATAAAATAAGATTTCAATGTTTTCTAAATAATGCAAGTGTGAGAATCAAATGATGATTAAAATGATATGCATCCATCAAATTGCAATACACAAAATTCCTAACAATCTCCCCCTTTGCAATTTGATGGCAAACCTTAACTTAACACTAAACCTCACACTAAGTCTTCAGCTCCTTGGCTTGACACGGCTTGAAATCTTCGGATGCTCCTTCACTTAGCTTGGGCTTTAGCTATTTTGATCTTCATTCTTCTTGTCCTTAGCTCCAAGCTTTCTTTCTTTTATCTTCTCTCCCCCTTAGACCAAGCACTCTCTCTCCTTGGTCTTTCTCTCCCTTTGCCATTGAATGCTCTCTCCCCCTTTGATCTTTCTCCCTTTTTGGGTAGCTAGAGCATTTTCTCCCCCTTAATCCTTTCTCCCCCTTTGCCATTAAATTGCAAAGGTAGCAATTGAAGAAAGGTACCTACACACATGAAACAAGGAAAATACCTTTAGTAGCACCTGTTAACAAATGAAATCGAAAATGAAATACTTAACAGGCTATTATGCATGTGAGTAAGTTATAAGGGAATAGCAATGGTGAATTTGATCATCTCTAATGCTTCCTTAGAAGGTTTACTCCCCCTCAATCCATAATCTTCTTTTGTCATACTTTTGACAAGAATATAACTATTAGATGCAAGAAGAAGATGGTTTAACCAATTGAGGGATAACTTCAAGGGAAGGATTAGATACCAATTGATAATGATTAACTATAAGGCTCAATGATCAAATTACCAAATTGGAGAGAAACCAATTGACCTATAAGCTTAAGGAAAGTTGAAGAGCAAGGTCAAAAGGTTAATCTATCATGGATACCAATTGAAATAGGAACCATATCAATTGAGATTTAAGAGTATGACTTATTAGCTCAATCACTCTAATATGGACTTAAGGAATGTAACTAGAAGGATTAATCCAAGTTAGAGCTATCCATGATGATAAGGGGTTTACTAAACATAACATCAAATAATATAACTATGAAAATCATATGCTATGTAAATTTTGAAATCATTTCACTCAATCATAAAATATGACTATCAAGTGTAAGATGAGTGAAATGAAATTCAAACCATGATGCCTACCTCAATCATTAACCAACCAAGATTATTAACACATAAACATGGTGGTCACGAGATTTAACCAAATAAGCAAGAGAGGTGGCAAACATGACCATTTATGAAGCTAATGGAATGTGACATGGAACAAAGACATATTACTATCAAGTTTAATCCAATGTGCACAAGGTTTATCACAAATATATAACATCAATTGGAAGTTATACTAATTGAAAATGATATCATTTGATTACCAATTGAATATGGAACATGTTTAAGAGCAAGCATGTGACAAACACAAAATTCCAACAAGCAACATAAATGAATATTCATCACTTTAATGATATAACTATTGAGCATAGTGATGAACATGAGAAATTGCATTTTGAAAATATATGACTTATAGAATATGCAATTTCCAAAGTGTCAACCATATGAATACAACATCTAAGAAATCCATCATTCAAGAGATATAACTATGTAATTCAAGAAATGAATTTCAAAGAGGTTCATATGATCAAACACTACTATGAAGTTGAAACATGTATAATGAATGATACCAATAAGAAATATACACATGAGTCAACAACATAACCATCCAAGAAAAATAAAAACTAGAAAGCAAGAGGATGGATTTTTGGGTTCTAGTATGGTAAACAAAAAAAATAATTAAAGAGCACAACCATACATGGAACAAATAAGCATTTGCATAAAGAATGTAACTAAATGAGCAAAGATGCAAATAGCTTAAAACAACATTCATTTCCATTTGAAATGGCATAATCAAATACAAAAGGAAATGACAACATGGAACATGCTTTGAAGAATATAACTAATGAAGTTTTAAAGCAATTCCATTCAAACAATCTTCAAATCATAAACAAAATCCAACAATGGACAAAATGAGTATGAAATTGAAGAAAACATATTTTCCATATCAAAAGATATAACTTAGAAATTTCATGGAAAATCCAAATTCATTTAAATCATTTGTTTTTTTTTTTTTTAAAAAACAAATTTTACCAAGACATTCAAACAAATGATTTTGCGAAATCAATTGATTATGTAGGATCTAGCTATGAAAGCTTTTGAGACCATAATCAATTGAACATGTAGAAATGCATGCAAGATATATAACTAAATGAGAGCAAAAAGCAAATCTAACATGTGAGAAATACAATCAAATGATTTTAAAAACCATGATATGTGACTTAGGGAAGTACATGAAGACAAAATCAAATGATCATAAAGAAACAAATGCATTTTAAAAAATGTAACTAAGAAAGAACATAAAATGCAAATGCAATCATGACCAACAAAAAGATTTAACTATTAAGGTTAGGTTGGTCAATGAGGTCCAAGGCCCTAAGGTTTGTCTATTTGTCTAACTTTGGGAATCCACCTAAGGTCTTGGGATGGATGAACTTTGAGGTCTAACTTAAACTTCTCACCAACTCTAGGAGATTTAACTTGATAAATTATTAACTTAGACTTATCACCATGAGATATAGATTTAACTAAGTTTAGCTTAGATTGGTGATTAGTCTTTTTGTGAGTTTGCTTCTTTGGGGTTTGAACCATTTTTCTTTTCTTCTTATCTCCTCCCTTTAATTGACTTTTGAATTTCAAATTTATCTTTGCAACTTTCTTCAAAAGTTCTTTCATTTGTTGAGTTAAGGGAGGTAGGTTGAGAACCTTTTTATTTATAGATTCTTTTAAACTTGATTTAACTTGTTTAATCTTTTTAGAATCTATTTTAGGAGACTCCTTCTTAATTGATCTTATTTGTTTAAGATTTATGGAGTTCTCCTTGGTTTTTGGTGTCTTATCCATCATAGAATTTGATTTACCTTTCTTTGGTTCAAATATGGATTTAGACACATTGCTTCTTCTTTGTTTGCACTCAAACCTAAAATGTCCTTCAATGCCACAATAATTACATCTAGACATGGGCAAAGAAGTGTGAGTGCTAGAGAATGAGGACTCACCTTTCACAAAAGTGTTGGTGAATTTAGGGTCATATGAGGTATTCCTATCAAATCCAAGACCCGTCCTATCTCCTTTTGATTTACCCAATTTAAATAACTTTTCCAATCTTTCTTCACTTTGGGTAAATTTGCACTCATACTTTTGTTTGTATGTTTCAAGTTGAGTGACTTTGGTTTTAAGGGTTGAATTCTCATTTTTAACTTTAGTTAGTTCTTGTTCAATTCCCTTAAATTTGATTAGCTCTTCATTGGCAAGTTTTAACTTCATTTCAAGTTCATTAACAACATTAGATCCAAGTTCTAAGGTGTTTAAATTATTTTGAGCATTAGACAAGTTTTCATTGGAAATAGTCAACTTGGATTTTAAATGGACAATGTTTTCATCTTGTCTTTTTAAAGTATCTCTAAGATTTAAATTTTCATTTTTAAGCTCATTACAATTTATCTTAATCTCATTTAGTTCATTTTGAGCATTAGATAAATTTTCTTTAGAGATAGTTAACTTGGATTCAAGATTTTTAATGTCTTTATCTTGCCTTTGATCTCTTAATTTAGAATTTTCCTTATTAAGATTGTCATAACCTATCTTTAAATCTTTTAATTCATCTTGAGCATTATATAGGTTATGCAAAGAGATCATGAACTTAGATTCTGCACAATTTATTAATTCTTCTTTTTCTCTAAGTTCATCTTTTGAAGAGACTAATTCTTGGTTTAGTCTTTTAGATTCTTCTTTTAATCTTTTATTCTTCTTAGAAAGCTCAAAGGACCATGTGTACAATTCCTCATAAGCTTCATTTTCATCATATTCTTCTTCTTTTGATTTAGATTTAGATTCATTAATTTTAATGTTAGAATCTCCAATAGATGGAAGGAGGGGTCTAGAAGAATCTACCAAAGAATCTACAAAGTCTAAACTAGTGGAATCCATTCTTATGATTTTCATGGAGGCACAACACTAGGGTTTTAACTCTAGGTTTTTACACCTAATCAAGAGTTCCAAACACTTGATCCTAATATAGAGCACGAGGCTCTGATACCAATTGAAAGTCCATGAGGATCCTAACCCTAGAGGGGGGGTGAATAGGGTGAGCTACTAATAGTGACTAACTATGACCAATTTTAATTTTCTATAAACTAACTAGTCACTAGTGATGATAACAAGCACAATGCGGAAGCTTAAATACATACAATCATCATAAGAGCATGCACCACAACACAATATTTATAGTGGTTCGGCCAACGTGCCTACATCCACTACCGGCTTGTGTTCCTCACACCCCACCGGATTTCCACTAATATGCTTTTCAAAAGGCTAAGCAATAACCTCTACAACTATGCTTTTCTAGGCTAAGCAATAACCTTACAATGTGCTTTTATAGGCTAAGCAATAACCTTTACACAATGCTTTTATATGGCTAAGCAATAACCTTACAATCAAATGACTTCTCTCAAAGAAAGTGTTTTCACAAAACACTCTAAGAGATTACAATTAAAGCTCTAATAAAATTGCCTCTAAGTAGGCGGATAAGAAAATGAAAATCTAACTCACACAACACAATGAAATGCAAAGATGAATGCTTATGATATGTGTGTGTGGAAAACTTCAATCAAGTTTAAAAAGAAGGCTTAATCAATGTATGCTAGAAGCATTTGAAAGTTAAGGCACACAAAGATTTGATTGAAGTTATATGCAAATCACTTGAACAACTACAAACTTGTTAATGATGTGAAAATCAAAAGATCACAAGTTGAAAGTTTAAGCCTAATCAAGTGATGCATGTGCTATGCTATGTTGTTTTCAAAAACAAAGGTTTGACTTAAGATTCAAATGAATGAAAACAACAAAGATGATTCAAACAAGTTAATGAAACATGTTATAAAGAAATCAAAGTTTTAAACATAACATGTTTAACAAAGTTTAAAACTAAACTAAGTTTGAATCAAAGAAAAGAATTCATTACAACTTAATATCAAGATTGAATGGAAGTAATGAATTCATTTCATCATAGTTATCATGCTAAAAACATTTACCAAAGATTTAAAACCAAGCATGAAACATATGATTAAATTAAGCAAAGCTTACTTGGAGATTTAACTTCATGATCCAAGCTTGAGCTTCCTTAATGACCTTCTTAATCCCCTTGGTTCATCCCCTTTATCTTCTCTTCAAACACCTCCAAGAAGGCTCCAAGTTTCCTCAAAAGTTCCAACATTTTTCCAAAGGGAATGAAGCCTTTTTATACACAGAAAACAGAGTTTCTGCGTGTCCCCGGTCGACCCCCAGCTTGGCTCGGTCGACCGACCCTTAACGGTCAGAAAAATGACCGTTGGAGAGCCAAACGGCTCTCTGCCCAGTCGACCTGCAGTGTACGCGGTCGACCGAGATGTGTACCCGGTCGACCGAGTACACTGGGCCCTGGGTCACTTTTCCCATTTTGCATACTTTTGCAATTTTCAAAGATTTTTGATGTGGGACTTGTTGGGGCCATTAAATCAAGCTTGAAACATGATTTAAATCAATCTAAGTATTTTTAAAATCATGAATCATAAAAAGCCACAAATCATTTGAAACTTTAAAACTTAGGCTAAGCTTGAATTTTGAAATTCCTTTTACAAAATCAATTGCATCCAAAATTAAAACCAATTCATGCATAAAACATGAGTTTTACCATATTTAAAAACAATGCATGGATAAAATAAGATTTCAATGTTTTCTAAAATAATGCAAGTGTGAGAAATCAAATGATGATTAAAATGATATGCATCCATCAAATTGCAATACACAAAATTCCTAACAAAGCCCAGGATCTGTTTCTCTGAGGATGACTTGGAAGGAGTCCAGCTCCCCCATAACGATCCGCTGATCGTCACCCTCAAACTCAAAAACTGCATAGTTCAAAGGATCCTCGTCGACCCCGAAAGCTCTTCCGAGATCCTTTATTTTGATTGCTTTAGGAGGATGGGCCTTGGAGAAGAGAACCTGGAGGAAGCGCAGACTCCCCTGATAGGCTTCAGCACCAAGCCAGTATATCCCAAGGGGAAGCTCTCCCTCATAGTCCAAGTTGAAGGCGCCTCCATAACTGCTGACTTCCTTGTGGTAGACGCGCCGTGTCCCTATAATGCCATAATGGGGAGAACATGGCTGCACAGCATGGAAGCAATACCTTCCACCTACCACCAGAAACTTAAATTTCCATCAGAGGACAAGAATGGCAGAATGAAAGTGGTCATTGTCGGAGGTGACCAGCAGGCGGCCAAGCAATGTCTAATGGCCATCGTGCCCGGAGAGAACGAGCCGCAGCAAGTAAATATGGCCGAGCTGGAAGACGAGCTTGATAAGGTCGGCCGCAATCCAGAGAAGAAAAGCGTCGAAGATTTAGCTGAGGTCAGGCTCGATCCCACCAACCCCGAACGCTACTTCTTAATCGGCAGTCAGCTTGCAGAGACGGAGCGGGCCGAACTCGCCAATTTCCTGTTCAGGAACAAGGAGGTCTTCGCTTGGACCCCCTACGAGATGCCCGGCATTGACCCCGAGGTCATGTGCCACAGGCTCGGCATGGACCCCCAGCACAAACCAGTGATGTAGAAGGCATGCAGGACAGGGGTACCACAGGCAGAAGCAGTGGCCAAGGAGGTCGGGAAGCTACTAGAGGCAGAGGCGATTAGAGAGGTCAAGTATCCAAGGTGGCTGGCGAACACAGTGGTCATCAAAAAGAAAACTGGGAAGTGGAGAGTCTCCGTCGATTTAACTGACCTGAACAAGGCCTGTCCCAAAGACAGCTTCCCACTCCCCAAAATCGACCAATTGATCGACGCCACTGCCGGCTGACAGGATGAGCTTCCTCGATGCCTACCGAGGTTATCACCAATACCGATGTTTGGACCTGACGAAGAAAAGACTGCATTCATAACGCCCAGTTGAACACTTCAAGCACATACCTGGAAGTCTGCACATCCTAGATTTATTGCGAATGTCTCCGCACACTCGTGATAATCTCATTTCAGAATTACAAAAGCTGAATGAGGATGTCGACAAACATGCCCCGCAAGTCCTCCAAATTGAAATGGATTACCAGGTCAAAAACTCAGAAGCTTCCTCAAAGGGAGAAAAGAAGAAAACTGAGGGATCATGCATTGAATGCCTTTCGGTTAAAAAAGCAGCCAGTGCAACCATCGCCTTCACAAAGGACGACCTCCTACTTGGCGAAACCAGGCACAACCGACCCCTGTACTTCACAGGGTACATCAAGGAAATGCCTATGCACAGAGTTCAGATCGACCCAGGTTCTGCACTCAACCTCATCTCCACATCGGCTCTCGAAGAGTTGGGCATCCCACCCAGCAAACTGAGCCACACATCTGTATCTATCTTTGGATACAATGGGAGTACTTAAAGGCCTATCGGCAAAATCAGGTTCAAGTTGCAGATTGGTACTCTTATTTCTGAGGTCACTGTGTATGCAATAAAAATCCCTTCATGCTACAACATCGTTCTCGGACGCCCCTGGATCCACGAGAATGGTGTTGTCCCTTCAACTCTACATCAATGCATCAAGTTTGCTGGCGACAGAAAACCCTTCAAAGGTAAAGAAGTCCACTTTGCAGACTCACAAATGTATGAAGGTGAAAAAGAAGAAGAGGAGAAGCACACAGCACCCTTTGCCGAAAATCTCCAGAAAGATAAAGGCAAGGCTCCTCAACAATCATCGGAAGAAAACAAACCACCCGGTAAATCCGAAGAGAGCATTCAAACTCCCTTCATCATCTCCCTCAAACCTTCAAAGCCTTTGGTCATCACAACTAAAGTGGAGAAGACAAATTAAAAGTCTGGGGGCAAATTTGTTGTCTTTTTCGTGTCTATCATGCAAGACACGGATTCGGATTCAGAGCTAGAAAATGACACATCGTCAAGCCAAGCTGACACTCAGTAAGTCCAGCCTGCTCTTACTCCAATGGAGACAACTTCTGACATAGAAGATCCTACGTCAGCTTCCTTCATTGTTCCAGTAACTTCAGCAAAGGAAAAGCCGATCTTCTTCCATAGATCGGATGCTTCTTCTTCAAACTCCATGCTTGAACCTTTCCAAAATGAAGGTATGCCTCAACTATCCTTATATAGTTCTGTGGCACAAGCTATTATGAAGAAAATGGGCTATGACGCTCAAAACCCAGTCGGTTTGGGAGAAGGACGCGGTATTCTCACGCCATTGGGGCCCGTCTTGACCAAAAGCCAGCTGGAAGATTGGAGACTCTACGGCTATGTAGAAAAGTCTTCACACGGGTTAGGGTATGATCCCGACACTCCCCTGAGACAGTCGACACAAAGGCTTAAAAGTCAATTTACTGACCAAGCCTCAACATCTTGTATCCATGAAGACATCGATCTCCCTGGGTATCTCTTTGATGAGTCACCTGACAAAGATCCAGGAAGCTCATCCAATTGGCACGATTTCTCTGAGAATGAAGAGCAGTTGTCCGATGGCACAGACGTATGGTCTTCTAACCCAGAAGAACCCTCATCTCCAAAAGAAGTAGCCTACTTCGACCCGGTTTCAACAGGCGATTGGGATCATCTCATAGCAAGCCTTGGGAAAATTACCGATCAAGAAGACCCATGGAAAGGAACAAAGCCTTGGTCTGGAAATGCCCTTGAAACCCCAGAAGGTTTCGTTGAGCTGGAAGCCTTCGAAAATATTATGGAGGAACCACCTTCGAACCTTCCAACAGAAGATCATGTTCAAAACATAGACTTGGGAACACCAGATAACCCACGTCCTGTATTCATAAGCAAGAATATAAAGGATGATGAGTTACCCGAGTATATCACCTTTGTTCGTGAGTTCGTTGATTGCTTTGCATGGTCTTACGCTGAAATGCCTGGCTTAGACCCCAAAATAGCGGTTCACAAACTCAATCTTCAAAAAGACATCAAGCCTGTCAAGCAAGGCCAAAGAAGATTCCGTCCAGATGTGATGGATAAAATTGAACAAGAAGTTCAAAAACTCAAAAGCGTCGGCTTCATCCGTGAGGAACAACATCCTGAATGGTTGGCCAACATTGTCCCCGTGACAAAGAAAAACGGGCAGATCAGGGTCTGTATTGACTATAGAGACCTGAATGGCGCATGCCCTAAAGATGAATTTCCGCTCCCCATACCAGAGGTAATGATTGATAATACCTGTGGATTTGAGCGAATGACATTCATGGATGGTTTCTCTGGCTACAATCAGATAAAGATGCATCCCGAAGATGAAAAACATACATCTTTTCGGACCCCATTTGGTGTGTATTGCTACACTGTCATGCCATTTGGTCGGAAAAATGCTGGTGCCACATATCAGAGGGCTATGATGAAGATATTCCAAGATATGCAGCACAAGACGGTTGAATGTTACGTTGATGACCTCGCCGTCAAAAGCAAAAGAAAAGAAGATCATCTCGAAGACCTTCGAGAAGTCTTCCTCTGGCTTCGCAAACACAAACTGCGAATGAATCCTTTGAAATGCTTATTCGGCGTCTCGTCGGGTAAGTTCCTCGGATTCCTAGTTCGGAAAGCTGGAATAGAGCTTGACCCTATAAAAGTCAAAGCCATTCTAGAAATGCCCTCTCCAAGAACCTTGAGAGAACTCAAAGGGCTTCAAGGGAGATTGGCCTACATCAGACGGTTCAACTCCAATCTTTCGGGAAAATGCCGTCCATTCTCCCGGTTGATGAAAAAAGGTGTAAACTTTGTCTGGGATGCTGACTGTGAAGTTGTTTTCCAAGACATCAAGTCATACCTGACAAAACCTCCAGTGTTAACTGTTCCTACCACTGGAAAACCATTCATCTTGTACACAAGAGCCCTTGATCACTCTTTGGGAGCTCTGCTTGTGCAAGAAAATGATCAAAGAAAAGAAGCTGCTCTATATTACCTCAGCCGCATGCTAGTAGGTGCAGAGCATCGCTACTCTCCAGTCGAAAAATAATGTCTTGCAGTGATGTTCGCCGTACAAAAGCTGCATCACTACTTGCTTTCCAACACAGTCTACCTGGTCTCGAGGGTCAACCTCTTGAAGGTCCTCGTCACAAAGGCATGTTCTCTCAATGCTCGACTGGCAAAATGGTCCATCCTTCTGTCACAATTTGATATTAGGTATATACCACAAAAGGCAATCAAAGGGTAAGCTCTAGCAGACTTCCTCGTAGAGCATCCATTGCCTAATAATTCTCCACTCAGAGATGATCTCCCAGACGAACCAGTCTACAATGTGGACACTTTCTCACAAAATGCTTCCTGGGACATGTACTTTGACGGTGCAACCAGGACAAATGAAAAAAGACAGCTGATCTCAGGAGTTGGCATCCTCTTTGTTAGCCCCGACAAATACATGATTCCACACGCTTTCTCGCTACTGGAACCATGCACAAACAATGCAGCTGAATATCAAGCTCTGATCCTGGGATTGGAACTCGCCATCGAATCCGGTATCACCATGCTGGAAGTCTTTGGAGACTCTCAACTGATCGTCAACCAGATGAATCAAAAATTTAAAGTCAGGAAGCCAGATTTGCTGCCTTACTACAACAAAGCACAATCGCTTCTGCAAAAGTTTGACATCTGTCACATCACCCACATTCGTAGAGGTGAAAACATACGTGCAGATGCCCTAGCTGGACTTGCCGCATCTATGGCAATCCAGGAAGGGGAAAATATGCAAGTCACAGTGTGCGAAAGATGAATCCTTCCACCTCTTAACACACACCAAGCAGTTGCTGAATGCCACCAAGTGGTTGGAAGTCGGATTTCAATCCTTCAAACTTCAATCGGCGACCGGAGGGATCCGTTCATTGATTACATTATGTTCAGAATCCTACCTGAAGATCCAAAAGAATGGGTAAGCATCCAAAGGTGAACCCCAAGCTTTCATTTGGATATTCCTTCAAAAGTCCTTTACAGGAAATCCTTCAACGGAGTACTTCTACGCTGCTTGTCACAACAAGAGGCTGAAGAAACACTTAAAGAAGTTCATGCTGGTCTTTGCGGAGCTCATCAGGCTGGTCCCAAGCTCTATGATCAGATAAAAAGGTTAGGATATTACTGGCCTACCATGGTAGCTGACGCAATGCAATTTGCTAAGCGCTGCCAACAATGCCAAGTTCATGGAGATTACATTCACATGCCTCCAGAATGGCTGCATCCTACAGCGATTTCATGGCCTTTCGAAGCCTGGGGTATGGACATCATAGGTCCTATTTCTCCCCCTTCGAGTAAAGGTCATCGCTTCATCTTCGCCGCTACGAATTATTTCTCCAAGTGGTCAGAAGCATTTGCGTTCAACGAAATGAAGACCTCATCAATCCTTCAGTTCCTGCGCACCAACATCATTTGTCCTTTCGGCATACCCAAAAGATTCGTCCATGATAACGGACCACAATTCCGGGATCATCGATTCTACAGGTTCTGCGATAAATACAAAATCCAAAGCTATCCTTTGACTCCATACAATCCGGCAGCAAACGGATTAGCAGAAGCTTTCAACAAGACACTCTGCAAAATCCTCAAAAAAATGGTCTCTAGTCACAAAAGAGACCGGAGCGACAAAATGTCTGAAGCTTTGTGGGCCTATCGAACCACCGTTCGAGGACCAACCCATAGCACACCATTCTCCTTGGTCTATGGATGCGAAGCTGTCGTGCCCTTGGAAGTACAAATTCCTTCCTTGAGGGTATCCTTGCAAAATGACATGACTCAAGAAAGCAATGTCAAATTGCGACTCATGAGCTGGACAATCTCGATGAGAGACGGCTCGAAGCTCAACAAAGCATTGAACTTTACCAAGCACGCATGGCAGGATCTTTCGACAAAAAGGTCAGGCAACGCGCCTACAAAAAGGGTAACTTGGTTCTTGCGGTAAAAAGACCAATGGTCTTCGCTCACAAGTCCAAAGGCAAATTTGAGCCAAAATGGGAAGGACCCGACGTCATCGACAAGGTTTTCTCCAACGGCGCATACGCACTCCTAAACATGGAAGGTGACAGATGTAGGTTGCCCATCAACGGCAAGTTCTTAAAGCGGTACTACCCTTGAAGACTTACCCAACTGGGTAAGAGCAATACATGTACGGCCAAAACAGGTTTCCAGGTACACGCTCGCTAAACCCACCTTTTTTAGAATTTTCATGTCAAACGTTAAAATTTCTAGAAATTTAAAACAATGCTTAGTTCCATCGTTTCATTGTTCAAAAATCCAAGTTTAGGAACCTTTCCCTAACTTGACCAAAATTTTCAACCCTTGAACCCAAAATTCATGGTTTGAAACAAAATTCAGATTCAGGGATTTCCACCCTAGTCCACCCTGCCTTTTACCGCCAAAATGGTTTTAGGTCAAAACTTATGACCCTCGTGTCTTTAAACAAAAAAAAAATGGTTTTTCAAAAATCGGCGGGGAAGCGACGCTTAGTCGATACTCGCACAAATCGGAAGCATACGAACCACGTTCGACACTTCCAAAATTGCAGGGAAGCGACATTTCGTCGATACTTGCAAAATCCAAAACCGTGGAGACGCAACATTTCAGTTGATATCCACAACCCAATTTTCAAAGGTTCAAAAAAACCTAAAAACCGTGGAGACGCAACATTTCAGTTGATATCCACAACCCAAATTTCAAAGGTTCGAAAAAACCTAAAAAACCATGGAGACGCAACATTTCAGTTGATATCCATAACCCAAAGGTTCGAGAAAACCACAAATTTCAAAAATCGTGGGGAAACGACATCAAGTTAGTACCCGCAAAACCAAAATTTTTGAAAAGCAAGGATACGACATTCCATCGATACTTGCACCCAAATCCGCGAGGATGCGACATTCCATCGATACTCGCAACCGAATGAGCAAGGATGCGACATTCCATCGATACTTGCAAGAACATTCAGCAGGGAGGCGACTTTTAGTATATACTTGCATTTTTGAAAACCAAATCGGCTATAAATGCCACAAAACGACTATATATGCCACCAAAACAAACCGGCTATCATTGCCACAAAATAAAACCGGCTATCAATGCCACAAACAAAAAAATTGGCTTTCAAAAAACACGGCTATCAATGCCACAAACTCAGCTATCAATGCCACCAAAACCCGGCTATCAATGCCAAAACCGGCTATAGATGCCACCAAAACCGGCTCTCATGCCAAAAATCGGCTTCCATGCCACAAACAAAAATCTGGCTTCCATGCCAAAACAATCATTTGACAAAAGATTTTCACAAAATGATAAACTTTTGATCAAATCCCATTTAGCAATTACTTTTATCACAAAAAGATTTAAGTAAGCGTAGGGAAAACAAAAAAAGAGGCATCCCATTTAGCAATTACTTTCATCACAAAAAGATTTAAGTGAGCGTAGGGAAAACAAAAAAAAGTACCAAAAAAATACATGTGGTACCAAAAAAAAGAAAGTGTTCACAAGCACTACAAAAAAAAAAGAGTACCAAAAAAAAAATATACATGTGGTACCAAAAAAAAAAGAAAGTGTTCACAAGCACTACAAAAAAAAAAGAAAAAGTACCAAAAAAAATACAAGTGGTACTAAAAAAAAAGAAGGATGGTTTCTGTTACAAAAAAAAAAAAAAACAGGAGCTCAATAAAAAATGGTCTCCAGCCAAGAGTTCAGCTCCTCAAGCAAACTTTTGGCCTCAGCCGTCAGGGATTCCAAGGCACGCTTCTTCAGGAACTTGCCATGAGATGCTGGGGTGGGCTGTAACCCTTCTTTCGCACCGGAAAGCTTATCCCGAGCAGTTTGCCATTGTTTGTTCTCTTTAGACTTCCTTTTAAGAACTTGATCGGCTTCTGCAACCCGGCAAATCAGAGCACTCTCTGTCACGAGCCTCTGTTATTGCAGTCCACTTGGCAGCGACTTGTGCCTGCAGATGCTCAAGACGTTTCCTGGCCTCATCAACCTCCCTATCAAGGATGTTAAGGTCATGTGTCAGCCCAATGATGGCTAGCTCTTCTAAGTTCTTCTCTCGGACTATCTGCTTCCTGCTTTGTGTAGCCTCATCCAGGTTAGAATGAGCCTTATCTGCAGGGTCCAGGAACATCTCTTTGAAGAACTGGTCGTGTAGCCGCACCACCACCTTCTTCGCAAAAAGAAGAGATGGCCCAGCTAAAGATTCGCCCAACTCCATTGGTCGGCTGCTCATGTCATCACCTGTTGGAAGAGTAACAAAAGAACTCTTTCCAGTTGAAGCTGCTCCTGCTCGGGAAGGAATCTCAGCACGAGGTATCTCCTCAACAGTGTCAGAACTGGTCCCAGGAGTCTCTACCTCTGGATCAACCTCTGGCATCCCTTGCTCTGGTTCTGAAGGAAGTGACGGACTCTCCTCTGTCACCTCAAAACCTGCCAAAGAAACACAAAAAGGTATGAATATAATCTTGTTTGAAAATCATTATCAGGGTTATTACTACAAAATACCTTCTTCGACTACTGGCGGAAGACTCTCTTCCTCCATGAACTCATCGGAAGCATCATCAACATTTGCGTCCATCGATGGTTCAAAGTCATCGGAATCCTATGGCAAGTCAGCTGACAAGAAAAAAATGTTAACAAACTAAGTCACAGACACAAAAAAAAGAAAGCAAAAGAATTCATACCAATTGGAGATTCTGGATTCACTCCAGAGTCCCTCGGTTCTTCTTCAGGTGCCCTGACAGGATCCGTCACCACCTCATCGGTTGGAACCTCAGGCATCACCAAGTCTTCCCCTGCTAAAAAGAAAAAAGAAAAGCAGAAACAAGAAGCAAATCAGAACATGGAAAAATCCCATGAAAAGAAATGGAAAGAGAAAAAGGAAGAATCATACCTTCACCAACGGTCTCTTCTTCTCGGCTTCTCTTCTCTGGAGGCTCGTCAGCATCCACTGGCACATCCTCATTGATAGTAAGAGGAACTTCCAAGTCAGGAGAGTCCTCATGCTACCCCTTGCTGCGATGATGACTCCTCCTCCTCTTACTCCTACGGGCTCACTTCTTAGAGGAACCTGCCCCGCTGTCAGAGTCAGGTTTCCCACTTGACTCCTCACTGGATGGTCTACCCTTATCAGTCAGACTCCACGAAAGCTTGCCTCTGTGCCGCTTGCATCCAAGCACCAAGTTCAGCTTCCTCCTGTTCTAGCTGCTCTAAAGCCTCATCAGGTGTTTCTCGAACAGCTTCAGAACCAATGACGCCCTGGTCACCGAGAAAGCCTATCTTGTGCTTCTCTCCAGAAAGGAAGGCCCAAACTTCCTCTCGCCGGACGCCATCCGACTTTCCAAGGCCCTTTCTAGATGCCAACTTCACATCAAGCTCCTTCTTGGAAAGCCCCCGATATGTCGAAAAGCTCTCCGCGAACCACTTCGCAAAGCCGGCAATCCGGGAAGTCAACAACACAGGATAAGAGATCATGGCTGTAGTGTCTTCAGCACTATAGAAAGCCTATGCATTTCTCCCGTCCTGTAAACTTCCAAAGCGCTTCACCATACTTGAAGGCGCTCCAACAACGCCTTGAGAAAAACCCAGCTGCAAATCAAAGCGAAAGGGTACATACAGCTAGATGTCGACGAAAAGATGTCTGCGGTACACCATCGTGCCGACACGTATGCTGAAAAGCCACTCCTTCTCTACATTCGTCAAGGAGTAATGCCTTCCCGACCCCGTCCTGGTAGAGTCTCGGGAGGCACCAAAATCAAAAGCCTTCTTCCGCAACTCCGGAGAAAGCTTCACTAAAGACTGCCCCATTTCGACGTCCCTGAACCGTCGGATCCTCATACGGGCAAACAAAAGTGATTCGGACACGGCTATGCCCTTAGCCAGCCGAATCATCAGAGGATCATCATCCTGTGCAGCACCCAGCCGGTGGAAGCCAGGACAGTGGTACACATACCATGAATAAAAGATGTGGGCTGAAAGTACCCTATTCATAGGGAGCCCAAGCCGAACCAAAAAAGCAGCAGCCTGCAGTTCGGTACACAGGTAGGAGTAAAGAGCTGGCACCAAAGCAAGCTGCTCTCCAAACGCCATCTGACAAGCCGGAAAAATACAATGCGGCCTGATGTACGTTCCATCTCCTCCAGCAAAAATAGCCTCACCAAGCCAATAAGTGAGGTAAACAGCGAGATCTCTCTGCAGTGCAATGTCAGGACATATGGCATTTGTACTCGCACAGAAATCTCTCAACTCTTCTTGCATAGCCAAGATCTTCTTCGAACTTGGATCCTGAGCCCTAGCTTCCTGGGTCACACTATCAGAAGACTCCCTGCTATCAAAAAAGTTGGGGAACGAAGAGTTAGAACTCTTCCAACTGCTGGATCTAACTTTCATACCCTCCTTCTCCTTCAAAAAATCATAGAAGGCGACGAGCTGAAAGTACAGAAGCCTGAACTCCTCAGACTGCCCCTCAAGGACGCTGTCAATCGGCATAAACTCCTCATAGAGTTTGCCAAGGATGGGCAATCCAGTAATGGCGCTCAGCTCCTTCAAAGGAAAACGAATCTCACCATTCGTCACAACGAAGGTAATGGTTTGTGGGAGGAATGATTCCAGCATAGCCATGAAAGCCTCGTCGGAAAAGATCACAGTCTCCCTAAAGGCGCGAACCACATCAAAAATCCCGGCTTCCTTCAAAACGACGCCACCAATCAGCAGGACACGATCAGTCCACGACTTCCACTCGGAGTCAGCATTGAAACGGCCACGAAGTCAAAAAGGCTTTATCCAATTGCTGTCGTCACCGCTGAAAATACCAAGGCCCACAGGTCTCAAATCGACCGACGAATAATCAGAGCCCTGGTAGCTGCTGGATGGCATCAACAAGTCCATGTCAACAGGCGACCTCTTCGTATATCCAGGAGAACCGCCAACAAAAACCCCGGTCTTGATTACATTTGTCCTTTTTACCCAGCTTGGAGGATCTTCTCTCTTAGAGCACGTGGGGGCAAGGCTCATGATCGAGACGGTGCGATCAAACGTCGACCGGGTAGCATCAGTCTTCTTCTCACCATCTGCTGTGAAAGAAAACTGAAAACATCTCCTCTGGTATGTCATGTCATCAGGGACGGCATCACCAAATAAGAAAGTAGGCTTGGGTAACACACTCAGATCTCCCATCACCCATGGACGACTGCTTACCATGATCTTATAGAATTCCTTTCCCTTGAGAGCGATCAGTCGCTACCTCATCTCATCTCTGTTAAGGGAGTCGCATTCTTCCAGATTTCTCTCAACATACTGGACCTTCTCAAAGGCCTGCTGAACGGCTGGATTAGAAGATTTAGCAGATCCACGAGGTACGCTTGTAGCAGGCTCTTTACCCTTGTTCGTTCTAGAGGAACCACCTGCAAAGGATGGAAAAGAAAAAGATCAAACATCAAAATGACAGAATCTCGCTAAAAAAAAATCTGGCAAAATTTTGACATGATGACGGGGCAATTCCGAAGAAAAGGAACTATCCCGAAAGAAATAGAAAGCTTGAAGATGGGCTCAACATTGCTGCGGGCTCCGAAACTCCAAAGTTTCGAAACCTCAAAGTCTCCGCAAAATCAGGAAGGGCTCAACATTACTGCGAGCTCCAAATTTCCAAATTTGCAAAAACTTTCAGGTATGCTATCACATCATGCTACAATTCAATTTTCAAAAAAAAAAAAATACACGCATGAACATCTTGGTTTGCAAAAAAAAATGCATTATCATGATGAGCAAAAAAAAAAAGGAAAGAAAGAAACTTTCTCAAAAAAAAAAGGGGGAAATAAAAATAAAAATAAAAAGAAGAAGAGGGAACTGGCCCACAGGTCGTGGCCCAGAGGCCACGTGGCCGTACGGCCAGATCCGTACGGATCTGTCCGTACGGCCCACAAAAAAAAAACATGCAAAAAAAGAAAAGAAAAAGAAAGCAAAAAAAAAAACGTGTAAAAAAAAAAGAAGCAAACACGTGGAAAAGAAAAAAAGAAGAAGAAAAGAAAATAAAGGAAAAAAAAAAAGAAAGAACCTTTTTTTTTCTACAATGGGGTTTTCTTGAAAAAGGGAACTTACTTGAAGCCATTGATGGAGAAGAAGAAGAAAAGTCTTGAAGATCTTGAAGAAGAAGAACTCTTGGTCTTGAAGCCCTCTTGGGATTATTGCAAAAGAAAGTAATAAGAGCAAGAGATCCAACCTCCTCCTTGCTTTTATAGAAGAAAGCAAACCAAAGAAGGAAAGAAGAAAGAGGTAAGTGTTACTAATTAGTAACCTTACCAAAAGAAAGAGATTAGAAAGATTCTTTCCCAAAAGAAATGATATATTGAGGGATTCTCTCCCAAAAAGAAATCAATAAGAGATTTTCTCCCAAAAGATAGGATCAATGAAGGATTCTTTCCCAAAAGAAAGATATCTTGAGATATTCTCTCCCAAAATAAAGGGAACATGAGAGATTCTCTCCAAGTAAATATATTCTTAGATATTCTCTATCCAAAGGAGATATTTTTTGATATTCTTTACAAAAATGACACCATATGAGATCTAAGCCATTTCAAAAGCTTAAGGTCCCATTGGTTAGCCCATATGAGCCAGGTTTGACCACCTAGGCACTTTAAAAAAAAAAATTTGGGCTTTTAGTCAAAGAGAAATCCCTCTTACCAAGAGCATACAAAAATGGTTCCATGCCTCTTTTGAGTTGATTCGACCATACAAAAGAGAATCCCAAGCCCCATGAGCTTCCAAAAAACAAACCATCCAGCCTCATCTACCAAATTGAGCCAAAATCTTGAAATTGACATTCTGCAAAAAACCAAAAACCAAAACCTGATCCCCTAACTTGCCACATACATCCTGTTAGGTCACAAGATCAAAACCAAAATTGATCCCCCAACATTCCACATACAGCTTGTTGGGTCACACGGTCAAAACCAAACCCGACCCCCTAACTTGCCACATACAGCCTGTTAGGTCACAAGGTCAAAACCCAAATCCACATCCCTGATGTCATCTTCAAAACTTTGCCTCGAGATGGTACGTGATCCCTTTCACTACCATAAAATTCCACTGGAAGCTCAAAAGGCTACAAATACCAAAAAGAAAGACTGCTCAGAGACTCTTGGTCCAGTCACAGGCTCTCCTTTAAAAATCTCTTCGAGGCACATCGACTACAAAAGTTAAGCAACTCGTCGCTGTACCTCGAGGGGGCATTTGTTGACACCAAAAATGTCACTTTGCCTCTTCAAGATCCAAAGAGCTACATGAAGTCGCAACCTGCCATAAATAGGCAATGCTACTTCCAAAAAAATCAAATCTTGTTAGAATCAAACAAAAAATGCAAGATCCTTCAAGACAGCCAAAAGAGGAGTACACAAGAAGTTTCTGGCCATTTCAAAATCATTTGGCCAACTTCACTTCTCCTGCAGCTGAAAAGGAGCTCCCGGCTGAGAAAGCATCGGAGACACCAAATCTTCGATCAGAGCCAATGGATGGTCTCAAAATACATCCAAGAGGCTCCACGTCAAGTTCCGAGTCAAACCGACAACGTTTGACCCTACATCAACCCTTGAATAGCTAAATCAAGCCTCTCGGCGGTGAGAACCGCCAAGGCCATCACTCATCAGATAGAGCACATGGACAGCTTCAAAATGCTTACAAAGGGCTACACGTCAAATTTCAGGTCATTTCGACAACATTTGACCAGACTTTGACGCTCGGAAGCCAAATCAGGCCTCTCGGCGGTGAAGCTCCCCGGGACAATGGTTTCCAAGACAAAGCCTATGTATCATCTTAAAATGACTCCAATAGGTTCCCTGTCCAATTTCAAGTCAATCGGACATCGGTTGACCGCACATCAAACCGCGACATCTTCATCGCGACAAAAGCAAGTCTACTGGTGATAGGGCCCCAAACGGCTTCAAAACTCAAACAAAAGCCTATGGTTGGTCTTATTTATTGCTCAGCAGGCTTCACCCCAAATTTCAGGTCATTCCGACATCGTTTGACCCAGTTTCAGCTTCTGACGGAAAATCGGCAGCTTTGCGCGACAAAGTCTTCGGCTTTCTCAGAAAATTGGAAACTTTGCAAAATAAAATGCAAGGATTCTCATCAGATTTTCTACAGGTAAATCAAGCCAATAAATGATAAAAAAATGTCAAGGAAAAATACAAAAGTAAAAAGAATCGAAAAACAGCAAAAACGGACCCAAAACGGGACAAAAGGGGGAAACCCCCCCCCCCAGGGTCGCCGGCGACCCTAGGGCCCGAGATCGCTCGGTGGGCCCCGGAAACCCCGTTTTTCGCCGTTTTTTCACGATTCGAAGCGTCCGGCCTCTGGTTTTTTTCAATATTCATACTTTTGAGACACCAAATCCTCTAACATCCGTAAAAAATACGGATTAATCATCAAGAGTATCGAAATCAACATTGAACGCCAACTAGTCAACAAAAAAAAGTGTGCTTTCTACCCGACCGATCAAGAAATCGACAGGACAGATGGCACCGACCCGCTGTTGGCAACCAACACCTGAAGTTACATGGTCATCCGATGTCGATCTACATAAAGATCCATCAATGATCATCGCCAGAAGAATCCCAAAAGACGCGGCACGGCCCGCGACTCTTCAACTGCTCGGCGACCACTTAATGTGATTAATTGACTAGCTTTATTACAGTCATTAATCCATTTCTTTGGACGGACCAATCAGAAGCAAGCATCCGGGAGTTACAAGTCAAGAGATTCATGGCATTTAACCCATGAAACTCCTCCCATCATGGCGATTAAAGGCGATTAAATACCCTTACTCTCCTCCGGCCAATCAGAAGCCAAGAAAAAGGAGTTACAAAATAAAGAATTCAATCTTGTAACTCCTCCCTTTATGTAGCTTTATGACAATTAAGGCTCATAAACCCTCCTAAATAGCTATCTAAAAGCCTATAAATAGGAGAGCTCTCCAAAGAATTCCAGATCGAAAAAAACACAGAGATCATCGGAAAAACAAGACAGATCCCAGATCAGAAAAAAGCATAGAAATCCAGAGAAAGAAAGAGAGAAAACTCTGCGGAAGTTCTACACCGACCACCGCTACAAGGTGACAAAAGTCCCTTGGGGGGTACCCCCCCCAAGGTCCTTGCCTTCTCCTTCTGCCTCCAATGGCTTAGATGTGGCTTTTTAGCCCGTCTACTTGGTTTTTTATTGGACATAGGACCTCCTTTTGGTCTTTGTCCTCTAAAAACCTGAGGTTATAGCCAAGCCAAGCGAATCAATAGCATCCTCTGTTCTCATCTGCATGGATGATGGCGAAGTCCACATATGGCTTGCGACCATCAATCTGAACGGGTCCCCCACAATCTCCCGAGAAGTTAGATCCTCCTTTTCTTGCTTTTCATTGTAGTTTGTATTTTTTCTAAAGAGACAAAAATCACAACTCTTGTCTTTCATCATTGATAAGGATTGTAAATCGGCTATAAACGCCAAAATCGGCTATAAACGCCAAAAATCGGCTATAAATGCCAAAATCGGCTATAAATGCCAAAAAAATCGCCTTTCACGGCAAATCAAGAAAATGTCTCTTTTCTTAAATATATGTGCAATGGAAAACTTGAAAGAAGTTGATTTCGTTTTTACTTGCGAAGGTTGATCTCCGGATCACCACTTGCAATTCCAAGTAAAATAGAAAATTTGGCACACCCACACAAAAAAATGTTGATGCACGCCTTTGCCCCCCGGTTACGAAAGGGTCGGACCCAATGGACTCCCACGTCCGCCGACCTCGGTAGAACCAGGCAGAAGCGCGGTCCATCAGTTAGAATCTAAGTCTTTACTCTTTCATTGATTTCATTTGGTTCAACTCTTTATACTTCCAAAATTTAGTATCTTGTTGAATGAAGAAAGCTTGTTCTTATATGATTGATTGGGATTAATTGGAATGATTTAGTGAATTTGTGTTTTAATGTAATTGAATAGAAGAGGAGCCCAAATATTTGTGGAATCATGTGAAGGAAAGGAAAAAAATCAGAAAAAGGAAGGAGGAAGTGCAATTCTGCACTTCCAGCGGACTGGACAGGGCCCAGTCCGCTCGAGCGACCCAGTGGGCTGCTCGAGCGGACCAGGTTTTGTCTGGGCTTCGCTCGAGCGGACCCTGGGTCGCTAGAGCGAGCCCAGACCTGTCCAGGGCCCATTGCTGTGTTATTTTGGGCTGCTCTTCTGGGTTTTATTGGGGGCCTGTTTGGGATTGTTTTATGGGTCATTTATAGACCTGTTTTAGGCCCATTTCATCCCATTTATCCTATTTGGTTTGAGGCTCATTAATCTACCTTTTTGGCCTTAAAGCCCATGAAAGTTTGGGGTTAATTGTGATACTTGGAAATTGTGAAATGGGAATGAGAACAATGAGAGAATGATCATATGTGAAATCACCCAGGAATCTTTCAAGTCTCAATGTGCACTTTATCATTTAAATGTTGTGGATTTTCATTGGCATCAAACATATTCTTTTATTAATCAATGTTTAAAGGTTAAATGTGTATTAAGATGGTTCCTTGGTAAGTCATTAAGTCATTCTACACTATTCCATTCCATTTCAAGTCAGAGAATGTATTTGTATTCTTCGGTAAACTAATTTGAATAGCATCGGTGATTGTTATAAAATCATGTGGTTTTCCATGTTCGAAAGGATTGATCGCATGATTTTATACAAACTATTTTGATGTGTATTTGAGTGGTGTACCCTGGAAATTCGTATGTTTTCTCCAAATCGATTTGAAAGGAGATTGGAGTGGTTTGCAACATTCGGGATTTCATAGATAAGACTATTGTTTTGAAAATAAAACCTTGAGGCAAGACGGGGCCAGAGCTTTGTAGTGCGAGCCCATGAGCCAAAGAGACTATTATTTCAAAAATAAAACCTCGAGGCAAGATGGGGCCAGAGCTTTATAGTGTGAGCCCATGAGCCAAAGGGATTATTATGGTATGATTTGTATCGGTTCGAGTTTTGAAAACTAAAGGCACCACTAGGCTTTGGTCACCTTGTCGGGCTGATCACCTGGCTTGGGATCATTAATTTGTCTGCCAGCTGCAGTTTGGATTCTGTCTGTACCGACCATGGAAACGGTTTTTATCTGCCGGTCCCACGTGTAGTGGCTACGGTTCTGATTCTATTTCCTGTCCCACGTGTAGTGGCTACGGTTCTGTCTGCTCTTGTTACTTCAGTAATAGGAGAATATAGCTATGTGTGGTTGCCAATGTTTTATCCGTTTGTTATTTTGTTTTATGATTCTTGTTTGTTTTATACTCATTATATTCTTTGAATTTGGTAATGTTTATGAAATCGATCTTTTATCATATTGTCGCTATTATTCAGGATTTTTAATGTATTTTCCAATTATTAAATGTTTTACGTAGGCTGTTATCTTTTCGAGATATTTGTGCTCCAGAGACTGTTCATTTATTTGCTTTGATATTTATGTTCGGTCTTTCGATCGTTTTATCATGATTTATTGCTATTATTGTTTAGACTCTTTAAATGGATGTACAATGATCCCATAAGGTTTTATGAATGCCCATTTCCATATTACCTGTTTATTTCCTTGCCAGACCGTCGTGTCTGACCCTGTTTGTTTGGTGCCAGATTCCTCTCATTCTGTTTTTAGGTGTTTGATCGGAGGAGGCGGTGGAGCCGCCGGTCTGACGCGAGAGGCTGCCCATTGATATCATCTAGATGTCAAGTTTGGCACCAGAGTTCGTATCTAAATATTGGGGGTAGTATTTCTATTTAGTCGGATATTTTTGTATGGCTTTGTTAGCCTTTTTCTTGGGATTTGTAATTAAGACACTTGTTAATTGTAATTTGAATATGTGGGAAATAAAATATCCTGTTACTGCCAGCTCAGTATTCTATGATTTATGATCTGTACCAGTCTGCTTATGTGATGGCTTTATGATATTGGTCAAGTGCGACACGGAATTCGATGGCCACGGACTCCGGGTCGCAATGCCATGATTAGCTTCCGCGAAAATATATTCTGATCGTGATGGAATTTTATTATCCTCATTCACGCGGATCTTGGGAAATATAGCAAAAAGTTTTAATTTATTTCAAAATTTCGCATTCAGAGATCGGATCACTGCAGGGCCCAGTTTCGGGGTGTGACAATAGCCATGAAGGCTGTTGGCACCAAAAATGTCACTTTTCCTCTTCAACCTCAAGAAAGCTATGTGAAGCTGTAGCCTACCATAAATAGGCAACGCTACTTCCAAAAAATCAAATCTTGTCGGAATCAAACAGAATCTGCAAGATCCTTCAAGACAGGCAAGAGAGGAGTACACATGAAGTTTCAGGCCATTTCAAAATCATTTGGCCTAACTTCACTCCTCCAGCAGCTAAACAGGAGCTCCCGGCGGGGACAGCATCGAAGACATCAAATCCTCGGTCAGAGCCTGTGGATGGTCTCAAAATACCTCCAAAAGGCTCCACGTCAACTTCCGAGGCCAACCCACAACGTTTGACCCTAATCAACCCTCGAATAGCAGAATCAAGCCTCTCGCCGGCGAGAACCACTGAGGCCATAACTCATCAGAGAGAGCACATGGCTGGCTTCAAAATGCTTACAAAGGGCCACACGTCAAGTTTCAGGTCATTTCGACAACATTTGACCAGACTTTGACCCTCCGAAGCCAGATCAAGCCTCTCGGTGGCGAAGCTCCTCAGGACCACGGTTTCTAAATCAGAGCTAATGGATCATCTCAAAATGACTCCAATAGGCTCCCTGTCAAAATTCAAGTCAATCGGACATCGGTTGACCACATATCAAAACGCGACATCTTTCTCGTGATAAAATCAAGTCTACTGGCGACAGGACCCCACATGGCTTCAAAACTCAAGCAAAAGACTATGGTTGGTCTTATTTATTGCTCAAGAGACTTCGCCTCAAATTTTAGGTCATTCCGACATCGTCTGACCCAATTTTGGCTTCTGACAGCATATTGGCAGCCCTGCGCGACAAGTCTTCAACTTTCCCGGAAAATTGGAAACTTTGCACTCCAAAATGCAAGGATGCTTGTCAAGTTTTCTACAGAGAAATCAGGCCAACAAATGTGCAAAAATGTCAGAAAAAATACAGAAGGAAAAAGAATCAGAGAAAGACAGAAGAGGCGGCCCAAAAAAGGCGAACAAAGGGGACCAAATCCCATGGTCGCCGGCGACCCTGGGTGCATAGTCGCCGGCGACCCTAGAAATCCTGGTCTCCGTATTTCTGCCGAAGGGCTGTTTTCTGACTCCCTTTCGCGTTTCGAGACTTCCAGCCCCTATGATTTTCCCAAATTCTGACTTTTGAAGCACCAAATCCGTCGATATTCGTCAACATCACGGGTCCGTCTTCAAAAGTATCAAAATCATCATTGATCGCCAACTAGTTGACCAAAAAAGCGCACTTTCTACCCGATCGATCGAAAAATCGACAGGACAGATGTCACCGGCCCACTATTAGCAATCAATGTCTGAAGTTACATGGTCATCCAATGTTGATTTGCATGAAGATCCATTGATGATCATCGCGGGAAGAATTCCAAAAGATGCGGCACGGCCCGCGACTCTTCAAGTGACTTAGCGACCACTTAATGCTGTTAATTGACCTGTTTATGGCAATTCATTGCAGTCATTAACTCATTATTCTGGACAGCCCAATCAAAAGCAAGCAAAAGGAGTTACAAACCAAAGGTTTCATGACATTTAAACCTTGAAACTCCTCCCATGATGGCGATTAAAGGCAATTAAAAGCCTTAACTCTCCACCGGCCAATCAGAAGCCAAGAAAAAAAAGTTACAAAATAAAGAAATAAATCTTGTAACTCCTCCCATTATGTGGCCTTAAAGCCCATAAACTCCCCTAAATGGCTACAAAGGCCTATAAATAGGAGATCATTCCAAAGAAATCCAGATCAGAAAAATCGTTCAGATCATCCGAATCCGGAAAAAACCAAAGATCAGATCAGAAAAAGTTAAAAAACTCTGCTAAAGTTCTGCATCGACCACTGCTACAAGGTGACAAATTAAAGTCCCTTGGGGGGCACCGCCCCCCAAGATCCTTGTCTTCTCCTTCTGCTTCCAATGGCTTAGACGTGGCTTTTTAGCCTGTCTACTTAACTTTTTTTATTGGACATAGGACCTCCTCTTGGTCTTTATCCTCTAAAAATCTGAGGTTATAGCCAAGCCAAGTGAATCAAGAGCATCCTCTGTTCTCATCTGCGTGGATAATGGCGAAGTCCACACATGGCTTGCGACCGTCAATCTGAACGAGCCCCCACAATCTCCTGAGAAGTTAGATCCTCCTTTTCTTATTTTTCATTGTATTTTGTATTTTTCTAAAGAGAAAAAAATCACAACTCTTATCTTTCTTTATTGATAAGAATTGTAAATCGGCTATAAATGCCAAAAATCGGCTTTTACGGCAAAACAAATGAAATCGCCCTTCACTGCATTTCAAAAATATGTCTCTTTTCTTAAATATATGTGCAATGAAAACTTGAAAGAAGTCGATTTCCTTTTTACTTGCGAAGGTCGATCTCCGGATCACCACTTGCAATTCTAAGTAAAATTAAAAATCTGGCACACCCACCCAAAAAAAATGTTGATGCTCGCTTTTGCCCTCCCGAGCGCGAAAGGGTGGCACCCCATAGACTCTCACATCCACCGACATTAGTAGGCGCCGAGCGCGAAATGCGTGTCCATCAAGCTGGCACACTCGGTGGGACTCGTTCATTTGAGAACACGATGCATAGAAATGAAATATTTGTATATCATATTTTTGCTCTATGCTTATACTTCTTTTCTAGAATCCTTGGCTACTTTCTAGTTGGTGGCCTATGTTGGATTTCGCATCTAAAAAGAAGAAGGGATTTTTTGGAAATTTCTAATTCTCTATTTGAGTTTATTTCCACTCTTTCTCTTTTCACAAAAAAAAATCAGATTTCTCATTTTGGATTCAAAATTGAGAAACTTTGATCCTTTCCCTCTCATGCACTGGCGCTCGCAGAAATGCTGAACCCGTGTTTGGATCGGGGATTGGGCCATCGTTTCTCTTCAATGAGTCTGTTAGGGATCTAAAAAAAAAATCAAATTTCTCGTTTTAGATTCAAAATTGAGAAACTTTGATCCTTTCCCTCTCGGGCACTGGCGCTCACAGAAATGTTGAACCCGTGCTTGGATCGGGGATTGGACCATCGTTTCTCTTCGATGTGTCTGTTAGGGATCTAAAAAAAAAATCAGATTTCTCATTTTTGATTCAAAATTGAGAAACTTTGATCCTTCTCCTTTCGAACACTAGCGCTCGCAGAAATGTTGAGCCCGTGTTTGGATTGGAGGTTGGGCCATCGTTTCTCTTCGATGAGTCTGTTAGTGATCTAAAAAAAAATAGATTTCTCATTTTTGATTCAAAATTGAGAAACTTTGATCCTTTTCCTTTCGGACACTGGCGCTCGCAGAAATGTTGAACCCGTGTTTGGATCGGGGATTGGGCCATCATTTCTCTTCGATGAGTCTGTTAGGAATCTTAAAAAAAATCAGATTTCTCATTTTTGATTCAAAATTGAGAAACTTTGATCATTTTCCTTTCGGGCACTGGCGCTTGTAGAAATGTTGAGCCCGTGTTTGAATCGGGGATTGGGCCATCGTTTCTCTTCGATGAGTCTGTTAGGGATCTAAAAAAAATCAGATTTCGCATTTTTGATTCAAAATTGAGAAACTTTGATCCTTTTCCATTCGGGCACTGGCGCTCGTAGAAATGTTGAGCCCATGTTTGGATCGGGGATTGGTCCATCGTTTCTCTTCGATGAGTCTATTAGGGATCTAAGAGAGAGAGAGAGAGAGAGAGAGAGAGAGAGAGAGAGAGAGAGAGACCACTAAGGTTAAACCAATTGCGTTCTTTGACCACGATTGATTCCAGAAAAGCCTTGTCTAGAGAGTGGAGATAGCTTGACTGTTCTAGGCAAAGGTCCTCTAAACGGGTTCATTAAGTAATCCTACCCGTACATGGGGGCAATTCTATCAATTGAGGTTTCATAAGACCGGGGTAGGAGGCCTATGTGTAATATTTCGTCTTTAGATTTAAAAAAAATTCTTTAAAAAAAATCCCGTCATTTTCGGGTTCAGATCTGAGAAATTATGGTCTCTTCCCTTCTGGGCGCTGGTGCTCACAAAAATGTTGAGTCCGTGTTCGGATTGGAATACCATTTATTCTCTTTGACAAATCCGATCTTGACCTTTCCAAAAAAAAAAAAAAAAACTTTCGTCATTTTGGATTCAGATTCGAGAAATCGTGGTTCCTTCCCTTCTGGGCGCTGGTGCTCGCAGAAATGTTGTGCCCGTGTTCGGATTAGAATACCATTTGCTCTCTTTGATGAGTCCATTCTTGACCTTTAAAAAAAAGGAATCTCATCTCATAGATGCGATCTCCAACATTTGTGCCTAGCAATACTAGTACGCCCTTTCAGAGTCTACTATTTTCGTGATCGGCACATTTGTAACTCCAACCTTATATTCGTCTTACCTCGAGCAAGCCCTGCTTTTCGATAAGTCAAATTTAGGTTCACAATCGCTTCTAGCAGTCACTGGAACTTTCATTCTGGGCTCAACATACTTACGATCAGAACAATTGTACCATCTATGACCTTCGAGCGACTTGAAAAGACAAAACCATAGTTTTTCCCATATATGATCATCTTATTCTTGTGATTACTAATTGATGTGGTCTTGTTTTAGAAAATTTTTGAAACTAACAATGGCAGCTTCTTTAATGATTACTTTCGATGATAACAAGCACCAACCCAAGCTTCAACAGAAGCAAAACATGCGCACTCACAAGCGCCCTGTCAGCTGCCGAAGCGTCACTTCTCTTGGCAACTCTCTGAACTCCGGGTCGACCTCGACTATCCTGACTATCGTCTTTAGGATGCTGGGACCATTCCCAATTTCCGAAGAAGAAATTGCGCATGCCAAAAAGTAGAAAATCGCCTCTCAATGTGTCACTACCATGACACCAAAGGCAAGCTCCAAAAAGCCCGAAGCCCGCGGTACCCCCGCGAAGCCTCGACCAACAAACAACCAGGTTTATCCCAAGACTTGGTCCCCAAAACCTTCGCCAAAATAGAGAAGGTCCCAAACATCTATGAAGCCAGGATACCTGACCCCACTCAAGGAGAACCAATTCCACCCCCTTACTTACGTGAAAAAGGAGAGACCCGTCTCCCACTTGACAACCAAGTCAACCCTGCATGAGCCGGCTTGCTCCTACAGGCCCAAAATCAAATCATGCAACACAAGGCCTTTGCAAGCACCAGCCAAGGCCTACAATCCTTTAGTTCGACCCTTCATCTCTACAGGGGCCAAACTCGAGAAGTTTAAAGCTTCGCTGCAACAGGCAAAGGACCAGGTCCGGATCCAGCCCATGCCTAGCTACAAAGAAGACAGGCTCGGCTGCTGCGCCCGAGGGAGCACATCTTTCATTGCCAAAGCCCAGTTAGAGCCGACTGAAGCTCAAATTGCTCATCGTGTACGCCACCATGCATCGGACCGACAAAGGAGACTAGAGAAGCGAGGATCCAACATCTTACACTTCAAGTCTCTCATAAATGGGTCGAAAAAGAAAGACCCGACCAAGTTGTTGCTGTCCATATGGTTGGAAAAACAAGAAGAAGCCAAAAGTCAACAACCAAAATCCATGTCTAACATCCGGTGACTCGCGGCGTCTCTAGGACACAAAGACATTCAGAAGAGTCTCCTGCTCCTTCAAGCTAAGGACAACGGAGTCATCCTTCCTCAAGCTCTTCATAAAAGAGAATGAGCCCCAGCTCAGTCACCAGGACAATTTCTTCATTCGAATCCCGAGGGACGAACGTCATGGCTACAAATTCTAAGCCACCACCGCGTAATCCACCTCAAGATGATGCGCTCACACGCATCCAGTAGTTGGAACAAGGCCAACAGAGGATTGAAACTCTGATGGAAAACCTTCTCCTTGCCTTTCAAAAACAGACGAACAATGAACCTCCTCTGAATCTTCAAGATGATGAGGTAAATGGAGAAGAAAATGAGTCACGCGCCCTTACCAAAAAGGACGTCGACAGTATCCTCGCCAAAGCAAAAGAATAGGATATATTCAAGGAACATGGGATCAAGCCACCATATCCCTTATAAATGGACTCGGTCCCGTTCCCCACAAAATTCAAGCATCCTACTCTCCAAACATATATGGGGAAAGGATCAGCCAGACAGCACGTCATCCACTTCAAAATCTTGACCGGAGCTATCACGGATCAAGATGCACTCAAGATCTGCCTCTTTGTAAGTACCTTAAAAGGTACGGCCTTTGACTGGTACTCCACTTTGCCGGAGGACTCCATCCAAAACTGGGCCATGCTAAAGACACGCTTCCTGACTCACTTCAAAGGTGAGGATCATCCCGCTACTATGGCTCAGCTTTACAGCCTAAAACAGGGGGAGAATGAGTCAACATACGACTTCGTTCACAAGTGGAAAGCAATGGCGTATAAATGCTCAGATGTACTGCCACAAGCGTCACTGGTCGACATGCGGAACAACATGAGAGCAAGAATCCGCTCCATGATCATCGACAACAAATCAAAAAACCTGGGAGACACTCCTAGAAGCTTCCATGGAGGCCGAAACAGTGATCAAAGACCTCAACAGTCAGAAATCATCAAGGAAGGAACCAACTGCCATTGTAACCTCTAAATCAAAGAAAAAAAAAGGTCCTCAATGTGCAAACCAAGTTAGTTCCTTAGCCACCAAAGAAAGCTGAAAACAAAGCTGCAGGTCGGAGACCTGAACTCTCAGAAGCCTTTAAAGAGCGAGTAGAAAAGAAATACCCATTCGATGAAGATATTGAAGAAATCTTCGAGGCTCTCGTGGCAAATGGCAAGCTCACCCTGCCTGAACCCAAAAGATCGGGAGATGTTGGCAAAGCCAACGATCCTCATTACTGTCCATATCACCAGATGATCTCGCATCCTTTCAATCAATGCTTCGTTGTAAAAGATAAGATAAACGAGATGTGGAAAAACAGAGTTATTACCTTTGACAAAAACTATGGGTCTGCCTCCGTCAACATGGTGTCATGTGGACAAACATCAAAATCACTAAAGAAGAAGATCACTACTTCCTTCAAGGTGATAAAAAGAATTCAAACGTCTGAAGTGCTGGTTCCTTACCCGACACCAGACGGACAACCCATATAGGTACCTCCCGATCTCCTCGAAGATGAAAACTGGGAGGTTATAAAAACAAAGCCGACAGCTCAACAGCAAAGGCAGGCTAGGAAACATCTCCTCGAGCTCAAACGGTAAGAGAAGACCCAGCCAAAATAAGAAGTCCGTGTAAAGGTAGAGACCTCATCTACCACTTCACTGGGGGCAGCAGAAAAGTCCGTCAGAGACTTCAAAGGGGATAAGAAAGTTCACTCTCAGTGATTTCATGCCACCTCAATTCAAAAAAGAAGTCACGCAGAGGGCATCATACTCTTGCAATTCGGTGGTTGGATTCTCCATTGATGGATATGAGTCCAGCGACACCGACGAGCGGGAGGAATCCCTTGAAACATGAGATACCTCTCCAATGAAGAATGGGTTCCTGAAACTCTCCTTATGCCAGTAATCTGGTATAACCCCTTACAGCCACAAGGATCCTTGTCTGACGATGAAGAAGACCAAGAGGTTGTACAAGAAAATGCTAGTGACCCAGCACCCATCATTGCTCTAGTGGAACTCGACCATGTTGAACCACAAAGAGCAGACGAAGAAGAAGATTTGGCTCCCATGCCTGATCTTGAATAATATGCAAGGATCTTGCAGCGTCTTGCCCTAGAACAAAAGCAATATTGCGTCAACAAGTTTCTTGGCAATCCAGACCCGGAAGTCCCTGAAGACCACAAGGTACCTCCACCCTTAACTCTTGAAAATGGGGAAAATTACTGGAACGATGATCCTCTTACATCCGAGGATGAGTCTAACTCCAAGCAGTCCATTCTGACAACGTCTCCCTATCAGAGCTGCCTGCAATGTGATAATCCGGGATTATAGCTCTTCCGAAGCCTCGTTTGATGAGATCACTTACACTCCGACGACGCCTAGCATCATATCTTCTGGGGCTACCTTGTCTCACGTGACTTTCACGGAGATGACACCCTCTCAGGTTTCTTCTCCTGAGACTGTGACTTTAGGACTCACACTCTTCCCGACTGATCATCATGAAGAAACCCCAGCTATTGATGCTTGGGACAAAGAAGAAAAGTTGCTGGATGCTGTTCAGGACTTGTTCCCGAAAAATGCTCCATGCAACACAATCACTGAGGATGGCAATTCTGCTGCAGACACATCCCCAATAAATGAGAAACGACAGCCTCTTGATCTTAAAGACAATCTTCCAAGTGAAGGCCCTTCTCAAGAACCTCTCGAAGTTGGTAGAGGCACCCGCTCCGGCCGGGACTACCACAAAAATTACAACCAATCTTCTTTTACTTATGTAAATCCTTTGGGAAGTCTTCCTCCGGCTTCGCAAACACAAATTGCGGATGAATCCTCTCAAGTGCTTCTACGACGTCTCGTCGGGTAAGTTCCTCAGATTCCTAGTTGGGAAAGATGGAATAGAACTTGACCCCAAAGTCAAGGCTATTCTAGAAATTCCCTCTCCAAGAACCTTGAGAGAACTGAAAGGGTTCCAAGGGAGATTGGCATACATCACACGGCTCATCTCCAATCTTTTGGGGAAGTGCCATTCATTCTCTCGGTTGATGAAAAAAGGTGTAAACTTTGTCTGGGATGTGACTGTGAAGCTGCATTCCAAGATATCAAGTCATACCTGACCAAACCTCCAATGTTAGCTGCTCCTACCTCTGGAAAACCTTTCATATTGTACACAAGAGCCCTCGACCATTCTCTGGGTACTCTACTCGCACAAGAAAATGATGAGAGAAAAGAAGCTGCTCTATACTACCTCAACCGTGTGCTGGTAGGTGCAGAGCATCGCTACTCTCCAGTCGAAAAGGAACGCCTTGCAGAGATGTTCGTCGTACAAAAGCTACATCACTATTTGCTTTCCAACACAGTCTACCTGGTTTCGAGGATCAGCCTCCTGAAGGTCCTTGTTATAAAAGCAGGTTCTCTCAATGCACAACTGACAAAATGGTCCATCCTTCTATCACAATTTGATATTAGGTATGTACCACAAAAAGCATTCAAAGGCCAAGCCCTAGTAGACTTTCTCGCAGAGCATCCGTTGCCTAAAAATTCTTCACTCAGAGATGATCTCCCATACGAACCTGTCTACAACGTGGAGACTTCCTCACAAAATGCCTCCTGGGACATGTACTTTGACGGTGCAACCAGGACAAATGAAAAAAGACAGCTGATCTCGGGAGTTGGCATCCTCTTTGTTAGCCCCAACAAATACATGATTCCGCATGCTTTCTCACTACTGGAACCATGCACAAACAATGCAGCTGAATACCAAGCTCTGATCCTAGGATTGGAACTCGCCATCGAACCTGGTATCACCATGCTGGAAGTCTTTGGCGACTCTCAACTGATCGTCAACCAGATGAATCAGAAATTTGATGTCAGGAAGCCTGATCTGCTGCCTTGCTACAACAAGGCACAATCGCTTCTGCAAAAGTTTGACATCTGTCACATCACCCACATCTGTAGAGGTGAAAACATTCGTGCAGATGCATTGGCCGGACTTGTCGCATCTATGGCGATCCAGGAAGGGGAAAACATGCAAATTACAGTGTGCCAGAGAAGGATCATCCCTCCTCTTAACACACACCAAGTAGTTACTGGATACCACCGAGTGGTTGGAAGTCGGATCTCTATCCTTCAACCTTCAATCGGCGATTGGAATGGTCCATTCATTGATTACACTATGTTCGGAATCTTGCCTGAAGATCCAAAAGAACGGGTAAGCATCCAAAGGCGAGCCCTAAACTTTCATTTGGATATTCCTTCAAAAATCTTCTACAGGAAATCCTTCAACAGAGTACTTCTACGCTGCTTGTCACAACAAGAGGCTGAAGAAACACTCAAAGAAGTTCATGCCGGTCTTTGCGGAGCCTATCAGGCTGGTCCTAAGTTCTACGATCAGATAAAAAGGTTAGGTTATTATTGGCCTATCATAGTAGCTGATGCAATGCAATTTGCTAAACGCTGCCAACAATGCCAGTAGCAAACTGATTAGTAGAAGCCTTCAACAAGACACTCTGCAAATCCTCAAGAAAATAGTCTCTAGTCACAAAAGAGACTGGAGCGACAAAGTTTATGAAGCTTTGTGGGCTTATCGGACCACCGTTCGAGGACCAACCCATAGCACACCATTCTCCTTGGTCTATGGATGTGAAGTTGTCGTACCCTTGGAAGTATAAATTCCTTCCCTGAGGGGGTATCTTTACAAAATGACATGACTCAAGAAAACAATGTCAAATTGCGACTCCATGAGCTGGACAATCTCGACGAGAGACGGCTCGAAGCTCGACAAAGCATTGAACTTTACCAAGCACTCATGGCAGGATCTTTTGACAGGAAGGTCAGCCAACGCGCCTACAAAAAGGGTGACTTGGTTCTTGCGGTAAAAAGACCAATGGTCTTCGCTCACAAGTCCAAAGGCAAATTTGAGCCAAAATGGGAGGGACCCTACATCATCGAGAAGGTTTTCTGTTGGAAATTAGGTGGGCCTCTAGGATAGATTTCAAAACTTTTTGAACCAATTGATACAGGGATCAACTATCCATAGGGCTATCAATGTTTCCAGGATGCAAACCCTCTATCTCATCTATCACGATCAGTAATATAATCTATCTAGGAGATAAAACATGCAACAAAGATCTATATCATACAAGAAAATAGATTATACCTTTGGAGCTCGGTTGTGCTCTAATGGAGAATTTGCTACTTTCTTTGATGACGAATCCTTTCGCGTATCAAATAGGTTTCTGCAAAACCCAATGGCCTTCCACACTATTACCCGAATCAGAATCTCTTTTCTCAAGAAGATGGGTGTGATCTTCAAGAGAAGGCAACTAGGAACTTAAAGGAACTAGAAGAAGGAGAGAAGAGATGTGCAACTCTTGCACAAAGGGGGCTGGGCGTGAATTCCAAGGATGGACGTCCAAGCCCCCTTTGGTCCCTATTTATAGCTTTTGCAAACTACTCTTTACTAATTTAATTAGGAGTCTCACTTCCAAATTAATTAGTAACTTTCTTCTCTTTCTTAATTACAATAGAAGTCTCACTTCCATTAATAATTAGAAACATACTATTACCACTATTAGAAGTCTTACTTCAAATAGAAACAGTAACTTTCCTTTTAGAGTTCAACTAGAATTAGTATTCGTCTGATGATTGGGCTAGCGTGGGGACCACTAGGGATTCCTTAGAAAGCTGGCTCCAACTGGGACACGCGACCCCACATCTCATGTGCAATCCGGGCCCACAGTTAATTGTAAATAATTCCACTATATAAATGCAATTGAACTCCAGTCTTAGGAAATTACATAGAAGACCCTAAACTTCCCTATTACCACAAGTAGGCCCCTCCATCAATATCCATGGATCAATTGGACCTGTCTTCCATACTAGATCCATAGCTTATTATCCTTGAGCCCCAATTAATTATAATGATCAATGGTACCTTTCCAATTAACTCTTAATCGGAATGGGTGTACACTTACCAATGATTAAATCCATTAATTGGCACAAGGGAATATTAGAGATGGATTCCATCTTGACCATTGAATGTTCTCACAGCTCTACTACCATGTACCCAAATCACCGAGGTGTTGACCTACAGTTGGCCTCACTCATTGGTGATTCAAAGCAAATGAATAGATAGAAACTTGAGTTCATTAATGTCTCAGGATTGAGAGCTTACTGCTAGGGAATTATGAGAAAAGACCTTAATATAAAGACAGTGTTTATAAGGTGCTTCTCATGGTCCTTCAATACATCCAATGTACCAGCACTATGATCCAGAATCTTTCATTCTGATGATCGAGACAAATCACACTATCTCATAGTGATCAAAATGCTGCAACCTTGTCAGTATGAGATGTCCAGTCTCATTACTGGTTGTGAAGATATTCAAGTATAAGATTTATTATACATGTCTCCCGTATGTGGAACTCATCCATACACATGTATTAAATTTAGTATACTTATGGACCCCGGTTCATCTCATGAACCATTATGTCATTCGCATTGGTTATGTGCAAGTATATAGTTAAACACCATTCATCTCATGCAATGGAAAGCATGAATATATTGATTAATAAAGAAATGAGTCAATTTATTACATCATATGCTGGTATTGAGACCATAAAACTAACAATTTCTCCAACGGCGCATATGCTCTCCTAAACATGGAGGGGGACAGATGTATGCTGCCAATCAACGGCAAGGTCTTGAAGCGGTACTACCCTTGAAGACTTACTCAACTGGGTAAGAGCAATGCCTACACAGCCAAAGCCTATTCTCAGGTACTCGCTCGTCAAACCCACTCCTTTTAGAATTTTCATATCAAATGTTGAAATTTCTAGAAATTCAAACAATGCTTACTTTCATCGTTTCATTGTTAAAAAAAAAAATCCAAGTTTAGGAGCCTCTCCCTCACTTGACCAAAATATTCAATCCTTGAACCCAAAATTCACGATTTGAAACAAAAATCCTGAGTCAGGGATTTCCACCCTAGTCCACCCTGCCTTTTACCACCAAAATGGTTTTAGGTCAAAATTTACGACCCTCGTGTCTTTAAACAAAAAAAATGATTTTTCGAAAAACCGTGGGGAAGCGATGCTTAGAAGATACTCGCACAAATCAGAAGCATGCGAACAATGTTCGACACTTCCAAAATCGTAGAGAAGCGACATTTCATCGATACTTGCAAAACCTCAAAACCGTGGAGACCCAGCATTCCAGTTGATATCCACAACCCAAATTCCAAAGGTTCGAAAAAATCTAAAATCGTGGAGAGGCAACATTTTAGTTGATATCCACAAAGGTTCGAGAAGACCGTAAATTTTCAAACATTGGGGGGAAACGACGTCAAGTAAATACTGCAAAACAAGATTTTTGAAAAGCAAGGAAGCGACGCTTAGTCGATACTTGCACCCAAATACGCGAGGAGGCGACATTCCATTGATACTCGCAACTGAATGATCAAGGATGCGACATTCCATCGATACTTGCAAGACCATTCAGCAAGGAGGCGACTTTTAGTCAATACTTGCATTTTTTAAAACCAAAACTAGCTATAAATGCCACCAAAATCGGGTATAAACGCCACCAAAACCGGCTATAAATGTCACCAAAATCAACTATCAATGCCACAAAAACATGGCTTTCATGCCAACAAACCAAAACTTGGCTTTAAAAAAAACGGCTATCAATGCCACCAAAATCGGCTATCAATGCCATAAACCCGGCTATCAATGCCACACAAAATCGGCTATCAATGCCAAAAAAATCTGGATTTCATGCTAAAATTGGCTCTCATGCCACAAACAAACCTTGGCCTTTGCGCCAAAAACAAAATTTTGGCTCTCATGCCATAAACCCAAATTTGACTTTCATGCCACAAACAAAATATGGCTCCCAAGCCTAAACAATCATTTGACAAAAGATTTTCACAAAATGACAAGCTTTTGATTAAATTTTCAAAACAATCATTTCCCATTTAGCAATTGCTTTCATCACAAAAAAGATTTAAGTAAAAGTAGGGAATACAAAAAGAGAAGTGTTCACAAACACTACAAAAAAAAGTACCGAAAAAAATACATGTGGTACCAAAAAAAAAGAAGAAGAGTTTCTGTGACAAAAAATGAGAAACCAGGAGCTCAGCCAAAAATGGCCTCCAGCCAAATTTTCAGCTCCTCGAGCAGACTTTTGGCCATAGCCGTCAGAGTTTCCAAAGCACGCTTCTTCAGGAACTTGCCATGAGATGTTGGAGAATGCTTTAATCCATCTTCAACACCGAGAAGCTAATCCCAAGCAGTTCGCCATCGTTTGTTCTTTTGAGTCCTCTTTTTGAGAACTCGATTGCCATCTACAACCTGGCGAGTCAGAGCTCTCTCATTGTCTCGAGCCTTTGTTATAGTAGCCCACTTGGTCGCGACTTGCGCCTCCAAATGCTCAAGACGTTGTCTAGCCTCGGCAACCTCCCTATCAAGGATGGTAATGTCGTGCCTCAGCCCGATGATGGCTAACTCTTCTAAGTTCCTCTCCCGGATGAACTGCTTCCTGCTCTGTGTAGTCTCATCCATGTCGGATTGAGCCTTATTAGCAGGATCCTGAAACATCTCCTTAAAGAAGTCACCATCAGGGAAAGCCATGGTCTCAAACCACTTGTCGCCCAGTGCAATGATCCTATCAACAATCACCTTGGCTCCTGTGAAGTCTAGACCAGCCTCTTCGGCATCACTGAGAATATCCTGCACATGCTGGATCATGCCAAATCTGGCATCCAAGTGTCCAGAAAGGAGAGTCTTGATCCAAGAACTCAAAACCCATACCAACACCTTCTTCGCAAATAGAAGAGATGGCCCAAATGAAGATTCGCCCCACTCCGTCGTTCGGTTGCTCACGTCATGCCCCATTGGAAGAGTAACAAAAGAACTCTTTCCAATTGGAGCCATGGGGAAATAATCTCATCATGAGGTCTCGCATCTGCCGTGTCAGAACTGGCTTTAGAAGTCCCTACCTCCAGATCAACCTCTGGCACCCCTTGCTCTGGTTCTGAAGAAAGCGATGGAATCTCTACTGTCACTTCATAACCTTCCAATGAAACACAAAAATGTATGAGTACGATCATGTTAAAAAATCATTATCAGGGTTATCATTACAAAGTACCTTATTCGACGACTGGCGGAATACTCTCTTCCTCCATGAACTAATCGGAAGCATCATCAACATTTGCGTCCATTGATGGTTTAAAGTTATTGGAATCCTGTGGCATGGCAGCTGATAAGAAAAATGTTAGCAAATGAAGCCACATACAAAAAAAAAGCAAAAAAAGTCATACCAGTTGGAGATTCTGGAATCACTCCAGAGTCCCTCGGTTTTTCTTCGGGTGCCGCAACCGGATCCGTCACCACCTCATCGGCCGAACCTCAGGC
Organism: Litsea cubeba; assembly: GCA_012931725.1. Lineage (NCBI taxonomy): Eukaryota > Viridiplantae > Streptophyta > Magnoliopsida > Laurales > Lauraceae > Litsea > Litsea cubeba. The sequence continues at coordinate 25,392,835 of CM022955.1, read as the reverse complement.
ATCTTCAAGCCATCATTCTTCGCTAAAAAAAAAGAGGAGGGGAGATAGCAAATCAGAACATGGAAAATTCCATGAAAGAAACGGAAAGAGAAAAAGGAAGAATCATACCTTCGCCAATGGTCTCTTCGCGCCTCTTTTCCGGAGGCTCGTCAGCATCCCATGGCACCTCCTCATTGATGGTGAGAGGGACTTCCAAATCAAGAGAGTCTTCGTCCCGTCCCTTGCGACGCTGACTCCTCTTTCTCTTGCTTCTGTGAGTTGGTCTTCTAGAAGAACATGCCCCGCTGTCAGAGTCAGGTTTCCCACTCCTCACTGGTCGGTCTCCTCTTGCCAGTAGATGATGGACCGCGCATTCATGCTCGGTGCTACAGAGGTCGGCAGACGTGGGAGTCCATGGGGTACGACCCTTTCGCGCCCGGGGGGCAGAAGCGAGTATCAACATTTTTTGTGTGGGTGTGCCAGATTTTCTATTTTACTTGGAATTGCAAGTGGTGATCCGGAGATCGACCTTCGCAAGTAAAAAGGAAATCAACTTCTTTCAAGTTTTCCATTACACATATATTTAAGAAAAGAGACATTTTCTTGATTGTTGTGAAGGGTGATTTTTTGGCATTTATAACCGTTTTTTGGCGTTTATAGCCGATTTTGGCATTTATAGCCGATTTTTGGCATTTATAGCAGATTTACAATTCTTATCAATAATGAAAGACAAGAGTTGTGATTTTTGTCTCTTTTAGAAAAATACAAACTACAATGAAAAGCAAGAAAAGGAGGATCTAACTTCTCAGGAGATTGTGGGGGACTCGTTCAGATTGACGGTCGCAAGCCATATGTGGACTTCGCCATCATCCATGCAGATGAGAACAGAGGATGCTCTTGATTCGCTTGGCATGGCTATAACCTCAGGTTTTTAGAGGACAAAGACCAAAAGAGGTCCTATGTCTAATAAAAAGCTAAGTAGACGGGCTGAAAAGCCACGTCTAAGCCATTGGAGGCAGAAGGAGAAGGCAAGGACCTTGGGGGGGGGGTACCCCCCAATGGACTTTTGTCACCTTGTAGTGGTGGCCGGTGCAGAACTTCAGCAGAGCTTTCTTTTTTCTTTCTCTCTGATTTTCTGTGCTTTTTTCTAATCTGTGATATGTGAAAATGTTTTTCGATCTGGAATTCTTTGGAATGCTCATCCAATTTATAAGCTCTTGGTAGCCATTTAGGAGGGTTTATGGGCTTTTATTGTCATTAAGCTGCATAATGGGAGGAGTTACAGGGTTTAATTCCTTTATTTTGTAACTCTTTTTTCTTGGCTTCTGATTGGCCGGTGGAGATTGAAGGCAGTTAATCGCCTTTAATCGCCATGATGGGAGGAGTTTCATGGGTTAAATGCCATGAATCAATTGACTTGTAACTCCCATTTGCTTGCTTCTGATTGGGCCATCCAAAGAAATGAATTAATGGTTGCAATAAAGCTAGTCAATTAATCGCATTAAATGGTCGTTGAGCAGTTGAAGAGTCGCAGGCCGTGCCGCGTCTTTTGGGATTCTTCTGGCGATGATCATCGATGGATCTTCATGTAGATCGACATCGGATGACCATGTAACTTCAGGTATTGGTTGCCAACAGCGGGTCGGTACCATCTGTCCTGTCGATTTCTCGATCGGACAGGTAGAAAGCACACTTTTTTGGTTGATCGGTTGGCGATCAATGTTGATTTTGATACTCTTGACGATTGACCCGTGATTTTGACGGATGTCAAAGGATTTGGTGCCTCAAAAGTATGAATTTTGGAAAATCCCAGGAGTTGGAAGCGATTCCGGGCTCTATGGTCGCCGGCGACCAGTGGCCAGGGTAGCAAGGGAGGATGTACTTAATGGTCTTCAGGGACTTCAGGCTCTGGATTGCGAGGAGGTTCGTTGATGCGGTCTTGCTCTTGTTCTAGAGCGAGATGCTGCAAGATCCTTGCATATTCTTAAAGATCAGACATGGGAGCCAAATCTTCTTCTTCATCAACTCTTTGTGGCTCAACATAGTTGATTTCCGCTGGAGCAATAATGGGTGCTGGGTCAGCAACATTTTTACGTACAGCCTATTGGTCTTCTTCATCATCAGACCAGGATCCTTGTGGCTGTAAGGGGTTATACCAGATTAATGCCATAAGGTGAGTTTCAGGAACCCATTCTTCATCGAAGATGTATTCTCCTATTTCAATGGATTCCTCCCACTCGTCGGTGTAGTTGGATTCGAATCCATCATCGGTGTCGCTGGACTCGTATCCATCAATGGAGTATCCAACTACCGAATTGCAAAAGTATGATGCCCCCTGCATGGCTTCTTTGAATTGAGGTGGCATGAAATCACTGAGAGTGAATTTTCTTACCCCCTTTGAAGTCTCTGAAAGGGACGTTTTTGTTGCCTCCAACGAAGCGGTAGAGGAAGCCTCTGCCTTTTCTTGGACTTCTTATCTTGGCTGGGTCTTCTCTTGCCATTTGAGTTTAAGGAGATGTTTCCTAACCTGCCTTTGCTATTGAGCTGTAGGCTCAGTTTTCACGACCTCCCGATTTTTATCTTCCAGGAGATCGGGATGTACCCATATGGGTTGTCCATCTGGTGTCGGGTAAGGAACCAGTTCTTCGGACGCTTGGATTGTGTTTATCACCTTGAAGGAAGTAGTGATCTTCTTCTTTGGTGATTTTGGTGTTTGTCCACATGACACCATGTCAACGGAGGCAGACCCATAGTTTTTTTCAAAGGTGATGACTCCATTTTTCCACATCTCATTTATTTTCTCTCTCACAACGAAGCATTGATTGAGAGGATGCGAGTTCATCTGGTGATATGGACAGTACCGAGGATCGTTGGTTTTGCCAACATCACCCGGTCTTTTGGGTTCAGGCAAAGTGAGCTTGCCGTTTGCCACGAGGGCCCCGAAGATTTCATCAACATCTTCATCGAACGGGTATTTCTTTTCTACTCGCTCTTTGAAGGCATCAGAGAGTTCGGGTCTCTTACCTGCAGGTTTGTTTTCAGCTTTCTTTGGTGGCTGAGGAGCTGACGTGGTTTGCACACTAAGGACCTCTTTTTTCTTTGGTTTTGAGGTTCCAATGGCGGTTGGCTCTTTTCTTGATGATTTCTGACTGTTGAGGTCTTTAATCACCGTTTCAGCTTCCATGGAATCTTATAGGAGTTCTCCCAGGTTGTTTGATTTGTTGCCGATGATCATGGAGCGGATTCTAGCTTTCATGTTGTTTCGGCAGATGTCGACTAGCGACTCTTACGGCAGTACATCAGAGCATTTGTATGCCATTGCTTTCCACTTGTGAATGAAGTCATATGTTGACTCATTATCCCCCTATTTTAGGCTGCACAGTTGAGCCATAGTAGCGGGATGATCCTCCCTTTGAAGTGAGTCAGGAAGCGTGTCTCTAGCATGGCCCAGTTTTGGATGGAGTCCTCCGGCAAAGTGGAGTACCAATCGAAGGTCGTACCTTTTAAGGTACTTGCAAAGAGGCGGATCTTGAGTGCATCTTGATCCGCGATAACTCCCGTCAAGATCTTGAAAAGGATGATGTGCTGTCTAGCTGATCCTTTCCCCGTATATGTTTGGAGAGTAGGATGCTTGAATTTTGTGGGGAACGGGACCGAGTCCGTCCATAAGGGGTATGGAGGCTTGATCCCATGCTCCTTGAGTATATCCTCTTCTTTGCCTTTGCGAGGATACTGTCTACGCCCTTTTTGGTAAGGGCGCGTGACTCGTTTTCTTCTCCATTTACCTCATCATCTTGATGATTCGGAGGAGGTTCATTATTCGCCTGATTTTGGAAGGCGAGGAGAAGGTTTTCCATCAAAGTTTCAATCCTCTGTTGGCCTTGTTCCAACTGCTGGATGCGTGTGAGCGCATCATCTTGAGGTGGATTGCGAGGTGGTGGCTCAGAATTTGTAGCCAGGACGTTCATCCCTCGGGATTCGAACGAAGAAACTGTCCTGGTGACTAAGCTGGGGCTCATTCTTTTTGATGAAGAGCTTGAGGAAGGATCACTCTGTCGTCCTTTGCTTGAAGGAGCAGGGGATTCTTCTGAGTCTCTTCTTGTCCTGGAGACGTTGCGGGTCACCGGACGTCGGACATGGATTTTTGTTGCTGACTTTTGGCATCTTTTCAGTTTTTCCAACCATATGGACAGTAACAATTTGGTCGGGTCTTTCTTTTTCGACCCATTTAGGAGAGACTTGAAGTGTAGGAGGCTGGGTCCTTTGCTTCTCTAGTTTCTTTTGTCGATACGATGCGCGGCAGCGTATACGACGAGCAATTTGAGCTTCGGTCAGCTCTGGCTGGGCTTTGATAATGAAGGATATGCTCCCTCGGGTGCAGCAACCAAGCCTGTCTTCTTTATAGCTGGGCAAGGACAGGATTCGGACCCAGTCCTTCGCCTGTTGCAGTGAAGCTTTGAATTTTTCGAGCTCGGCCCCTGTAGATATGAAGGGTCGAACCAAAGGATTGTAGGCCTTGGCAGGTGCTTGCGGAGGCCTTGTGATGCATGACTTGATTTTGGGCTTCTAAGAACAAGCCGGCTCATGCTGGGTTGACTTGGGAGTCAGGTTGGAGATGGGTCTCTCCTCTTTCATGTAAGCAAGAGGGTAGAACTGGTTCTTCTTGAGTGGGGCCAGGTATGCTGGCTCGGTGGATGTTTAGGACCTTCTTTGTTTTGGTGAAGGTCTTGGGGACCAAGTCTTGGGCTAGACCTGGTCGTTTGCGGGTCAAGGCTTCGTGGGGGTGCCACGGGCTTCGGGCCTTTTAGTGCTCGCCTTTGGTGTCACGGTAGTGACACGTTGAGAGGTGAGCTTCTGCTTCTTGGAAGGAGCAATTTGTTCTTCGGGAAGTGGGAATGGTCCCAACGTCCTAAAGACGATAGTCCGGGGAGTCGAGGTCGACCCGGAGTTTAGAGAGTTACGGAGGGAGTTGATGCTTCGGTAGCTGATAGGGCGCTTGTATGTGCACTTGTTTTGCTTCTGTTAAACCATGAGTTGGTGTTTGTTCACATCGAAAGTAATGGTTAGCGAAGCTGCCATTGTTAGTTTTTAAAAAACTTCTTAAACAAGACCACATCTATTAGTAATCACTAGAATATAATGATCATAAATGGGAAGTTCTATGGCTTTGTCTTTTCAAATCACTCGAGGGATATGACCCAAGCAATATGAAGAAGGCAAAAAGCCATAGAGGGTACAATTGTTCTGATCGCAAGTATGGTGAGCCCAGAATGAGCATCCCAGTGACTGCTAGAAGCAATTGTGAACTAAATTTGACTTATCGAGAAGTAGAGCTTGCTCAAGGTAAGAAGAATATAAGGTTGGAGTTACAAATGTGTCGGTTGCGAATACAATAGACCCTGAAAGGGCGTACTAGTACCGCAGACACAAATGTTTGGAGACCGCATCCATGAGATGAGATTCTCTATTTTGAAAGGTCAAGATTGGATTCATCAAAGAGATCAGATGGTATTCCGATCCAAATACGGGCTCAACGATTTCCGCGAGCTCCAGTACCCAGAAGAGAAGGAACAATAATTTCTCGGATCTGAATCCAAAAATGACGAGTTTTTTTTTTTTTGAAAGGTCAAGATCGGGTTCATCAAAAAGAGCAAAAGGTATTCCAACTTGAACACGGGCTCAACGATTTCCGCGAGCGCCAGTGCTCAGAAGGGAGGAGGCTAAAATTTCTCCGATCTGAACCCGAAAATGACGAAATTTTTTTTTTAAGATTGTTTTTTAAAAAAATCTTTTAAAAAATCTTTTTTTATTTATTTATTTTTTTTAAGATTTTTTTTTGAAAAATCTTTTTTTTTATTTTTTATTTATTATTTTTAAATTTTTATTTTGAATTTTTTTATTAAAAAAGATTTATTTAAAAGACGAGAGAGTACACATAGGCCTCCTAACCCGGTCTTATGAAATCTTGATTGATAGAATTGCCCTCAGGTAAGGGTAGGATTACTTAATGAACCCGTTTAGCAGACCTTTGCCTGGAACAGTCAAGCTGTCTCCACACTCTGGATAAGGCTTTTCTTGAATCAACCGTGATCAAAGAATGCAGTTGGTTTAACCTTAGTGGTCTATGTCTTTTTTTTTGGATCCCCAATGGACTCATCGAAGAGAAACAATGGCCCAATCCCCAATCCGAACACGGTCTCAGCGATTTCCGTGTGCGCCAGTGCCCAGAAGGGAGAGGATCAAAGTTTCTCAATTTTGAATCTAAAATGAGAAATCTGATTTTTTGAGTTTTTTTTTTTTAAATCCCGAACAGACTCATCGAAGAGAAACGATGGCCCAATCCACGATTCGTCACAGGCTCAACATTTCTGCAAGCACCGGTGCCCGAAAAAGAAAGGATCAAAGTTTCTCAATTTTGAATCTAAAATGAAAATTTTAATTTTTTGATTTTTTTTTGAACTCCCGAACAGACTCATCGAAGAGAAAAGATGGCCTAATCCCCGATTCGTCATAGGCTCAACATTTTTGCAAGCACCGGTGCCCGAAAAGGAAGGATCAAAGTTTCTCAATTATAAATCTAAAATGAGAAATCTGATTTTTTTGTTGAAAAGAGAAAAAGTGGAAATAAATTCAAAGAATTAGAAATTTCCAAAAAAATCTCATATCATTTTTTTTAGATGCAGAATCCAATATAGGCCACCAATTAGAAAGTAGTCAATGAATCCAGAAAAGAAGTATAAGCATAGAGCAATAGATATGATATGCAAATATTTCATTTCTAGCATTGTGTTCTCAAATGAACGAGTCCCACCGGGTGTGCCAGCTTGATGGACCGCGCATTCATGCTCTGTGCTACTGAGGTCGGCGGACGTGGGAGTCCGTGGGGTACGACCCTTTCGCGCCCGGGGGGTAGAAGCGGGTATCAACATTTTTTGTGTGGGTGTGCCAGATTTTCTATTTTACTTGGAATTGCAAGTGGTGATCCGGAGATCGACCTTCGCAAGTAAAAAGGAAATCAACTTCTTTCAAGTTTTCCATTGCACATATATTTAAGAAAAGAGACATTTTCTTGATTTGCCGTGAAAAGTGATTTTTTGGCATTTATAGCCATTTTTTTGCGTTTATAGCTGATTTTGGCATTTATAGGCGATTTTTACGTTTATAGCCGATTTACATTTCTTATCAATAATGAAAGACAAGAGTTGTGATTTTTTTTCTTTTAAAAAAATACAAACTACAATGAAAAGCAAGAAAAGGTGGATCTAACGTCTCAGGAGATCGTGGGGGACTAATTCAGATTGATGGTCGTAAGCCATGTGTGGACTTCGCCATCATCCATGCAGATGAAAATAGAGGATGCTATTGATTCGCTTAGCTTGGCTATAACCTCGGATTTTTAGAGGACAAAGACCTAAAGGAGGTCCTATGTCCAATAAAAAAACTAAGTAGACGAGCTAAAAAGCCACGTCTAACCCATTGGAGGCAGAAGGAGAAGGCAAGGACCTTGGAGGGGTACCCCCAATGGACTTTTGTCACCTTGTAGTGGTGGCCGGTGCAGAACTTCAGCAGAGTTTTCTTTCTTCTTTCTCTTTGTTTTTTTGTGCTTTTTTCTAATCTATGATATGTGGAAATGTTTTCCGATCTGGAATTCTTTGGAATGCTCTCCTATTTATAGGCTCTTGGTAGCCATTTAGGAGGGTTTATGGGCTTTTATTGTCATTAAGCCGCGTAATGGGAGGAGTTACAGGGTTTAATTCCTTTATTTTGTAACTCCTTTTTCTTGACTTCTGATTGGCCGGTGGAGATTGAGGGCAGTTAATCACCTTTAATCGCCATAATGGGAGGAGTTTCATGGGTTAAATGCCATGAATCAATTAACTTGTAACTCCCATTTGCTTGCTTCTGATTGGGCCATCGAAAGAAATGAATTAATGACGGCAATAAAGCTAGTCAATTAATCGCATTAAGTGGTCGCCAAGCAGTTGAAGAGTCGCGGACCGTGCCGCGTCTTTTGGGATTCTTCTGGCGATGATCATCGATGGATCTTCATGTAGATCGACATCGGATGACCATGTAACTTCAGGTATTGGTTGTCAACAGCGGGTTGGTGCCATCTGTCCTGTCGATTTCTCGATCGGTCAGGTAGAAAGCACACTTTTTTGGTTGACCGGTTGGCGATCAATGTTGATTTTGACACTCTTGACGATTGACCCGTGATTTTGACGAATGTCAAAGGATTTGGTGCCTCAAAAGTATGAATTTTGGAAAATCCCAGGAGTTGGAAGCTTCGAATCGTGAAAAAATGATGAAAAACAGTCTTTCCAGGGCGAACTCGGCGATTCCGGGCTCCATGGTCGCCGGCGACAATGGGTCAGGGTCGCAGGGGTCGCCCAGGGTCAACCCTGGGGGGGATTTCCCCCCTTTGGTCCCCGTTTTGCGGCCGTTTTTTATGTTTTTCAATTCTTTTTTCTTCTGTATTTTTTCTTGACAATTTTTATCATTTTTTGCCTGATTTCCCCGTAGAAAACTTAATGAGAATCCTTGCATTTTGCAGTGCAAAGTTTCTAATTTTCCGGGAATGCCGAAAACTTTGTCGCGTAGAGCTGCCGATTTTCCATCAGAAGCTGAACTGGGTCAAACGATGTCGGAACGACCTGAAATTTGGGGTGAAGCCACCTGAGCAATAAATAAGACTAACCATAGGCTTTTGTTTGAGTTTTGAAGTCGTTTGGTGTCACACCCCGAAACCGGGCCCTGCAGTGATCCGACCCGGGATGCAAAATTTTTGGGATTAATTAAAATTTTTGCTATTTCCCAAGATCCGCATGTGTGAGGATAACAAAATTGCACACAAACTGAACATATTTTCGCGGAAGCTAAATATGGTGTTTGCGACTCGGAGCCCGTGGCCGTCAGATTCCGTGTCGCACTCAACCAATATCATAAAGCCATCAAATGAGGAGACTGCTACAAATCATAAATCATAGAATACTGAGCTGGCAGTAACAAGACATTTTATTTCTCACATATGTTAAAGTTACAAAGCACAAGTATCTTAATTACAAATCCCATGAAAAAGGCTAACAAAGCCATACAAGAATAATATCCAACTAAATAGAAATACTACCCCCAATATTTAGATACGAACTCCGGTGCCAAACTTGACATCTAGATGATATCAATGGGCAGCCTCTCGCGTCAGACCGGCGGCTCAACTGCCTCCTCCGATCAAACACCTAAAAAGCAATAGGAGAGAAATCTGGCACCAAACAAACAGGGTCAGACACGACGGTCTGGCAAGCAAAATGCAGATAATATGGTAATGGGCATTTGTAAAATATTATGATATAATTGTAAATCCATTTAAAGATTCTAAACAAGAATAGTAATAAATCATGATAAAATGATTGAAAGACTGAACATAAATATCAAAGCAAATAAATGAACCGTATCTGAAACATAAATATCTTAAAAACATAACAGACTACGTAAAACATTTAATAATTGGGAATACATTTAAAATCCTGAATAATAGAGATAATAAGATAAAAGATCGATGTCTTGAACATTAACAATCCAAAGACTATAATAAGTTGAAACAAACAAGGATCATAAAACAAAATATCAAGCGGATAAAACATTGGCAAACCACATATAGCTAGATTCTCCTATTACCAAAGTAACAAGAGCAGACAGAACCGTAGCCACTACTCGTGGGACCGGAACGAACAAAGTCGTTATCAAACAGAACCGTAGCCACTACACGTGGGACCGGACAAAACCGTTGCCATGGTCGGTACAGACAAAATCCAAGCTGCAGCTGGCAGACAAATTAAAGTCCCAAGCCGGGTGATCAGCCCGACAAGGTGACCTAAGCCTAGTGGTGCCTTTAGTTTTCAAAACCCGAACCGATACAAATCAAATCATAATAATTCATTTATGGAATCGATGAAAGGACTACTCCTGAACAAATATATGATGAGTATACTGACAAATCCGAAAAAATCTGATGAGTAGCCTTATCGATGTATTTCCGAACATGGAGAACCAATCAAATCCATTTGTCGGACCGATGCATTTTAAATCATCGCAATACATTACCAAAAATCGATAAAAGCAACTACTTGGACGATTTACAAATGGACAATATCAATTAATTCAAAACAAGTAGTTTTATCGATATTTTCAATCGTGGCAAACCACTCAATTCATTTCAAATCAATTTACAAAGAATACTTATACATTTTCTAACTTGGAATGGAGAAGTGTATGACGATTTAATGGTCTACCGCAGTATGTCTCAATGTACACTAAATCCCTAAAAGTTGATAAATAAAAATAAGTTTGGTACCAATGAAAGTCCACAACTCTTTAAGTTATAAAGTGTGCATTAAGACTAAAAAGATTCCCGAGTAAATTCCCTATCAAAACTTTCTCTTATTTTTCCATTCAATTGCACATTTCAAAATGTTATAGTTCATCTCAATCATCGTGGGCTTCAAAGATGGTCAATGGACCTCAAAATCAAGGAAGAAAGAGTGCTGAAATGGGCCTCAAACATGCCTAAAGAACATCTGCAAAACAACCCACACAAGTGCTTAAAAAGAGGCTAGACCTGGGCTTATGTCCGCTCGAGCGGACCCCTCCCGGAAGCTGGTCCGCTCGAGTGGCCCATGGGCTCACTCGAGCAGCCCAGTTACTGGTTGGGCCCGAAAATGGTGCATTTTGCACTCTTGTTTCCCCTCTTGTGTTGACTTCCCACTTCTTCTCTTCCATAATCTTTCTCATATATTTTGAGCTTCTCTTTATCAACATAATTCCATTAAAACATTCATAAACACTATCCCATTCCATTCTCCATTCAAAAATCAAAGGAAACACGACCATTTCTTTCATCATATCACTAAAAGTCTTGAATGAAGATAACAAACTCAAAGATAATTAGATAAGAAACAAACCCAAGATCTATTGCAAAATAATAACTTAAGAGGATTAATCATAACTCCTTTTTGCTTAAACACTTCAAAGATAAACCATAGACCATTCTTATTAAGCAATAACCATCACATTAGCTAAATACTTCACTTGCCTCAAGTCAAGATGGAGTGAAAATCATTCAAGGATGGTCTTCCTATAGTCTCAAGCTTCAAATCCACAAAACCCCCAAAATAATCCAAGAGAAAGCCCTAGAAACCAATCATTTGTAAATCTCAAGGATAAACTCTTGCATGTGTGATGAAAACACTCTAAATGATGAGGAGAACAAAGATTTCAAGATTGAAAAACCATTGCTAACCTTGAAGAACTCAAACAATGAAGAGAAGCTTGAAAGAGAGCTTTGCCCCAGCTCAAATCCTTAGAAAAATGCATCTTTAGAAAGCTTGGAGAGGGAGGAAGAAGGTTTGGAGATCATTCCCCCATTTAGCACACAAGAGGAAGCATATATGAGGAGAGAGAGAGTGGCTGGAAAAGGGTTCCAGCCACAGTTGAAATCGTTGCAGGGAATGGAAGAAGAAGAAGAGGGTTTAGCCCCTTTTATAAAATGGGCAAGTGGGTCCCATGGGCCCCAACATTACAAAGGGCTGAAACTAACATTTGTGTGTCCCGAATGAGATCGACGAAGAAGACAAAATCGATCAACGAAATATTTGCTTTCCAAAAAGTATATTTTCCCCAAATTCTGAAATTTTCGAAATTCAAGTACAGATTTAGTGTGAAAAGTTAATTTTTCCCTTTTTCTCGAGAAACGTATTTTCTGATCATCAAATCAAAATGGTCAAAACATGAAAGTTGTTAAACTTAATGAAATGAGTCAAAATAAACCAAATTTGGAATTTTTAGAAATCAAGAGTAATTTCACATAAAAAACACAATTCACACGGGCCGGGTCAAACCAAAGTCAGCGGTCCTCAAAACTTTACAAAGTTATGAAAAATCTAGTCAAACTTAAAAACAAAGTCAAACCAACTCTAATCTCGCTTAAAAAGCTAAACCACGATTAAAACAAAACTAAACAAAAGAACTGGGGGTTGTGGTCTTATGTAAGACCCCGATCCCCAGTTCTTCTGTTTAGCATTGTTTTAATTGTGGATTAACTTTTTTTTAGCGATATTAGAGTTGGTTTGACTTTATTTTTAAGTTTGACTAGATTTTTCATAACTTTGTAAAGTTTTGAGGACCGCTGACTTTGGTTTGACCCGGCCCGTGTGAATTGTATTTTTTATGAGAAATTACTCTTGATTATTAAAAATCCCAAATTTGGTTTATTTTGACTCATTTCATTAAGTTTAACAACTTTCATGTTTTGACCATTTGATTTAATGCTCATAAATCACGTTTTTCGAGAAAAAGGGGCAAAAATGACATTTTCACTAAATCTGTCCATAAATTTCAAAAATTTCAGAAATTGGGGAAAATATATTTTTTGGAAAGTAGATTTTTCGACGAACAATTTTGTCTTCTTCGTCGTTTTCGTCCGAAGCCCGCAAATGCCTTTTTCAGTCACATTTATATTGGGGCCCATGGGACACACTTGCCCACTTTATAAAAGGGGCTGAACCCTTTTCTTCTACTTCCATTCCTTGCAACGATTCCAGCTGTGGCTGGAACCGTTTTTCCAGCCACTCTCTCTCCTCATATATGCTGCCTCCTGTGTGCTAAATGGGGGAATGATCTCCAAACCTTCTTCCCCACCTACCAAGCTTTCCAAGGATGCATTTTTCAAAGGATTTGAGCTAGAACAACCCTCTTCTTCAAGCCCTTCTTCTTGTTTGGAATACCAAAAGGTTAGCAATGGCATTTCTTGCTTGAGATCCTTATTTTTCAAACCATTTGGAGTATTTTTCTCATATATGCAAAGGGTTTTCTTTGAGATTTGTAATGGATTTGTTTTCTAGGGCTTCTTCTCAAGCTATTTTTGGGGGTTTTATGGTTTTGGTAGCTTGAGACCTTGGAGAGACCTTCTTGGATGTTTTGTTTCTCACCTTAACCAAGGCAAGTAAATTTCAGATCATGTGATTCATTGATGAGTTCTTTTGAAAGTTTGGATCTCCTATGTATCTTTTCTTCATGAAATTTCCTCTCTTGATTTATAGATTGGTTTCTTTGATATGTTTATGCAATGATCCTTATCTATTTATTCTAAGTTGTTGCTTTCAACTTTGTAGAAATTATGAATCGGTTATGTTTATCTCAAGATTTCAATGTTTGTTGAATGGAAGGATTTGTTTATATCAAACTTGTTTTTGAGAGATGGAATGAATTAGTGTGGATGATTCAATGGAGTTTGATGAGAAGAAGAGAGGCCCAAATGTTGTGAATTCATATGGAAGAGAAGGAGGGAAAAGAAAGTGAGAAAAAGAGGTGAATGAGTGCATTTCTGCACTCAAGATCGGACCCAGCAGAACTGGGCCGCTCGAGCGAGCCCATGGTCCGCTCGAGCGGACCAGGTTCTGGAAGGGGTCCACTCTGGGCCCAGTCCAGGGTCTTTTTAAGACCTGAATTGTGGGCTGTTTTCAGCCCATTTGCTTGGGTTGTTTCCCACTTGTTTCGGGATCTTTTTCCAACCCATTTCCCTCCATTTGTTTGAGGCCCATTTAGCCTCTAATGATGTATGGAAGCCCAATAAAGTTTAGTATGAATTACAATTATAAGAATTGTGTAAAACAAATGAGAAAGATTTGATGTGGAATTTACCGGGGAATCTTTTTAATCTCAATGAACCCTTTATCATTTTTAATGTTGTGGATTTTCATTGGCATCAAACATGTTCTTTTATAAATCAACGTTTAAAAGTTAAGTGTGTATTGAGATTACCTCTCAGTAAGCCATTAAGTCATTATACACTATTCTATTCCATTCCAAGCCAGAAAATATATATGTACTCTTCGGTAAACTAATTTGAAAGCATCGGTGATTTGAAATGGAATCAAGTGGTTTTCCATGTATGAAAGGATCGATTGTATGATTTTTATACAAATTGCCTTGATGTGTATTGGAGTCGTTTACCACATAAATTCGTATATTTTCTACAAATTTTCTTGGAAATAGATTTGATGATTTGCTACGGAAAACCGTATGTTTACTACGACTCGATTTGGAAAGTGATTTGAGTGGTTAGCCCCGATCGGAAATATATCGATAAGGCTACTCATCAAATTTGTTCAGATTTGTCAGTATATTTAGTGGGTTTTTGTTTAGGAGTAGTCCTCTTATTGATGTAAGAAATGAATTATTATGATTTAATTTGTATCGGTTCAGGTTTTGAAAACTAAAGGCACCACTAACCTTAGGTCACCTTGTCGGGCTGATCACCCGGCTTAGGATCTTTAATTTGTCTGCCAGCTGCAGCTTGGATTCTGTCTGTACCGACCATGGCAACGGTTCTGTTTCCGGTCCCACGTGCAGTGGCTACGGTTCTGTTTGATAACAACTTTGTTCGTTCCGGTTGCACGAGTAGTGGCTACGGTTCTGTCTGCTCTTGTTACTTCAGTAATAGGAAAATATAGGTATATGTGGTTTGCCAATGTTTATCCACTTGATATTTTGTTTTATGATCCTTGTTTGTTTCAGCTTATTATAGTCTTTGGATTTGTTAATGTTCAAGACATCGATCTTTTATCATATTGTCTCTATTATTCAGGATTTTAAATGTATTTCCAATTATTCAATGTTTTACTTAGTCGGTTATGTTTTTAAGATATTTATGTTTCAGATAGGGTTCATTTATCTGCTTTGATATTTTTGTTCAGTCTTTCAACCGTTTTATCATGATTTATTACTATTATTGTTTAGACTCTTTAAATGGATTTACAATTATTCCATAAGGTTTTATTAATGCCCATTACCATATTATCTGAATTTTGCTTGCCAGACCGTCGTGTCTGACCCTGTTTGTTTGGTGCCAAATTTCTCTCCTACTACTTTTAGGTGTTTGATCGGAGGAGGCAATTGAGCCGCCCGTCTGACGTGAGAGGCTACCCATTGATATCATCTAGATGTCAAGTTTGGCACCGGAGTTCGTATCTAAATATTGGGGGGAAGTATTTCTATTTAGTTGGATATTATTTTTGTATGGCTTTGTTAGCCTTTTTCATGGGATTTGTAATTAAGACACTTGTTAATTGTATCTTGAATATGTGGGAAATAAAATGTCCTGTTACTCCAGCTCAGTATTCTATGATTTATTATTTGTACCAGTCTGCTCATTTGATGGCTTTATGATATTGGTTGAGTGCGATACGGAATCCGATGGCCACGGGCTTCGGGTCGCAACGCCATATTTAGCTTCTGCGAAAACTGATCGTGATGGAATTTTGTTATCCTCACACATACGAATCTTGGGAAATAACAAAATTTTTAATAAATCCCAAAATTTCATATCCCGAGGTCGGATTACTGTAGGGTCCGGTTTCGGGGTGTGATAGATTTGGTATCAGAGCTGGTTAGTTTCTAGGAAATAAAACACTCTAGAGACATTAAGACGTGTGGTGAGGATTCGTTAGATTGTGTCGATTTGTTTTCTCTTATCTTTGTTTCTTTGAATTTGAGTCTGCTTTTCTTTCAGTTTGGGAGACTTTTCTTATCGTTTCTGTTATTCTTGTTGTTAGGGAATTTGGACAACCAAATTTCCTCTTTCGTGGGGGAGAATTTAAAATCTCCATACCCACATTCAGTGTCTTTTGTCTATGCTTGTGTCGGAGACTGAGAACCCTGTGGACTTAGTATGTTGTTTTCGGAGAACATCAGCAGACTTTCAGCCTTCAACATTTCCATTGTGATTCATGAGAGAAGTTGCATACATTTGTTTGCCAGAGAAGAACATGAGTAATACATGAAGACCCCCTTTCAATTAATCGGAGATCGTCATGCAGCATGCCAAGGTAAGTAAGTGAGGAATTTTGGGAGAACTTGGACCGACTTCCTGAGACGAAGGGTTACAGAAGACATTTTGGTTGACTGATTTTATGAAGGGAGAAGTGATTTTTAGTTAGTAAGACTAGAAGTTAGTGCCAGCTCAGGGATTTCCCGAATTCAAGGAGCTTCTGCCATAGTTTTGGTTGAGAATTCCCATAACTTGCAGCTTAGCCAGTGTAGTTGATTCAACGGTAATACCGAGTGGATGGTTAGTTGCAATCAAGATAATTTTCGGCAGCAGGAGAAACCTTGTGGATTTTACCGACTTACAGGGTATTGGATTGGACAACGTGTAGATGCAAGTGAATACCTCAGTTAATGTGATGTCCATTTCTTAATGAGAGTGATTTTCATGATATTTCCATCTTTTGTTATGTTTTTTTTCTTAATGTCTATGATTTGTCCTTGTAGTGTTTAAGCTATGGATTATGTTTAATCTTCTTAAGATATTGTTTTACAATGATCTTGGAATTTTGCTCTTGTTTTAATTTTCGTAGATGTTGATATCTACAGTTCAAGATCTTCATGATTTAAAAAAAAAAATTATGTTTGTATATGTTTGATTGGGAATGGATGGAAAGTGTAGTGGATGGATTGTAGAGATTAGTGAATGAACTCACCTTTGAAAGCAAATAACTAAAATTGTGTTTCCTTTTCAAAGCATAGTGTGAAATTTCTATTTCATCGATTTGTTTCCTTTGCCTATGCAAGATGACTTTCTTAAGGGTTTTTGTCTTCATATTATATATAGATTCCTACATTTGTTTTAACGTTCAGCTGTGTTTAGATTTCTACGGGATTTTTATGAACAAATGAGTTCAGATTTCAACAAGGTTTAGTGTTTAATTAACACTCAGATTTCAACAAAGTTTAATGTATAGTCATACTATATGAATCTGATTTATTTTTGAAATCCTATTGAAATTGTTAAGTGTTTCTGATGGACCGCGCTCCTGCTCGGTTCTACCGAGGTCGGCGGACGTGGGAGTCCGTCGGGTCCGACCCTTTCGTAACCGGGGGGCAAGGGCGTGCATCAACATTTCTTTTTTTGTGGGTGTGCCAGATTTTCTATTTTTACTTGGAATTGCAAGTGGTGATCCGGAGATCAACCTTCGCAAGTAAAAAGGAAATCAACTTCTTTCAAGTTTTCCATTGCACATATATTTAAGAAAAGAGACATTTTTCTTAGTTTGCCGTGAAAGGCGATTTTTTTTGGCATTTATAGCCGATTTTGGCGTTTATAGCCGATTTTTTGGCGTTTATAGCCGATTTACAATCCTTATCAACAATGAAAGACAAGAATTGTGATTTTTGTCTCTTTTGAAAAAAATACAAACTACAATGAAAAGCAAGAAAAGGAGGATCTAACTTCTCAGGAGATTGTGGGGGACTCGTTTAGATTGACGGTCGCAAGCCATATGTGGGCTTCGCCATCATCCATGCAGATGAGAACAGAGGATGCTATTGATTCGCTTGGCTTGGCTATAACCTCGGGTTTTTAGAGGACAAAGACCAAAAGGAGGTCCTATGTCCAATAAAAAGCCGAGTAGACGGGCTGAAAAGCCACATCTAAGCCATTGGAGGCAGGAGGAGAAGGCAAGGACCTTGGAGGGGGGGTACCCCCCAAGGGACTTTTGTCACCTTGTTGCGGTGGCCGGTGTAGAACTTCCGCAGAGTTTTCTCTCTTTTTCCTTTCTCTGGATTTCTGTCTGTGTGCTTGTGCCTTTTTCTCTAATTTTTCTGATGCTCTGTGATGTTCGTTGTGTTTTTCTTCTTGGAGAGCCCTCCTATTTATAGGCTTTTAGGTAGCCTTTTAGGTGGGTTTATGGGCTTTTATTGTCATTAAGCCGCATAATGGGAGGAGTTACAAAATTGAATTGTTTATTTTGTAACTCCTTTTTCTTGGCTTCTGATTGGCCGGAGGAGATTGAGGGCATTTAATCGCCTTTAATCGCCATGATGGGAGGAGTTTCATGGGTTAAATGCCATGAATCTCTTGACTTGTAACTCCCAAATGCTTGCTTCTGATTGGGCCGTCCAAAGAAATGGATTAATGACTGTAATAAAGCTAGTCAATTAATCGCATTAAGTGGTCGCCGAGCAGCTGAAGAGTCGCGGGCCGTGCCACGTCTTTTGAGATTCTTCTGTTGATGATCATCGATGGATCTTCATGTAGATCGACATCAGACGATCATGTAATTTCAGGTGTTTGTTGCCAACAGCGGGTCGGTGCCATCTGTCCTGTCGATTTCTCGATCGGTCAGGTGGAAAGCACACTTTTTTGGTTGACCGGGTGGCGATCAATACTGTCTTCGATACTCTTGATGATTTACCCGTGTTTTGGACGGATGTCAGAGGACTTGGTGTCTCAAAAGCATGAATTTTGGAAAGTACCAGAGGCTGGGCTCCTCGAACCGCGAAAAAACGGCGAAAACCGGGGTTTCCGGGGCTTTCCCGGCGACCCCGGGGTCCAAGGTCGCCGGCGACCCTGGCCCAGGGTCGCAGGGGTCTGCGACCCTGGGGGGGGTTTTCCCCTTTTCGTGTCCCGTTTTGCGTCCGTTTTTGCTTTTTTTTTATTCTTTTTTCTTCTGTACTTTTCCTTGACATTTTGACCATTTATTGGCCTGATTTCTTTGTAGGAAACCTGATGAGAATCCTTTCATTTTATTTTGCAAAGTTTCCAATTTCCTGAGAAAGCCGAAGACTTTGTCGCGCAGAGCTGCCGATTTCCCGTCAGAAGTTGAAACTGGGCCAAACGATGTCGGAATGACCTGAAATTTGGTGTGAAGCCTCCTGAGCAATAAATAAGACCAACCATAGGCTTTTGTTTGAGTTTTGAAGCCGTTTGGGGTCCTATCACCTGTAGACTTGCTTTTTGTCGCGATGAAGATGTCGCGGTTTGATGTGTGGTCAACCGATGTCCGATTGACTTGAAATTTGACAGGGAACCTATTGGAGTCATTTTAAGATGATCCATAGGTTCTGTCTTGGAAACCATGGTCCCGGAGAGCTTTTGTCGCCGAGAGCTCCTTTTCGGCTGTCGGAGAAGCGAAGTTAGGCCAAATGATTTTGAAATGGCCCGAAACTTGTTGTGTACTCCTCTTTGGGCTGTCTGGAAGAATCTTGCAGTTTTTGTTTGATTCTGACAAGATTTGATTTTTGGAAGCAGCATTGCCTATTTATGGCAGGTTGCGACTTCATGTAGCTCTTTGGATCTTGAAAAGGCAAAGTGACATTTTTGGTGTCAACAAATGCCCCCTCGAGGTACAGCGGCGAGTTGCTTAACTTTTGTAGTCGATGTGCCTCGAAGAGATTTTTTGAAGGAGAGCCTGTGACTTGACCAAGAGTCTTTGAGCAATCTTTCTTTTTTGGTATTTGTAGCCTTTTGAGCTTCCAGGGGAATTTTATGGTAGTGAAAGGGATCACGTACCATCTCGAGGCAAAGTTTTGAAGATGACATCAGGGATGTGGATTTGGGTTTTGACCTTGTGACCTAACAGGCTATATGTGGCAGGTTAGGGGGTCGGGTTTGGTTTTGATCGTGTGACCCAACAAGCTGTATGTGGAATGTTGGGGGATCAATTTTGGTTTTGATCTTGTGACCTAACAGGCTGTATGTGGCAAGTTAGGGAATCAGGTTTTGGTTTTTGGTTTTGGTCTTGTAACCTAACAGGCTGTATGTGGCAAGTTAGGGGACCAGGATTTGGTTTGATTTTTGTGGAATGTCAATTTCAAGATTTTGGCTCAATTTGGTAGATGAGGCTTGATGGTTTGATTTTTGGAAGCTCATGGGGCTTGGAATTTTCTTTTGTATGGTCCAATCAACTCAAAAGAGGCATGGAACCATTTTTGTATGCTCTTGGTAAGAGGGATTTCTCTTTGACTAAAAGCCCAAAAATTTATTTCTTTTTTTTTCTTTTTTTTTTTTTTGTACCTAGGTGGTCAAACCTGGCTCATATGGGCTAACCCATGGGACCTTAAGCTTTTGAAATGGCTTAGATCTCATATGGTGTCATTTTTGTAAAGAATATCCAAAAATATCTCATTTGGATAGAGAATATCTAAGAATATCTTTACTTGGAGAGAATCTCTCATGATCCCTTTATTTTGGGATAGAATATCTCAAGATATCTTTCTTTTGGGAAAGAATCCGTCATAGATTTTATCTATTAGGAGAAAATCTCTCAAGATCCCTTTATTTTGGGATAAGATATCTCAAGATATCTTTCTTTTGGGAAAGAATCCGTCATAGATTTTATCTTTGGGAGAAAATCCTTCAAGATATCTTTCTTTTGGAAAGAATCTTTCTAATCTCTTTCTTTTGGTAAGGTTACTAATTAGTAACACTTACCTCTTTCTTCTTTCCTTCTTTGGTTTGCTCTCCTCTATAAAAGCAAGGAGGAGGTTGGATCTCTTGCTCTTACTACTTTCTTTTGCAATAATCTCAAGAGGGCTTCAAGACCAAAAGTTCTTCTTCTTCAAGATCTTCAAGAGTTTTCTTCTTCTTCTCCGTCAATGGCTTCAAGTAAGTTCCCTTTTTTTTTTTTTTAAGAAAACTCCATTGTAGGAAAAAAAAGTTCTTCTTTCTTCTTTTTTTTTTGTTTCTTTCTTTTCTTCTTCTTCTTTTTTTTTCTTTTTCACGTGTTTGCCTCCCTTTTCTTTTTTACACGTTTTCTTTTTTTTTTTTGCTTTCTTTTCTTTTTTTTTTTTCATGTTTTTTTTTGTGTGGGCCGCACGGACAGATCCGTACGGATCTGGCCGTACGGCCACGTGGCCTGTGGGCCACGGCCTGTGGGCCAGCCCTCATTTTTTCTTGTTTTTTTTTCTTTCCCTCCCTTTTTTTTGAGAGAGTTTCTTTTCTTTCTTTTTTTTTTCTCTCTCTTTTTTTTTTTTTAGAGAAAGTTTCTTTTTTTTTTCTTTTTGCTCATCATGATAATGCATTTTTTTTTTGAAAATCAAGATGTTCATGCATGCATTCAATTTGTAAATTAAATTTGTAGCATGATGTGATAGCATACCTGAAAGTTTTTGCAAATTTGGGAACTTGGAGCTCGCAGTGATGTTGAGCCCTTCCTGATTTTGCGGAGACTTTTAGGTTTCGAAAGTTTGGAGTTTCGGAGCTCGCAGCGATGTTGAGCCCATCTTCAAGCTTTCTATTTCTTTCGGGATAGTTCCTTTTCTTCGGAATTGCCCCGTCATCATGTCAAAATTTCGCCAGATTTTTTTTAGCGAGATTCTGTCATTTTGATGTTTGATCTTTTTCTTTTCCATCCTTCTCAGGTGGTTCCTCCAGAGCGAACAAGGGTAAAGAGCCTGCTACAAGCGTACCTCGTCGATCTTCTAGATCTTCTAATCCGGCCGTTCAGCAGGCTTTCGAGAAGGTCCAGTATGTTGAGAGAAATCTGGAAGAGTGCGACTCCCTCAACAGAGATGAGATGAGGCAGCGACTGATCACTCTCAAGGGAGAGGAATTCTATAAGATCATGGTAAGTAGTCGTCCATGGGTGATGGAAGATCAGAGCGTTTTGCCCAAGCCTACCTTCTTCTTTGGTGATGCAGTCCCTGATGACATGACATACCAGAGGAGATGTTTTCAGTTTTCCTTCACAGCAGATGGTGAGAAGAAGACTGTTACTACCCGGTCGATGTTTGATCGCACCGTCTCGATTTTGAGCCTTGCCCCCACGTGCCCTAAGAGGGAAGATCCTCCAAGTTGGGTGAGAAGGACAAATGTAATCAAGACCGGGGTTTTTGTTGGCGGTTCTCCTGGATATACGGAGAGGTCGCCTGTTGACATGGACTTGTTGATGCCATCAAGCGGCTACCAGGGCTCTGATTATCCGTCGGTCGATTTGAGACCGGTGGGCCTTGGTATTTTCAGCGGTGACGGCAGCAATTGGATCAAGCCTTTTCGACTTCGAGGTCGTTTCAATGCTGACTCCGAGTGGAAGTCGTTGACTGATCGCGTCCTGCTGATTGGTGGCGCCGTTTTGAAGGAAGCCGGGATTTTTGATGCGGTCCGCGCCTTTAGGGAGACCGTGATCTTTTCCGACGAGGCCTTCATGGCTATGTTGGAGTCATTTCTCCCACAAACCAATACCTTCGTTGTGACGAATGGTGAGATTGGTTTTTCTTTGAAGGAGCTGAGCGCTATTACCGGATTGCCCATCCTCGGCAAACTCTATGAGGAGTTTATGCCGATTGACAGCGTCCTCGAGGGGCAGTCTGAGGAGTTCAGGCTTTTATACTTTCAGCTCGTCGCCTTCTATCATTTTTTGAAGGAGAAGGGGGGTTCGAAAGTTAGATCCAGCAGTTGGAAGAGTTTTTGCTCTTCATTCCCCAACTTTTTTGATAGCAGGGAGTCTTCTGATAGCGTGACCCAGGAAGCCGGAGCTCAGGATCCAAGTTCAAAGAAGATCTTGGCCATGCAAGAAGAGTTGAGAGATTTCTGTGCAAGTACAAACGCCATATGTCCTGACATTGCATTGCGGAGAGATCTCGCTGTTTACCTCACTTATTGGCTTGGTGAGGCTGTATTTGCTGGAGGAGATGGAACGCACATCAGGCCGCATTGTATTTTTCCGGCTTGTCAGATGGCGTTTGGAGAGCAGCTTGCTTTGGTGCCAGCTCTTTACTCCTACCTGTGTACCGAACTGCAGGCTGCTGCTTTTCTGGTTCGGCTTGGGCTTCCCATGAATAGGGTATTTTCAGCCCATATCTTTTATTCGTGGTATGTATACCACTGTCCTGGCTTCCATCGGCTGGGTGCTGCACAGGATGATGATCCTCTGATGATTCGACTGGCTAAGGGCAAAGCCGTGTCCGAATCACTTTTGTTTGCCCGTATGAGGATCCGACGGTTCAGGGACGTCGAGATGGGGCAATCTTCAGTAAAGCTTTCTCCGGAGTTGCGGAAGAAGGCTTTTGATTTTGGTGCCTCCCGAGACTCTACCAGGGCGGGGTCGGGAAGGCATTATTCCTTGACAAATGCAGAGAGAGAGTGGCTTTTCAGCATACGTGTCGGCACGATGGTGTACCGTAGACATCTTTTCGTCGACATCCAGCCGTATGTACCCTCTCGCTTTGCTTTGCAGCTGGGCTTTTCTCAAGGCATTGTTGGAGCGCCTTCAAGTATGGTGAAGCGCTTTGGAGGCTTACAGGATGGGAGAAATGCATGGGCTTTCTATAGTGCTGAAGACACTACAGCCATGATTTCTTATCCTGTGTTGCTGACTTCCCGGACTGCCGGCTTTGCGAAGTGGTTCGCGGAGAGCTTCTCGGCATATCGGGGACTTTCCAGGAAGGAGCTTGATGTGAAGCTGGCATCTGGAAAAGGCCTTGGAAAGTCGGATGGCATCCGGCGAAAGGAAGTTTGGTCCTTCCTTTCTGGAGAGAAGCACAAGATAGGCTTTCTCGGTGACCAGGGCGTCATCGGTTCTGAAGCTGTTCGAGAGATACCTGATGAGGCTTTGGAGCAGCTAGAACAGGAGGAAGCCGAACTTGGTGCTTGGATGCAGGCGGCACAGAGGCAAGCTTCCGTGGAGTCTACTGGCAAGAGCAGACCATCCAGTGATGAGTCAAGTGGGAAACCTGACTCTGACAGCGGGGTAGGTTCCTCTAAGAAGCGAGCCCGCAGAAGTAAGAGGAGGAGGAGTCATCATCGCAGCAAGGGGCAGCATGAGGACTCTCCTAACTTGGAAGTTCCTTTTACTATCAATGAGGATGTGCCAGTGGATGCTGACGAGCCTCCAGAGAAGAGAAGCCGAGAAGAAGAGACCGTCGGTGAAGGTATGATTCTTCCTTTTTCTCTTTCCATTTCTTTTCATGGGATTTTTTCCATGTTATGATTTGCTTCTTGTTTCTGCTTTTCTTCTTTTTTTTTTTAGCAGAGGAAGACTTGGTGATGCCGGAGGTCCCAACCGATGAGGTGGTGATGGATCCTGTCGAGGCACCTGAAGAAGAACCGACGGGCTCTGGAGTAAATCCAGAATCTCCAATTGGTACGACTTCTTTTGCTCTCTGTTTTTTTTGTTTGTGACTTGGCTTGCTAACACATTTTTTTTTTTGCCAGCTGACTTGTCACAGGGTTCTGATGACTTTGAACCATCGATGGACGCAAATGTTGATGATGCTTTCGATGAGTTCATGGAGGAAGAAAGTGTTCCGCCAGTCGTCGAAGAAGGTATTTTGTAGTTATAACTCTGATAATGATTTTCAAACAGGGTCATATTCATACCTTTTTGTGTTTCCTTTGCAGGTTTTGAAGTGGCAGAGGAGGATCCGTCGCTTCCAGAGCAAGAGATGCCAGAGGTTGATCCAGAGGTAGAGATTCCTGGGACCAGCTCTGACAATATTGAGGAGATTCCTCGCGCTGAGATTCCTTCCCGAGCAGGAGCAGCTTCAGCTGGAAAGAGTTCTTTTGTTACTCTTTCAACAGATGATGATATGAGCAGCCGACCAACGGAGTTGGGCGAATCTTCAGCTGGGCCATCTCTTCTTTTTGCGAAGAAGGTGGTGGTGCGAGTTCTGAGCTCTTGGATTGAGACTCTCTTCTCTGGGCACTTGGAAGTCGGATTTGGCATGATCCAGCATGTGCAGGAGATTCTCAGTGATGCTAAAGAGGCTGGTCTGGATGTCACAGGTGCCAGGGCGATCGTTGATAGGATCATTGCACTGGGTGACAAGTGGTTTGAGACCGTGAGTTTGGCTGATGACCAGTTCTTCAAGGAGATGTTCCTGGACCCTGCTGATAAGGCTAAGTCTGACCTGGATGAGGCTACAGAAAGCAGGAAGCTGGCAGTCCGAAAGAGGAACTTAGAAGAGATAGCCATCATCAGGCTGACACATGACCTCAACATCCTTGACAGGGAGGTCGATGAGGCCAGGAAACGCCTTGAGCATTTGCAGGCACAAGTTGCTGCCAAGTGGACTGCCATAATAGAGGCTCGCGACAGGGAGAGTGCCCTGATTCACCAGGTTGCAGATGCCGAACGGGTTCTCAAAAGGAAGTCTGATGAGGATGAACAATGGCAAACTGCTCGAGGCAAGCTTCCTGGTGTGAGAGAAGGGGTACAGCCCACTCCAGCATCTCATGGCAAGTTCCTGAAGAAGCGTGCCTTGGAATCCTTGACGGCTGAGGCTAAAAGTTTGCTTGGGGAGCTGAACTCTTGGCTGGAGACCATTTTTGATTGAGCTCCTGTATACAGAAACCATCCTTCTTTCTTTTCTTTTTTTTTTTTTGTACCACTTGTATTTTTTTGGTACTTATTTTTGTAGTGCTTGTGAACACTTTTTTTTTGGTACCACATGTATTTTTTGGTACTCTTTTTTTTTTTTTTTTGTGTAGTGCTTGTGAACACTTTCTTTTTTTTTTGTTATCCCTACGCTCACTTTAATCTTTTTGTGATAAAAGTAATTGCTAAATGGGATGTTCTTTTTTTTTTTTTTGTTATCCCTACGCTCACTTGAATCTTTTTGTGATAAAAGTAATTGCTAAATGGGATTTGATCAAAAGGTTGTCATTTTGTGAAAATCTTTTGTCAAGTAATTGTTTTGGCATGAAAGCCAGGTTTTTTTTGTTTGTGGCATGGAAGCCAATTTTGGCATGAGAGCCAGCTTTTCTTGTGGCATTGATAGCCTGTTTTTTTTTTTGTTGTGGCATCTATAGCCAATTTTGGTGGCATTGATAGCCGGTTTGTTTTGTGGCATTTATAGCCGGTTTTTGGTGGCATTGATAGCCGGTTTGTTTTTTTTTGAAATCCAAGTTTTTTTTTTTTTTTGTGGCATTGATAGCCGGTTTTGTTTTGGTGGCATTGATAGCCGGTTTGTGGCATTTATAGCCTGTTTTGATGGCATTTATAGCCGGTTTGTGGCATTTATAGCCTGTTTGTGGCATTTATAGCCTGTTTTGATTTAAAAAAAAATGCAAGTATCGACTAAAAGTCGCCTCCCTGCTGAATGTTCTTGCAAGTATCGATGGAATGTCGCATCCTTGCTCATTCGGTTGCGAGTATCGATGGAATGTCGCATCCTCGCGGATTTGGGTGCAAGTATCGATGAAATGTCGCATCCTTGCTTTTCAAAAATTTTGGTTTTGCGGGTACTGACTTGATGTCGTTTCCCCACGATTTTTGAAATTTGTGGTTTTCTCGAACCTTTGGGTTATGGATATCAACCGAAATGTTGCGTCTCCACAGTTTTTTAGGTTTTTTCGAACCTTTGAAATTTGGGTTGTGGATATCAACTGAAATGTTGCATCTCCACAGTTTTTTTAGGTTTTTTCGAACCTTTGAAATTTGGGTTGTGGATATCAACTGAAATGTTGCGTTTCCACGGTTTTGGATTTTGCAAGTATCGATGAAATGTCGCTTCCCTGCGATTTTGGAAGTGTCGAACGTGGTTCGCTTGCTTCCGATTTGTGCGAGTATCGACTAAGCGTCGCTTCCTCGCGGTTTTTGAAAAACCATTTTTTTTTTGTTTAAAGACACGAGGGTCATAAGTTTTGACCTAAAACCATTTTGGCGGTAAAAGGCAGGGTGGACTAGGGTGGAAATCCCTGAATCCGGATTTTGTTTCAAACCATGAGTTTTGGGTTCAAGGGTTGAAAATTTTGGTCAAGTTAGGGAAAGGTTCCTAAACTTGGATATATATTTTTTTTTGAACAATGAAACGATGAAAGTAAGCATTGTTTTAGATTTCTAGAAATTTCAACATTTGATATGAAAATTCTAAAAAATGGTGGGTTTAGCGAGCGTGTACCTGGAAACCGGTTTTGGCCATACAGGCATTGCTCTTACCCCAGTTGGGTAAGTCTTCAAGGGTAGTACCGCTTTAAGAACTTGCCATTGATGGGCAGCATACATCTGTCACCTTCCATGTTTAGGAGTGCGTATGCGCCATTGGAGAAAACTTTGTCGATGAGGTAGGGTCCCTCCCATTTTGGCTCAAATTTGCCTTTGGACTTGTGAGCGAAGACCATTGGTCTTTTTACCGCAAGAACCAAGTCATTCTTTTTGTAGGCGCGTTGCCTGACCTTTTTATCGAAAGATCCTGCCATACGTGCTTGGTAAAGTTCAATGCTTTGTTGAGCTTCGAGCCGTCTCTCATCGAGATTGTCCAGCTCATGGAGCCACAATTTGACATTGCTTTCTTGAGTCATGTCATTTTGCAAGGATACCCTCAAGGAAGGAATTTGTACTTCCAAGGGCACGACAGCTTCGCATCCATAGACCAAGGAGAATGGTGTGCTATGGGTTGGTCCTCGAACGGTGGTTCGATAGGCCCACAAAGCTTCAGACATTTTGTCGCTCCAGTCTCTTTTGTGATTAGAGACCATTTTTTTGAGGATTTTGCAGAGTGTCTTGTTGAAAGCTTCTGCTAACCCGTTTGCTGCCGGATTGTATGGAGTCGAAGGACAGCTTTGAATTTTGTATTTGTCGCAGAACCTGTAGAATCGGTGATCCCGGAACTGTGGCCCGTTATCATGGACGAATCTTTTGGGTATACCAAAACGACAAATGATGTTGGTGCGTAGGAACTGAAGGACTGATGAGGTCTTCATTTCGTTAAACGCAAATGCTTCTGACCACTTGGAGAAATAATCCGTAGCGGCGAAGATGAAGCGATGACCTTTGCTTGAAGGGGGAGAAATAGGACCTATGATGTCCATACCCCAGGCTTCGAAAGGCCATGAGATCGCTGTAGGATGTAGCCATTCTGGAGGCATGTGAATGTAATCTCCATGAACTTGGCATTGTTGGCAGCGCTTAGCAAATTGCATTGCGTCAGCTACCATGGTAGGCCAGTAATATCCTAACCTTTTTATCTGATCATAGAGCTTAGGTCCAGCCTGATGAGCTCCACAAAGATTGAAATCCGACTTCCGACCACTTGGTGGCATTCAGCAACTGCTTGGTGTGTGTTAAGAGGAGGAAGGATTCTTCTTTCGCACACTGTGATTTGCATGTTTTCCCCTTCCTGGATTGCCATCGATGCGGCAAGTCCGGCTAGGGCATCTGCACGTATGTTTTCACCTCTACGAATGTGGGTGATGTGACAGATGTCAAACTTTTGCAGAAGTGATTGTGCCTTGTTGTAGTAGGGCAGCAAATCTGGCTTCCTGACTTCAAATTTCTGATTCATCTGGTTGACGATCAGTTGAGAGTCTCCAAAGACTTCCAGCATAGTGATACCGGATTCGATGGCGAGTTCCAATCCTAAGATCAGAGCTTGATATTCAGCTGCATTGTTTGTGCATGGTTCCAGTAGCGAGAAAGCGTGTGGAATCATGTATTTGTCGGGGCTAACAAAGAGGATGCCAACTCCCGAGATCAGCTGTCTTTTTTCATTTGTCCTGGTTGCACCGTCAAAGTACATGTCCCAGGAGGCACTTTGTGAGAAAGTCTCCATATTGTAGACTGGTTCGTCTGGGAGATCATCTCTGAGTGGAGAATCTTTAGGCAATGGATGCTCTGCGAGGAAGTCTGCTAGAGCTTGCCCTTTGATTGCTTTTTGTGGTACATACCTAATATCAAATTGTGACAGAAGGATGGACCATTTTGCCAGTCGAGCATTGAGAGAACCTGCCTTTGTGACAAGGACCTTCAAGAGGTTGACCCTCGAGACTAGGTAGACTGTGTTGGAAAGCAAGTAGTGACGCAGCTTTTGTACGGCGAACATCACTGCAAGACATTCTTTTTCGACTGGAGAGTAGCGATGCTCTGCACCTACTAGCATGCGGCTGAGGTAATATAGAGCAGCTTCTTTTCTTTGATCATTTTCTTGCGCAAGCAGAGCTCCCAGAGAGTGATCAAGGGCTCTTGTGTACAAGATGAATGGTCTTCCAGTGGTAGGAGCAGCTAACACTGGAGGTTTTGTCAGGTATGACTTGATGTCTTGGAAAGCAGCTTCACAGTCAGCATCCCAGACAAAGTTTACACCTTTTTTCATCAACCGGGAGAATGGACGGCATTTCCCCGAAAGATTGGAGATGAACCGTCTGATGTAGGCCAATCTCCCTTGAAGCCCTTTGAGTTCTCTCAAGGTTCTTGGAGAGGGCATTTCTAGAATGGCTTTGACTTTTATGGGGTCAAGCTCTATTCCAGCTTTCCGAACTAAGAATCCGAGGAACTTACCCGACGAGACGCCGAAGAAGCATTTCAATGGATTCATTCGCAGTTTGTGTTTGCGAAGCCGGAGTGTAAGTGCTCTCATCAGACGATGCTTCGGAAGAGCTATAATCCCGAATTATCACATTACAGGAAGCTCTGACGGGAGAGTTGCCTGATCGGAGTCAGACTCATCCTCGGATGTGAGAGGATCGTCTATCCAGCAATTTTCTCCATTTTCAGGAGTTAAGGGAGGATGTACCTGATGGTCTTCAGGGACTTCAGGCTCTGGATTGCGAGGAGGCTCGTTGATGCGTTCTTGCTCTTGTTCTAGAGCGAGTCGCTGCAAGATCCTTGCATATTCTTCAAGATCAGGCATGGGAGCCGGATCTTCTTCTTCATCATCTCTTTGTGGCTCAACATGGTTGATTTCCACTGGAGTAATGAGAGGTGCTGGTTCAGCAGCATTTTCTTGTACAGCTTCTTGGTCTTCTTCATCATCAGACCAGGATCCTTGTGGCTGTAGGGGGTTATACCAGATTACTGGCATAAGATGAGACTCAGGAACCCATTCTTCATCGGAGAGATATTCTCCTGTTTCAAGGGACTCCTCCCACTCATCTGTGTAGTTGGATTCGAATCCATCATCGGTGTCGCTGGACTCGTATCCATCAATGGAGAATCCAACTACTGAATTGCAAGAGTATGATGCCTCCTGCATGGCTTCTTTAAATTGAGGTGGCATGAAATCACTGAGAGTGAATTTCCTTACCCCCTTTGAAGTCTCTGGAAGGGATGTTTTTGTTACCTCCAGTGAAGCGGTAGAGGAAGCCTCTGCCTTTTCTTTGACCTCTAGTTTTGGCTGGGTCTTCTCTTGCCGTTTGAGCTTGAGGAGATGTTTCCTAGCCTGCCTTCGCTGTTGAGCTGTAGGCTTTATTTTCACGACCTCCCAATTTTCATCTTCCAGGAGATCGGGATGTACCCATATCGGTTGTCCGTCTGGTGTCGGGTAAGGAACCAGTTCCTCGGACGCTTCGATTGAGTTTATCACCTTGAAGGAAGTAGTGATCTTCTTCTTCGGTGATCTTGATGTTTGTCCACATGTCACCATGTTGACGGAGGCAGACCCATAGTTTTTGTCAAAGGTGATGACTCCGTTTTTCCACATCTCATTTATTTTCTCTCTCACAACGAAGCATTGATTGAGAGGATGCGAGATCATCTGGTGGTATGGACAGTACCGAGGATCGTTGGTTTTGCCAACATCACCCGGTCTTTTTGGTTCAGGCAAGGTGAGCTTGCCGTTTGCCACAAGAGCCCCGAAGATTTCATCAACATCTTCATCAAACGGGTATTTCTTCTCTACTCGTTCTTTGAAGGCGTCAGAGAGTTCAGGTCTCTTACCAGCAGCTTTGTTTTCAGCTTTCTTTGGTGGCTGAGGAGCTGGCTTGGTCTGCACATTGAGGACCTCTTTCTTCTTTGGTTTAGAGGTTGCAATGGCGGTTGGCTCTTTTCTTGATGATTTCTGACTGTTGAGGTCTTTAATCACCGTTTCAGCTTCCATGGAAGCTTCTAGGAGTTCTCCCAGGTTTTTTTGATTTGTTGCCGATGATCATGGAGCGGATTCTGGCTCTCATGTTGTTTCGGCAGATGTCGACTAGCGACGCTTGTGGCAATACATCAGAGCATTTGTATGCCATTGCTTTCCACTTGTGAATGAAGTCATATGTTGATTCATTCTCCCCCTGTTTTAGGCTGCACAGCTGAGCCATAGTAGCGGGATGATCCTCACCTTTGAAGTGAGTCAGGAAGCGTGTCTCTAGCATGGCCCAGTTTTGGATTGAGTCCTCCGGCAGAGTGGAGTAACAATCGAAGGCCGTACCTTTTAGGGTACTTGCAAAGAGGCGGATCTTGAGTGCATCTTGATCCGCGATAGCTCCCGTCAGGATCTTGAAGTGGATGACGTGCTGTCTGGCTGATCCTTTCCCAGTATATGTTTGCAGAGTAGGATGCTTGAATTTGGTGGGGAACGGGACCGAGTCCATCCATAAGGGATATGGTGGCTTGATCCCATGCTCTTTGAGTATATCCTCTTCTTTTGCTTTGGCGAGGATACCGTCTACGTCCTTTTTGGTAAGGGCGCGTGACTCATTTTCTTCTCTATTAACCTCGTCGTCTTGATGATTCGGAGGAGGTTCATTGTTCGCCTGATTTTGGAAGGCGAGGAGAAGGTTTTCCATCAGAGTTTCAATCCTCTGCTGGCCCTGTTCCAACTGCTGGATGTGGGTGATCGCATCTTCTGGAGGTGGATTGCGGGGTGGTGGCTCAGAATTTGTAGCCAAGACATTCATCATTCGTGATTCGAACGAAGAAACTGTCCTGGTGACTGAGCTGGGGCTCATTCTTTTTGAAGAAGAGCTTGAGGAAGGATCACTCTGCTGTCCTTTGCTTGAAGGAGCAGGGGATTCTTCTGAATGTCTTCTTGTCCTTGAGACGCTGCGGGTCATTGGACGTCGGACATGGATTTTTGTTGCTGATTTTTGGCGCCTTCTGGTTTTTCCAACCATATGGACGGCAGCAACTTGGTTGGGTCTTTCTTTTTCGACCCATTTGGGAGAGACTTGAAGTGTGGGAGGCTGGGTCCTTTGCTTCTGTAGTCTCTTTTGTCGGTATGACGCGCGGCGGCGTATACGACGAGCAATTTGAGCTTCGGTCAGCTCTGACTGGGCTTTAACGGTGAAGGATGTGCTCCCTCGGGCGCAGCAGCCGAGCCTGTCTTCTCTGTAGCTGGGCAAGGATAGGATGCGAACCCTGTCCTTAGCCATTTGCAGCGAAGCTTTGAATTTTTTAAGTTCGGCCCCTGTAGATATGAAGGGTCGAACTGTAGATTTGTAGGCCTTAGCAGATGCTTGTGGAGGCCTTGTGATGCATGACTTGATTTTGGGCTTGTAGGAACAAGCCGGCTCATGCTGGGATGACTTGGAAGTCAGGTTGGAGATGGGTCTCTCCTCTTTCATGTAGGCAAGAGGATAGAACTGGTTCTCCTTGAGTGGGGCCAGGAATGCTGGCTTAGTGGATGCCTGGGACCTTCTCTGTTTTGGTGAAGGTCTTGGGGACCAAGTCTTGGGGTAGACCTGGTTGTTTGCAGGTTGAGGCTTCGTGGGGCTGCCACGGACTTCAGGCCTCCTGGTGCTCGCCTTTGGTGTCATGGTAGTGACACGTTGAGAGGCGAGTTTCTGCTTCTTGGAGGGAGCAGTTTGTTCCTCAGGAAGTGGGAATGGTCCCAGCGTCCCAAAGACGATAGTCCGGGGAGTCGAGGTCGACCCGGAGTTCAGAGAGTTGCCGAGGGAGTTGACACTTCGGCAGCTGATGGGGCGCTTGTAGGTGCGCGTGGTTTGCTTCTGTTGAAGCATGAGTTGGTGCTTGCTTTCATCGAAAGTAATGGTTAGTGAAGCTGCCATTGTTAGTTTTCGAAAATTTCTGAAACAAGACCACATCCATTAGTAATCACAAGAATATAATGATCATAAATGGGAAGTTCTATGGTTTCGTCTTTTCAAATTGCTCGAGGTAGATGACCCAAGCAATATGAGGAAGGCAAAATGCCATAGAAGGTACAATTGTTCTGATCGCAGGTATGGTAAGCCCGGAATGGGCATCCCAGTGACTGCTAGAAGCAATTGTGAACTTAAATTCGACTCATCGAGAAGCAGAGCTTGCTCGAGGTAAGAAGAATATAAAGTTGGAGTTACAGATGTGCCGGTCGCAATACAGTAGACCCTGAAAGGGCGTACTAGTACCGCTAGACACAAATGTTTTGAGACCGCATCTATGAGATGAGATTCTCTGTTTTGAAAGGTCAAGATTGGATTCATCAAAGAGAGCAGATGGTATTCCAATCTGAACACGGGCTCAGCGATTTCCGCGAGCGCCAGTGCTCAGAAAGAAATGAACCATGATTTCTCGGATCTGAATCTAAAAATGACGAGTTTTTTTTTTTTGAAAGGCCAATATCGGGTTTATCAAAGAGAGCAAAAGGCACTCCAATCTGAACACGGGCTCAGCGATTTCCGCGAGCGCCAGTGCTCAGAAAGGAGAAGACCAAGATTTCTCTAATCTGAACCCAAAATGACGGAAGTTTTTTTTTTGAAGATTTTTGAAGATTTTTTTTTTTTTTTTTTTAAATCTTTTTTTTTTATTTTTTTATTTTTTTATTTTTTTTTAAGATTCTTTTTTTGAAAATTTTTTTTATTTTTTTTTATTTTAAATTTTTTATTTTTAAAAATTTTATTTTTGAAAAAAAATTTATTTAAAAGACGAGAGAGTACACATAGGCCTCCTAACCCGGTCTTATGAAATCTTGATGATAGAATTGCCCCCAGGTAAGGGTAGGATTACTTAATGAACCCGTTTGGAGGACCCTTGCCTAGAACAGTCAAGCTGTCTCCACACTCTGGACAAGGCTTTTCTTTGAATCAACCATGATCAAAGAACACAGTTGGTTTAACCTTAGTGGTCTATGTCTTTTTTATTTTTTATTTTTTATTTTTATGAATTCATCGAAGAGAAACAATGGCCCAAAACCTTAGTCGAACAGGCTCAACATTTCTGCAAGCGCGATGAACGATAGGAACGGATCAAGGTTTCTCAATTTTGAATCCAAATTGAGAAATCTAAAATTTTTTTTATATATATATATATATTTTTTTTAGATTTTTAATGAACTCATCGAAGAGAAACAATGGCCCAAAACCTTAGTCGAACAGGCTCAACATTTCTGCAAGCGCGATGAACGATAGGAACGGATCAAGGTTTCTCAATTTTGAATCCAAATTGAAAAATCTGATTTTTTTACTTTTTTTTTTATTTTTCTTTTTAGATTTTTAATGAACGGATCGAAGAGAAACAATGGCCCAACCCCTGATCCGAACACGGTCTCGGCGATTTCCGCGAGCGCCAGTGCCCAGAAGGGAAAGGATCAAAGTTTCTCAATTTTGAATCCAAAAATGAAAAATCTGATTTTTTTTTGTTGTTTTTTTTTTGAAAAGAGAAAGAGTGGAAATAAATTCAAAGAATTAGAAATTTCCAAACAAAAAATCTCATCTCATTTTTTTTATTATGCGGAATTCAACATAGGCCACCAATTATAAAGTAGCCAAGGAATCAAGAAAAGAAATATAAGCATAGAGCAAAATATATGATATGCAAATATTTCATTTCTAGCATCGTGTTCTTAAATAAACGAGTCCCACCGGGTGATGCCAGCTTGATGGACCGCGCTCCTGCTCGGTTCTACCGAGGTCGGCGGACGTGGGAGTCCGTCGGGTCCGACCCTTTCGTAACCGGGGGGCAAGGGCGTGCATCAACATTTCTTTTTTTGTGGGTGTGCCAGATTTTCTATTTTTACTTGGAATTGCAAGTGGTGATCCGGAGATCAACCTTCGCAAGTAAAAAGGAAATCAACTTCTTTCAAGTTTTCCATTGCACATATATTTAAGAAAAGAGACATTTTTCTTAGTTTGCCGTGAAAGGCGATTTTTTTGGCATTTATAGCCGATTTTGGCGTTTATAGCCGATTTTTGGCATTTATAGCCGATTTACAATCCTTATCAACAATGAAAGACAAGAATTGTGATTTTTGTCTCTTTTGAAAAAAATACAAACTACAATGAAAAGGAAGAAAAGGAGGATCTAACTTCTCAGGAGATTGTGGGGGACTCGTTTAGATTGACGGTCGCAAGCCATATGTGGGCTTCGCCATCATCCATGCAGATGAGAACAGAGGATGCTATTGATTCGCTTGGCTTGGCTATAACCTCGGGTTTTTAGAGGACAAAGACCAAAAGGAGGTCCTATGTCCAATAAAAAGCCGAGTAGACGGGCTGAAAAGCCACATCTAAGCCATTGGAGGCAGGAGGAGAAGGCAAGGACCTTGGGGGGGGGGGGGGTACCCCCCAAGGGACTTTTGTCACCTTGTTGCGGTGGCCGGTGTAGAACTTCCGCAGAGTTTTCTCTCTTTTTCCTTTCTCTGGATTTCTGTCTGTGTGCTTGTGCTTTTTTCTCTGATTTTTCTGATGCTCTGTGATGTTCGTTGTGTTTTTCTTCTTGGAGAGCCCTCCTATTTATAGGCTTTTAGGTAGCCTTTTAGGTGGGTTTATGGGCTTTTATTGTCATTAAGCCGCATAATGGGAGGAGTTACAAAATTGAATTGTTTATTTTGTAACTCCTTTTTCTTGGCTTCTGATTGGCCGGAGGAGATTGAGGGCATTTAATCGCCTTTAATCGCCATGATGGGAGGAGTTTCATGGGTTAAATGCCATGAATCTCTTGACTTGTAACTCCCGAATGCTTGCTTCTGATTGGGCCGTCCAAAGAAATGGATTAATGACTGTAATAAAGCTAGTCAATTAATCGCATTAAGTGGTCGCCGAGCAGCTGAAGAGTCGCGGGCCGTGCCACGTCTTTTGAGATTCTTCTGTTGATGATCATCGATGGATCTTCATGTAGATCGACATCAGACGATCATGTAATTTCAGGTGTTTGTTGCCAACAGCGGGTCGGTGCCATCTGTCCTGTCGATTTCTCGATCGGTCGGGTGGAAAGCACACTTTTTGGTTGACCGGGTGGCGATCAATACTGTCTTCGATACTCTTGATGATTTACCCGTGTTTTGGACGGATGTCAGAGGACTTGGTGTCTCAAAAGCATGAATTTTGGAAAGTACCAGAGGCTGGGCTCCTCGAACCGCGAAAAAAACGGCGAAAACCGGGGTTTCCGGGGCTTTCCCGGCGACCCCGGGGTCCAAGGTCGCCGGCGACCCTGGCCCAGGGTCGCAGGGGTCTGCGACCCTGGGGGGGTTTTCCCCCTTTCGTGTCCCGTTTTGCGTCCGTTTTTGCTTTTTTTTTATTCTTTTTTCTTCTGTACTTTTCCTTGACATTTTGACCATTTATTGGCCTGATTTCTTTGTAGGAAACCTGATGAGAATCCTTGCATTTTATTTTGCAAAGTTTCCAATTTCCTGAGAAAGCCGAAGACTTTGTCGCGCAGAGCTGCCGATTTTCCGTCAGAAGCTGAAACTGGGCCAAACGATGTCGGAATGACCTGAAATTCGGTGTGAAGCCTCCTGAGCAATAAATATGACCAACCATAGGCTTTTGTTTGAGTTTTGAAGCCGTTTGGGGTCCTATCACCTGTAGACTTGCTTTTTGTCGCGATGAAGATGTCGCGGTTTGATGTGTGGTCAACCGATGTCCGATTGACTTGAAATTTGACAGGGAACCTATTGGAGTCATTTTAAGATGATCCATAGGTTCTGTCTTGGAAACCATGGTCCCGGAGAGCTTTTGTCGCCGAGAGCTCCTTTTCGGCTGTCGGAGAAGCGAAGTTAGGCCAAATGATTTTGAAATGGCCCGAAACTTGTTGTGTACTCCTCTTTGGGCTGTCTGGAAGAATCTTGCAGTTTTTGTTTGATTCTGACAAGATTTGATTTTTGGAAGCAGCATTGCCTATTTATGGCAGGTTGCGACTTCATGTAGCTCTTTGGATCTTGAAAAGGCAAAGTGACATTTTTGGTGTCAACAGTTTCAATGATTTGTTTGGTTATGAAAATATGAATTTCAAAATGAATAATGTTATTTCATACTCAAACTTTGATAAACTTTATTTATTAAGCTTTATTTGACAATTTAGAGGTTCAGTTTCTACTATGTTTAAAATGATGAAATTCAACTAAGTGACTGTTTAGTCATTATGTTTAAAATTTTAAGATTTGTTTTGCATTGAATGGAATGAGTTGTAATAGCTTATGGTTGGAGTTTGGAAGTGTATGAATTGAAGGGTTGATGGATGTCAGGAGGTGTACTGGTTCAGTTGGAGACAAAGTTGGATTTATGAGAGAGTAAACATCATTCGAGACGTGACATTCGAAAGTTGATGAGACAATTGTTCATACAGGAAAGGTAGGGTATAAGGCAGAAACAGAAGATTGAGCAGACTCCAGATTGTGAAAAATTTTAGTCAAGTACCATTCAAGAAAATGACTCTACCCGCACTTTTGTAAGGATTTAGTTAATTGGTGAACCTTAGAGGACAAACTAAAAGTGGTGGAATTACTTCGAGACTTGGATTGAAAGTTTCAGCTTATCAGGGAATGATGCCAGCTTGGCAGGTTTATTTTGTTGATGACACAGTATCAAGCAGAAGATCAAGAACAACAAGCAGATAGAATAGAGTGAGCATGGACTTTTGAGTACAGTGGAGAAAGACTTGAACTTTACGATTTTAAACACACCCATGTTGGGTTTCTAAGATCGGTTATGCTTGTCAGAAGTTGAAGACTTGAAGAGTGAAATCTGAAGAGGCAAGCCATGCGAAGTTTCGACACAGAACAGCTCAGCAGGTTATGGCAGTTTAACATCTGGTTTATAGCAGTGTGACATCTGGGTTGTAGCAGACCAAGTCAGACACAGGAGACCTATAGAATTTTGGAGTTTGTAAGTCAGAATCGGGAAGGATTTGTAATGTGCCAAGACGCGATCAGTCCACGACTTCCAATCGGAGTCAGCACTGAAACGGCCACGAAGTCGAAAAGGCTTCACCTAATTGCTGCCTTCACCGCTGAAAATACCAAGGCCCACCAGTCTCAAATCGACTGACAGATAATCAGAACCCTGGTAGCCGCTGGCCGGCATCAACATGTCCATGTCAGCAGGCGACTTCTCCGTATATCTAGAAGGACCGCTAACAAAAACCCTGGTCTTGATCATGTTGGTCCTTTTCACCCGGCTTGGAGGATCTTCCCTCTTAGAGCACATGGGAGAAAGGAACATGATCGAGATAGCACGATCAAAAGTCAACTTGGTAACAACAGTTCTCTCCTCACCATCAGCTGTGTAAGAGAACTGAAAACATCTTCTCTGGTATGTCATGTCGTCAGGGACTGCATCACCGAAGAAAAATGTAGGCTTGGGCAACACCCTCTGATCGTCCAGAACCCAAGGATGGTTGCTTACCATGATCTTATAGAATTCCTCACTCTTGAGAGACAATCGCTGCCTCATTTAATCTCTATTGAGGGAGTCACACTCTTCCAAGTTTCTCTCAACATGCTGGACCTTCTCCCAGGCCTGCTGAACGGCTGCACTGGAAGATTTGGATGATCGACGAGGTACGCTTGTAGCAGGCTCTTTTCCCTTGTTCGTTCTGGATGAACCACCTGTAAAGGTTGAAAAAGAAAAAGATCATCATCAAAATGACAGAATTTCGCTAAAAAAACCTGGCAAAATTTTGGCATGATTTCGGGGCAATTCCGAAGAAAAGGGAAATACCCCAAAAGAAATAGAAAGCTTGAAGATGGGCTCAACATCGCTGCGAGCTCCAAAACTCCAAACTTTCAAAACCTCAAAAATCTCCATAAATCATGAAGGCTAAACATCGCTGCAAGCTCCAAATTCCAAAAATTTGCAAAGATTTTCAAGTATGCTATCACATCATGCACCCAATTCAATTTAAAAAAAATGCATGAACGTCTTGATTTGCCAAAGAAAAATGCATTATCACGATGAGCAAAAAAAAGGAAGAAAAAAAAGGAAACTTTCTAAAAAAAAAGGGAATGAGAAAAGAACAAAAAAAAGAAACTTTCTAAAAAAAATGGGGAGGGAAAGATCAAAAATGGGGAGTAGCAAAAAAAAGAAAAAGGAAAAAGAAGAAAAAAAACGAGCTAGCCCACTGGCCACGTGGCCGTACGGATCCACACAAAAAAAAAAGCGTGCAAAAAAAAGCATGAGAAAAAAAAGAAGAAAAACGCGTGACAAAAAGGAAGAAACACGTGCAAAAAAAAAAAGAAAAGAAAAAAAAATTGGGCTTTTAGTCAAAGAAAAATCCCTCTTACCAAGAGCATACAAAAATGGTTCCATGTCTCTTTTGAGTTGATTGGACCATACAAAAAAAATCAAGCCCCATGAGCTTCCAAAAATCAAATCATCCAGCCTCATATACCAAATTGAGCCAAAATCTTGAAATTGACGTTTCACAAAAAACAAAATCCAAGTCCCCTAACTTGCCACATACAGCTTGTTAGGTCACAACTCACAAGGACAAAAAAAATCAAAAACCAAATCCTTATCCCCTAACCTGCCAAATACAGCTTGTTAGGTCACAAGATTAAAACCAAAAACCCAAATCCAAATCCCTCATGTCATTTTCAAAACTTTGCCTTGAGATGGTACGTGACCCCTTTCACTATCATAAAATTCCCCTGGAAGCTCAAAAGGCCACTCTACCAACAGAAAGACTGCTCAAAGACTCTTGGTCAAGTCAGAGACTCTCCTTCAAAGTTCTCTTTGAGCCACATCGACTACAAAAGTTAAGCAACTCGTCGCTGTACCTCGAGGGGGCATTTGTTGACACAAAAATGTCACTTTGCCTCTTCAACCTCAAGAAAGCTATGTGAAGCCGCCGCCTACCATAAATAGGTAATGCTACTTCCTAAAAATCAAATCTTGTCAGAATCAAACAAAAACTATAAGATCTTTCAAGACAGCCAAGAGAGGAGTACACATGAAGTTTCAGGCCATTTCAAAATCATTTGGCCTAACTTCACTCATCCAGCAGCTAAACAGGAGCTCCCGGCGGCGACAACATCGAAGACATCAAATCTTTGATCAGAGCCTGTGGATGGTCTCAAAATATCTCCAAATGGCTCCACGTCAAGTTTCAAGTCAAACCGACAACGTTTGAGCCTACATCAACCCTGGAACAGCAGAATCAAGCCTCTCGGCGGCGAGAACCACCGAGGCCACAACTCATCAACAGAGCACATGGCTGGCTTCAAAATGCTTTCAAAGGTCCACACATCAAGTTTCAGGTCATTTCGACAACATTTGACCAGACTTTGACTCTCGGAAGCCAAATCAGGCCTCTCGGCAACGAAGCTCTCCGGGACCACGGTTTTCAAATCAGAGCTAATGGATCATCTCAAAATGACTCCAATAGGCTCCCTATCAAAATTCAAGTCAATCGGACATCGGTTGACCTCACATCAAAACGCGACATCTTCCTCGCAACAAAATCAAGTCTACTGGCGACATGACCCCACACGGCTTTAAAACTAAAACAAAAGCCTATGGTTAGTCTTACTTATTGCTTGGGAGACCTTACCTCAAATTTCAGGTCATTCCGACATCGTTTGACCTAGTTTCGGCTTCTGACAATAAATCAGCAGCCCCGCACGACAAAGTCTTCGGCTTTCCCGGAAAATTAGGAATTTTGCACTCTAAAATGCAAGGATTCTAGTCAAGCTTTCTACATGGAAATCATGCCAACAAATGTGCAAAAATGTCAGGAAAAATAAAGAAGGAAAAAGAATTGGAAATAGATGGAAGAAACGGCTGAAAAAAGGCAACCAAAGGGGACCAAATCCCATGGTCGCCGGCGACCCTGGAAATCCAGGTCGTCGGGTTTATGCCGAAGGGCCGTTTTCCGACTCCCTTTCGCATTTTGAGACTTCCGACTCCTATGATTTTCCAAAATTCTGACTTTTGAAGCACCAAATCCGACGATGTTCGTCAACATCACGGGTCCGTCTTCAGAAGTAACAAAATCATCATTGATCGCCAACCGGTTGACCAAAAAAGTGCACTCTCTACCCGATCGATCGGGAAATCGACAGGACAGATGTCACCAGCCCACTATTAGCAATCAATGTCTGAAGTTACATAGTCATCCAATGTCGATCAGCATGAAGATCCATCAATGATCTTCGCGGGAAGAATTCCAAAAGACACGGCACGGCCCGCGACTCTTCAAGCGACTTGGCGACCACTTAATGCTGTTAATTGACCCATTTATGGCTAATCATTGCGGTAATTAACTCATTATTCTTGACAGCTCAATCAAAAGCAAGCAAAAGGAGTTACAAACCAAAGTTTTCATGACACTTAAACCTTGAAACTCCTCCCATGATGGTGATTAAAGGCAATTAAAAGCCTTAACTCTCCACGGGCCAATCAGAAGCCAAGAAAAAAGAGTTACAAAATAAAGAAATAAATATTGTAACTCCTCCCATTATGTGGCCTTAAAGCCCATAAACTCTCCTAAATGGCTACTAAAGGCCTATAAATAGGAGAGCATTCCACAGAATTTCATATCAAAAAAATCGATCAACTCATCCGAATCCGGAAAAAACCAAAGATCATATCAGAAAAAGAGAGAAAACTCTGCTGAAGTTCTGCATCGACCACTGCTACAAGGTGACAAAAGTCCCTTGGGAGGCACTGTTGGGATTGGTGTATGCCCTAAAGCCCACTAGCTGCACTCTCATTCTTTGTTACTGGATATTTACTGGTTATTTAATGGAATGACTCTTTTATGCTTAAACATGTATATATGTATGGTTGTGTAAGGCCCATTGTTTCTAGTAAATGAATTAGGTGTATAGTGTCTGCACACAGATAGGTCTAATTCATGGACAACTGGAAACATCATATTTGTTCATAACTGAGAGATGGAGCTGGGCACTTCATCTTGGTATAAGTTATAATGAGAGACTCTCCTGTATTCAGGGTGACTTACCTAAGTCATGGGAGGACTTTCCCGGATTTATCTCATTAGTGCATATGCAATGCATTGAACAGGACCATGATAGGTGTGATCTCTATAATAGTACTATCACAGAGAGAGATCAAGTCACCTCATGCTACTGAGTGACCGGTGCTCTTAATCTTGAGCATTTGTGGATGAACTGACGAAGTCAAGTTCTTGTGCTTTAATTCACTATGGGTGAGATTCTTTTCATGGGTCAACAGCTCTGTGTTTTGGGTACTCGGACTTGATCAGTTGGGACGTGCAGATGC
This sequence comes from Litsea cubeba, assembly GCA_012931725.1. Lineage (NCBI taxonomy): Eukaryota > Viridiplantae > Streptophyta > Magnoliopsida > Laurales > Lauraceae > Litsea > Litsea cubeba. The sequence goes on along the minus strand of CM022955.1, from coordinate 25,350,984 downwards.
AATAAAGAATCTATGTCATCTAATGATGGAATGATCGTCCCCTTAGAATTATCCGATTAATCATCAAAATCTAAGATCTTAGTATATGGATGTTTCATATGGATATTGAACTTGTGGGTCGCTCCTTGGACCAAGAGAATGATATCCGGATGATGATTATGTTAACGATATGAAGTTCTAAGGTTTAGATGTAATCGGGAAGGTTGATAGTATATGTGATAACCTGACTCGATTATGGATGTTACATAGAGGGGCATTCAGGTCATTACACTTAGTAGGTCGAAGACAATCGTCATTTTATGACGAGCGTATTATATTATATATTTGTCCTTGGAGTTCAACCATAACTCTTTAGTGGAATGAGTTAAGGTTAAAATGGTCTTAATGTTGCTATGGGTTTAGCATGGACATTTTGGTCATTTTGGGAGCCAATGGCAAATATGTCTTTTGGTCCCTTCTCTAGTCACTTTCCAAGATTGGCATGGTTTTCTAAAATGTTTGGATAATATTTGGTTGAATTATTTTAGTGGAAAAATAATTTTGAGTTTAAATTCAAATAGGCCTTTGATGGCATACATGAATTTAATTCTAGATAAATTGTATGTGGGCCATGGTGTGCATTAATATGTGGGACGTCTATAATGGGATTTCCATGGGTAAGGTTTCCAACTTTGAGTAGGTCTCTCTACTTGGAAAGTTGGACTCCTCTTTGGATTAGTATTCCTATGAGAAAGTTTCCTTTTTGGATTAGAAACTTAAATTAGTAAGTGTTGTACAATAAGGATTACTAATTGCATGGGAAGTTCCTTAGTTTCCTTTTCTTATTAGAGTGTTTCTAAAAGGAAATAAATCTTTAGATTATACTTTCCTTTTAGGACATCTTTGAGAATAAGGAGAGATAATTTTTTGGGAAAGCTACCACAAAGTTTCTATAAAAGAAACCATACAAGCTCTTGGACGTCCAACATAGAAAGACTAATGCTCCCACACGTCCAGCCCTTGAAGAGCTTTCTTCTTTAGTGAAGAAACTTGTAGGTCTGAGATTTTTCATTAGAGAAATAGTTCTCAATTCCTAGATCAAGATCCCACCATCTTAGCCGATCAGATTTGGAAGTGAGATAGAGGAGAAGATCAAAGGCAATACTACTGCAGAAAATTCCAGCAATTTGTTTGCTAGTTGCAAGTCTGAGTTCGGGCCTTTGGATCTATTTTTTTAGAGATTTGAAGTCTACAAATCTTCGAGGTAATAGTCTTCTTCATTCTCCTTTAATTATACACTTGTTGGTCATGAATTCATGGAGTTCTCATGCGATTACTATGGCTGATTTATGCTGCCCAAATCAGATTTTTTAAAATCTGTCATGTTACAAATTAGCCATGAATGTCTTCCACTAATTCAGATCTGAATCGCAGTTTCTTTCAGTGGTATCAGAGCCACTCCATGTGAAATCATGATCCCATGTTGTGTATAATTAATCCTAGATTGATTATGGGCATGGTGGCACCCTACTAAAGTTATGATTGTGATGTATGTTGTGTACAAGTTTCATTAACAATGCTGGAATTTATTTTCCAGATTTGTTTAATGATGTACATGGTGTGTTTGCATGCACTAACCTCTTTGTTTGCAGCCATATATTGCATCCTTGATGGTTTGCATGATTGTTATGTGGATTTGGATGTTTTTTCATTAGTTGGAAAGTTTACGATTGCGCGTTTAGCAATCATAGGAAGTTGTAATTCTTTCTTTACTTTTATTCCAACTAGTCTTGATGTAAGCTTTCTTGAAAAGCATAGGTATCTCCAATGTAATTTGGGGTTTTTTTTTATGGGTTTGCTTGTGTAAATTTAATTTATTGGAACAAGCAAGAAAGTTTCAAGAAAGGTTGCAAGTAACCGGATTCCTTAGTGGTGGAGGAGACAAGACTTCTTGGTGAAAGATGAGATCTATTCTTAATGTCCTAGTTCGATAAGGATTAGAAGTCCGAAGAGCAAGGAGCCATCAGGGATTGCATACTTTTATTTGCTTTTATATATGGGATGCATGGATGAGAGCTTTATATAATTGCTATAATTATCACCTAGAAACATGGCCACCATTAGGTTCTAAAATTGGCATCTTTTTTATATTAGATTGTTTTTAGTTTGGCAAATTATTTTAAACGGAACTTAGACCAGCACCTTCTATTTGTCTAAGGTTTAAAATTGGATAGGGTTTAGTTTATCTTGGTACCCTTGGTTTCCAAAAGAGGCTAAACTAAAATCTAATTAGATGCTACCTATGTGTTTTCATAACCCAAGATAGGTTTTTGATTCTTTAAAGGGATTTTCTCAAATGTTTTAAAAGGAAATGTTATTTATTTTTAAGGTGACTTAAGTCACTAAGTTATAAATTTAATTAACCAAGTTTGCTAGATTTAAAAGAGCTTTTGAGTAAACAATGTAAAGGTCAAAAAGTATAAACCCTAGTGATAAATAATCAAGTGTGAGAGGGGTTTTAGGAAAGACCCCACGGCCTTCCATTTTCGGTTCATGTTATCTCATTAAAGTGTTAGTAAGAGCGGCCATCCCTTCGGTGGAGTTCTTTATTAAAGACCGCTTTGATAGGTTAATGGGTGAACTAATGTGAATATTCGTAATGAGTGTTAGTAGGAGCGGCCATCCCTTCGGTGGAGTTCTTTACTAAAGATCACTTCTATAGAATGTCAATGAAGTGTTGGTGGGAGCGGCCATCCCTTCGGTGGAGCTCTTTACTAAAGGTCACTTCTAGGATGGATAAAAGTCTCTTCCCTTCGGAAGACTTAATCATAGACATTCTGCGAAATTTCATAAGAGATGGTTATACACTTGACATAAGATGGTAATGACCTCTACCTAGGAGTTAAGGGTTATTTGTCATATGAGGCCAAACCAATCAGTGATTGGACTACCACTGGATATGTGTCCAGATAGTGATAATCCAAATAAGTCTACCTTAATTCAACGTGACTGTAGGCTCGGCTATCCCTTCGATGGAGGGTCTGTGAGGAGGTTGAAACACTGATACATTATGATTGGGGTTGAATAATGTAAAAAGTTTTGTGCTTTGTTTTTACTTTTATAACAAGCGCCATATGCATATTACATATATACTGCATGTCTAATTATAAACCGTTTCATATCCAGAGAGAGATGGGAAAAGATTCTTTTAGTCCGCTGATGTGCATTCTTCGTCAGAACAAACTGACTAGCCCTAACTACGTAGATTGGAAAAGAAATCTTGACATAGTACTCACAGCTGAGGAGTACAAGTATGTCTTGCTGGAAACGTGTCCTGATATTGATGCTAATTCTACTGATGACCAGTTAGAGGCTGAGAGGAAATGGAAGAAAGCGAATAGCATGGCTAAATTATTGCCAACTGCAGTTTGGACCCCCATTGATTGCTCCAGCCATGGCTACGGTTAATGAGTATTCCATCCATTTTATATGGTTCGGTTAGATCGTTCCGTCCATTTTATATGGTGCGGTAATTGATCGAGTACTCTTGTTACTTCGGTAATAAAGTACGTTTATTGATTGAGTGCTCTTGTTACTTCGATAATAGGAGAATATAGGGAAATGTGGATTGCCATTGCCATTGTTTTATTTGATTCGTTCTATTGTTCGAAATTATAAATGATTCGGAAAGTGTTCTTTACTTAATCGATATTCATGTTTGGACTTCAAATGTATTTAAATGACTTTATATTGTTTTATAAATTCTTGTCATTCTATTATCTGTGTTATTACTTGCCAGACTGTCGTGTCTGATACTTCTTGTTTGGTGCTAGATATCGACCCCACTCCCTCTGAGGCGGAGCACGAGGAGGAGGCGGTAGCACCATCGGTTGGGCCCGAGTGGCAACCCAACGATGTCATCTAGACGTCGGGTTGGGTTATGAGATGCGGATCACATTTTGGGATTGTTGTTTATTTTGGGATTATGTTTATAGCCTTTGTTGGCTTTTGTTGGGAAATGTAAACTTTAACTTATCTTTTGGTATTGTGTAAACTTTGAACTAATTATGGGCTTGCTTAAGATATGTTTCTCATTTTGATGCAAGGATTGATTGTCCATTTTATTTAATTGATCGGACTAAGTGTTTGATACATCGCTTCCGCGCATTTTGTGTATTGTGATTATGATTGTTGTATCATGATGGATCAATTTTGGGATCCTCACCGCGGAAACCTATGGGAAACTAGCGCGATGCATGCGGGATTTTCTAACCCGTCGCGCCACGACCCCGGATTAGGGACTTGGTTTGTTCGGTCTCGGTTCGGGGGCATGACAGGACTGGTATTAGAGCGAGAAATGTTTTGGGCAATTAAAGGAAACTAAAAACGTAGGGCATGGAGAGGATCCGTCAGAATGTTCGTTAGTTAGTATCAATTGGGATTTGGGGTACACTTTATTTATTATATTTTTGTTGTACTAACAAGTGGTTTTGCAGCATAATGCCTCCCGGTAGAGACACATCAAATGCAAACCCTTTGGACAGTAACAGTGGTAGTGGAACAGACAATCCAATGTCAAACCAATTTCAGCAACTCATGCAAATGATGGTTGAGCAGCAGCAAAGATCAAATGAAAATCAAGTTAGATTCTAAGAACAACAGGCTAGACTGTTGGAATTTGAGATGACTTGAGTAGTTTTTGATGATTTGAAGAATCAGTATCTCAAGTATTGATTTGAGTTGGAATTCTTGTCAACACATTGTCACAAACATGATGTTAATAAGCTGGTATTGATAGAGCTGAAAAGAAGAAACAGAATTGAAACAGTCAGGAATTAAGAATTCCTGATGCAGAGCACGCGGTCGACCGGGCTCTTCATGCGGTCGACCGAGCAAGAAGAAACCTGCAAAAAGGCACCTCTCAGTTATTTTTCGTGACACAGTGTGTCTTCGGTCGACCGAGCCCTCAGGATGTCGACCGAGCTCGATAAGTGACTATTTCCAGATAGTGTATGATGTCGACCGAGCACAGTATGATGTCGACCGAGCACGGGAACCAGAGTTGCGCAGAATTAGAAGTTTTGCACGAAAATTCAGCACAGTTATCTATTTCGTTTGGGAATCTTTCTAAACGAATTGTAGCCCGTTTTGAATACAATTAAGGGTTATTAAAACCTATATAAAGGCATGCTTGGGTCGTTCATAAACACATCAGAAGAGAAGAGAAAAGAGAGAAGAGAAGAGAGAAGAGTGTGCTGTGTGCTGGTGCTGTTGCTGTGTTGCTGTTGTGCTGCATCTTTCTACAGCAATTGTGGACGAGATTATGCTCTAGAAGATGGTGATTCGTCCATGAGTTAAGTGTCTCTCTGTTATGCTTTAATTTCAATTTGTAAGGGATTGAGAGAGAGAGAATTGTAGAGGGGAAGGGCTGTAGACAGAGTTGATCTTATATTCTGTTTTTACATCAAGTTGGTGCTTGGTGTTTGGGGTTTGGTGATCCTATCTGTTGGTGTAGATAAATTGTAAAGGGAGTCGGTGCTTCCTAGATAGTTGGTGCTATCTGAAACTCAAGGGAGTAGGTGCTTCCTAGATAGTTGGTGCTATCTGAAACTAAGGGTTGGTGCTCTTTGTCGTTGGTGCGACTAAATAAGATTCAGATCTGTCCCGGATTGGTGTTCGGACAGTCTTTGAACCGTGGACGTAGCCTTTCGGTGAACCACGTTAAATCTGGTGTCATTGTGTGGTTTGACTTGTTTTGTTGTTGAATTGGACCTGTTTTTAGAAATCACTGATTCACCCCCCCCCCCCCCTCTCAGTGATCGCGGTATCCAACAATTGGTATCAGAGCGAGGTTCCCTTGATCAGTTTAATACGCTAAGGGTGATCTCTTGTCAAATCACATGGCAGTCAATACAGGGAATATGAAAGCACCTCTGTTTGATGGTTCTAATTACTCCTTTTGGAAGATTAGGATGCAAGCCTTCATCAAATCTCTTGGCTATGATGTTTGGGAGGCTGTCAGAGCCGGTTACAATGCTGCCACTGTACCCAATGATACAGCATCGAAGAAGTTGGCAGACAACGACTCCAAGGCGCAGAATGCACTCTTTAGTGGCCTTGTGGACAGCGAGCTTGTCAAAGTAATTGCATGCAAAACAGCCAAGGAAATTTGGGACAAGTTGCAAAGCATACATGAAGGTGATGAGAAGATTAAAGAAGCCAAATTGCAAACCCATCGCTCTCAATTTGAATCTCTTCGCATGGAGGAAAGCGAGAATGTTGACTCGTATATGCAACGAGTGAATGAAGTCACGAATGATATTCGTGGACTAGGGGAGGAGATTAAAGAGCCGGTCATCGTCAAAAAGGTTCTAAGATCTCTTCTTCCCCGGTTTGATTCAAAAGTCTCAGCCATTGAAGAAGCCAAAGATCTGAATGCATTTTCCATGGATGAATTACATGGTTCTTTAACTGCCTATGAGATGCGCATAGGAAAAACATCTTCATCTGATAAAGAAGCGGCCTTCAAAGTTCAGAAAAAGGCAAAAGAGACTGCTGGTCATGATGTTGATTCTGATGATGATGAGCTTGAGGCTCAATTTGTTAGAAAGTTGAAGAAAGGAAGCATTGGCAAGTACAAAGGGAAGCTACCCTTTAAATGCTTCAATTGTGGAGGTATTGGTCACTTTGCTGCGAAGTGTCCCCTAAAAGAAGACAATGAAAGTGACTCTTATGCTGAAAAGAGTAAAGGAAAGAGAAATTTCAGAAAAAGGGGCAAAGCTAAAAACTTTCTATGTCAACAAGATGACAGCACGTCTGAAACTTCAGACGATGATGAATCAACCGAAGCTCTCTTCATGGTCACTGTTGAAGAAGAAGAAGAGCTAGATCCGGAAGAGGATGAGGAGGCTGAAGTCAATCTTGAAGAGGAACTCATAGCCGCACTTGAGGAACTTAGCAAGGAACGCAAAACAAGTAAGAAAAATCTGAAACTTCTCCATGAATCTGAAAGTTCTATTATTTCTTTGAAAACTCAAGTAGAAGAATATAAAAGAATGGTAGAAGTCCTTGAAAACCAAATAAGTATCAAAAAGGAAGAGGCTATGAAACTTGAAACTGAGATCGCTAGAGCAAAGGCTGAAAATTTGGAAAATAGCAAAAAACTCAAAGCGCTCCAAGCGATTGAAGGGACTATGAAACTCAATGAACTACTGAAAGTTCAAAGACCAGCCCACTTCAGATTTGGTCTAGGATTTGAGAAAGGAGAATCCTCTAAGATTGCACCTCCTAAAAGGAAAGAGTTTGTGAAGCAAGTCACTGCACCTTCTAACTCTATGAAGCCCACTCAACCTAGAAAGGAGTCCATTCCTGTTAGAAAGGTAATGAAGACTAACCAGCCACAAAGAAGATACAAATTCTATGGTTATTGCTTTCATTGTAATATGTTTGGACATAAAAGAGCTGATTGCAAATTCTATGTAAGAAACAGTCCATTTGTGACTAGGAATCCTTTTTCAATCCTAAGTAGCCACAAAATTGAGTGCTATATGTGTCATAATTATGGACACTTGGCTAGGGATTGTAGGTTGCCTATTGCTAACAAATTTCAGGTTGAAAAGAAACCCAAGTTAGTCAAGGCTTGGAGAGCAAAGAAAAGTGCAGAAAGTTCCAAAGAATCTCTCATTGTGCAAACGGCATTCAATGCACAAAAGAAGACAGCACCATGGGTCCTTGATAGTGGTTGTTCAAGCCATATGACTGGTGATAAAGAGAAATTCATCAAATTACAGCACTATGAAGGCGGTTCAGTGAAGTTTGGCAACAATGATGGTGCCAAAATCTGCGGAAAAGGTGTTATTCAGCTTATGGCAAACAAGATCAGATCTGAAGAAGTCTTATATGTGTCTAGATTGAGACACAACCTGCTTAGTGTGAGCCAGATCTGTGACAAAGGCCACGAAGTTATCTTCACAAAGAATGGGTTTGCCATCAAGAAGAGTAGCAACGGGAAAACAGTGGCAACTGGATCAAGAACTGCTGGAAATCTCTATACATTGTCAGATGGAGCTGAAAAGACCTGCTTGATGAGTCGGACAGAGGAAAGTTGGTTGTGGCACAAACTCCTTGGGCATCTAAGCTTTGACAACATGTCAAAGATTTGCAATTCAAAGGCTGTGAGAGGCATGTCTAAAGTGGAAAAGCCTTCCAATCCCATTTGCGACTCTTGCCAAAAGGGAAAGCAAACGAGGGTTATGTTCAAGTCAAAGGAGCATCATTCCAAGAAACCTCTTGAGCTAGTGCACACTGATCTCTGTGGACCGATGCGAACTCAAAGCACCAATGGAGATAAGTATTTCATGTTATGCATTGATGATTATACTCGTATGACATGGGTATTGTTTCTTAAGCATAAGCATCAAGCACTTGATCGTTTTAAAGTGTTTAAAGCACAGGTTGAAAATCAATTGGAAAAACGTATCAAGATTTTAAGGTCTGATCGTGGAGGCGAGTTCACATCTGAAGAGTTCACTAAATATTGTGAACATCATGGCATTCAAAGACAGTACTCAGCCCCTAGAACTCCACAGCAAAATGGAGTTGTGGAACGGAAGAATCGCACCGTACAAGAGATGGCTCGTACGATGCTAAGTGAAAGCAAGATGGCTGACAAGTATTGGAAAGAGGCAATTCATACGGCTGTATACATTCAAAACCGATGCTTGATCAGGCCACATGAAGACAAAACTCCCTATGAGCTATGGTTTGGAAGAAAAGCAACAGTCAAGCACTTCAAAGTCTTCGGCAGCAAGTGTTACATCAAGAGGCTCGAACAAAATCCGGGCAAATTTGAAGAAAGAGCTGACGAAGGTATATTTCTGGGTTACTCCTCTACTAGCAAGGCATATAGGTGTCTTAACAAAAGAACCAGAAAAATCATAGAAAGTGCTGATGTGAGAATTGATGAAAACCATGAATCCAAGAATGGAACTCATTATGACAGTCCCGTTTATGAGGACTCGAGTGAGATTGATGATGAGATGGCTGAATCTAATGATTCTGAGAAATCAAAAGATGACTCAGAAGATACTTCACCTAAGAAGCACAGCACTTGGGTAGAGCAACACCCTAAGGATCAAATCATTGGAGATCCTAAGGCAGGCGTTCAAACTAGACAAAGTGTAGTTAGTAATTACTCACTTGTGTCCACCATTGAACCCAAGACTGTGGCTGAAGCCAGTCTCGATGAAAGTTGGTTGAAAGCTATGCATGAGGAAATGTGCAGGAATTTTGCTGAAGTGATGAAGAAAGAATTTGAGATGATCTTCGAGTATCTCCGGAAAAAGTTAGGAGTTACTCACTCTCCTAAACCGTAGGAGTTGTGCTTGAAAGGGGGAGCAATGCATTCATTGAATATCCTATTCGCTCCTCGGTTTGGTCCCTTTGGACTTGTTGTCAAAGGGGAGAGATGTTATGCTATGATAGCAAGGAGAGATGTAAGGCTATGAAAGCTAGGGGGAGATGGTTGAAATTGCATGGTTGTTATTTCAGAATTTCATCATTGGTTCCAAGTAAGTTTTGAAAAGAACTTGGAAGAGCTGCAAGCTGGAGTTGAAAGTGTTGAAGTTCCAATAGTGTTGCCAACAATTCCAAAGGGGGAGATTGTTGGAATTTGAGATGACTTGAGTAGTTTTTGATGATTTGAAGAATCAGTATCTCAAGTATTGATTTGAGTTGGAATTCTTGTCAACACATTGTCACAAACATGATGTTAATAAGCTGGTATTGATAGAGCTGAAAAGAAGAAACAGAATTGAAACAGTCAGGAATTAAGAATTCCTGATGCAGAGCACGCGGTCGACCGGGCTCTTCATGCGGTCGACCGAGCAAGAAGAAACCTGCAAAAAGGCACCTCTCAGTTATTTTCGTGACACAGTGTGTCTTCGGTCGACCGAGCCCTCAGGATGTCGACCGAGCTCGATAAGTGACTATTTCCAGATAGTGTATGATGTCGACCGAGCACAGTATGATGTCGACCGAGCACGGGAACCAGAGTTGCGCAGAATTAGAAGTTTTGCACGAAAATTCAGCACAGTTATCTATTTCGTTTGGGAATCTTTCTAAACGAATTGTAGCCCGTTTTGAATACAATTAAGGGTTATTAAAACCTATATAAAGGCATGCTTGGGTCGTTCATAAACACATCAGAAGAGAAGAGAAAAGAGAGAAGAGAAGAGAGAAGAGTGTGCTGTGTGCTGGTGCTGTTGCTGTATTGCTGTTGTGCTGCATCTTTCTACAGCAATTGTGGACGAGATTATGCTCTAGAAGATGGTGATTCGTCCATGAGTTAAGTGTCTCTCTGTTTATGCTTTAATTTCAATTTGTAAGGGATTGAGAGAGAGAGAATTGTAGAGGGGAAGGGCTGTAGACAGAGTTGATCTTATATTCTGTTTTTACATCAAGTTGGTGCTTGGTGTTTGGGGTTTGGTGATCCTATCTGTTGGTGCAGATAAATTGTAAAGGGAGTCGGTGCTTCCTAGATAGTTGGTGCTATCTGAAACTCAAGGGAGTAGGTGCTTCCTAGATAGTTGGTGCTATCTGAAACTAAGGGTTGGTGCTCTTTGTCGTTGGTGCGACTAAATAAGATTCAGATCTGTCCCGGATTGGTGTTCGGACAGTCTTTGAACCGTGGACGTAGCCTTTCGGTGAACCACGTTAAATCTGGTGTCATTGTGTGGTTTGACTTGTTTTGTTGTTGAATTGGACCTGTTTTTAGAAATCACTGATTCACCCCCCCCCTCTCAGTGATCGCGGTATCCAACATAGACTACAAGAACAAATGGCTAAGAAAGATGAAGAGCTGACTCAAGTGCAAAGGCATTGTTAGAAGCTTTGGGAAGAAGGCCAGAACCTGTGCAAGCTCCAAATGTGGGAGCACAGTGTCAGACCCCGACCCAGGTTTGGAATATTTAATTATATTTTTAACCGTGATTAGTTGATAAGTGGGGTTAGTAGACGATTAGCTTATTTTATTAAGCTAGATTAGAATGTTTGATTAACTTTGGGAACCTGTGAGAGCCTTTGACTTAGGATTGACGCGGGCCGGGGCGCCCGTGGATTTGTATGTGAACTTGTGGAGTTTAACTTTGATGCTTGTAAAATCCCAATTGTTATGCATTTTGATTCATTTCATCTAGATTATCAACTTTCATGTTTTGGCCAACTTGATTTAATGATTAGAAATCGCGTTTTTCGAGGAAAGGGCAAAACTGACCTTTCACACAAAATCTGTACCCAAATTTCGAAAATTTCAAAAATTGACAAATATACTTTTTCGAAAGTAGAAATTTCGGTGATCATTTTTGTCTTCTTCGTCGTTTTCGTTCGGGGCCCGCAAATACCATTTTCAGCTTTGTGAAGACCGAGGCCCACAAGACTTATCTTATAAAAAGGGGAACCTTTCTTCTTCTCCCTCATTTCTTTTCCAGCAAGTTTTGGGCTAGGGTTTTTCCCTCTCTTCCCACACTTTCTTTCTCTTCTGAAACTCTCATTTGGTGGAGTTTTCTTGGAGGATTGATCTTCCAAAGTCCTTCCTCCCTCTCCAAGCTCTCCAAAGATATCTTTTTCAAGGATTTTGAGCTAAGGAAAGGCCCTCATTCAAGCTTCTCTTCTTCATTGGGACTTCTCAAGGTTAGCAATGGCTTTCCAAACTTGAGATTCTTGTTTTCCTCTCCATTTAGAGTGTTTTAATCCCATATGCTAGGGTTTTCCTTGGAGATTTACAAATGTTGATTTTTAGGGTTTTCCTTGGGAAAATTTTGGGGTTTTTGTAGATTTGAAGCTTGAGGCACTAGAGCTTTGTTGAAGAGTAATTTTGCTCCCATCTTGACTAGAGGCAAGTAGATTTCACAATTAATATGATGATTTCTCTTATTTGGTACCATTTCATGATTTTTCTTCTTATGTGCTAATCTTCTTTGATTTATGGATTTACTTTGATTGAATGAACCAATGTTACATTGATTTCAATTTATGTTATTGTCTTACAATGCATTGGAAGTTTGCTTTCACTTTGGTCATTTAGAAATTTGACTTCATTGTGTTAAAGGTGGGTGTTGAAAGAAAGGGGGAAAAGCTTTGACTCTTTTAAAAAGTATTGTGTTTGATTTATTGGATGATTATGGATGATGATTTGTGGAGGTCAAGAAAGGGCCCAAGTTATTGTGGAATTGTGTATGAAAGAAAAGAATGAAAAAGGATCTCAAAAGATGGAGAAAAAAGTGAGAAAAAGCCCTGCCGAGCCGGACTGGACAGAGCCCAGTCCACTCGAGCGACCCACTGGGCCGCTCGAGCGGACCAGGTTCTGCCTGGCCCTCGCTCGAGCGACCCAGGCTCTGTCTGGGCTTCGCTCGAGTGGACCTTGGGTCGCTCGAGCGAGCCCAGCTCAGCCTGGGGGCCTGGGTCGGGCCTGGCCTAGGGTCCGTTTTAAACCTATTTTGAGGCCCAATTGAGAACTGTTTTGGGCCTGTCTTCTAAGCTTCCTTGGGCCTGTTTCAAGGTCAATCTTTGGGCCATTTTAAGACCTGATATTGGGCTATTACAGGGCCTGACATAGGGCTGTTTTGAGACCCGTTTCTTGATCCATTTAAGGGCTGTTTTGGGGCTAAATGGGCGGACTGTTTTGGCTTGGGTTAAGGCCAGTTGTGGACCTAATTTTAAGAGGAATTAAATCAATCTTAATGGGGGTTCCTTGGGTATACTTTCAAGTCCACTTCAAGCCCGCATCCAAGTTCAATTCGGCCCTACCCTTGTTCATGTGTGAAGCCCATTTACAATCATTGGAATATTAAGTAAAGTAGTGGAATCATGACCAAGGTCCTTTGGGAACTTCCCAAGTTTAAATATACACTTCACCCCTTGTGATTGTTAAGGATCTTCGGTGGCACCAAATTACTTTCTATTAATGACAATGAAGGGGGTCAAATGTATATCGAAACGACCCACATTAGACGATCGAATCACCATACATTCATTCCGTGTAAAAAGACTTTTGTTTGGGTTCTTTCTCCAACCCTTTTGAATGTTTTGAAGTGGTTTACCACATATTTAGATATTGATAAGACTACTCACCTATTTTGCTCGGATTCGCCAATATGCATTTGTTTGGAGTAGTTTTCTTATCGATTTTGGAAATGTATCTTATAAACGGATTTGTATTACTTCGAGGTTTCGAACTTTCATTCTAACGGCACCACTAAGCTTAGGTTACCTTGTCGGATTGATCATCCGGCTTGGAATCTTTAATCTGTTCACCAGCTGCAGTTTGGTTTCTGTCTGTACCGACCATGGCAACGGTTATATCCGGTCCCACGTGTAGTGGCTACGGTTCTGTTTGATAACGACTATGTTCGTTCCGCTCCCACGAGTAGTGGCTACGGTTTTGTCTGCTCCAGTTACTTCGGTAACAGGAGAATATAGCTTTACGTGGTTTGCCAATGTTTTCATGCATTTAATATTCATCTTATTGTATTTGTTTATTTTACTTATCCTAACATGGGATTTGTAAACCATCGAGATGTTTATCTTCTATCCTTAGTTCGTCATTGTTATTATTCGTGATTTAATCGTGGCTCTCATTTATTTAATGCTTTGCTTTTCTATCATCCTATTATTGTTATATTTGCTTGCCAGACCGTTGTGTCTGACCCTTTTTGCTTGGTGCCAGATGTCGAGCCCCTCGCGGTTGAGGCGCACTTCGAGGCGGAACCCATAGTTCTTGTGGAGGGCGAGTGGCAGCCCGATGATGTCGTTTAGACGTCGGGTTGCTTTTGGAGCTGCGATCACATTTTGGGAATAGATACTATACATTTTGGGTTTTTGTTGTGGCCATTGTTGGCTTATACTTTTTGGGGAAAAATTGTAATTAATGGCCAACTTTACTTTTGTATTAACTTTAAACTAACTTTGGGGCCTACCAATGAAATATCTCTCCTTTTGATGCTAGTCTCGTGCGTTCTCATCTTATACCCATTTGTGAGAGACTTTTATGTTTGCTACAATGCTTCCGCGTAAGTTCTTTGTATGAAAGTGATTCTTATTTATCACTGTTGGATCGGATTTCGGGAATCCTTACCGCAGAAACTTGTGGGAAACTAGCATGTGCGGGCGGAATTTTCCGGCCCGTCACGCCACGACCCCGGATTAAGGCCTCGTTTAGCGGGACCTCGATCCGGGGGCGTGACACACAGATAATCATACAGAATAGGGAGCATGACCCTAATGTACTATTTGAGAGATTTCGAAAGAGGGGACTAAAAGAATTCATGGGCTTAGAAGACCGCTTGCAGCAGATGACTGGCTCTCCCACACAGAGAATATCTTTGACCTTCTCAGATGCACTGCCAGGCAGCAAGTTCACCTGGCAGCTTCAATGTTTACTAGACTCGCAAACATATGGTGGAAAACTCTTAAAGATGGTTACCAAAATATTGAGAATGAGGGTGCTTGGACCACCTTCAAACAACAATTCACTGAAAAATATGTACCTCCTCATATCAAGAGGCAGAAGGCAGTAGAATTCCAGCTACTCAAGCAGGAGGACATGACAGTCCTTGAATATCTTACAAAATTTAAGAGACTGTCCCGGAATGCACCAGAGCTCGTAGAAACCGAGCAAAAGAATATCATGAAGTTCCTGGAGGGACTTAATCCTATTATTTCAAGGGATGCTTCAGGTGTAGTGCCACCTGCTACCTTCCGGGAAGCAGTCAAGAGAGCTTATACATTTAAGAACTTCAATAATCAGATCCTCAAGGATGCTCAAAGGAAGAGACAGCAGTACCAGGGCCAGAAATCTAATCAGGGCAAGAGGCCAAGACAGCAACAGAACAATCAAGGACAAGCTACTTGTGAACATTGTGGCTGAAATCACCTATCTCAAGAATGCTATAGGATCACAGGTGTGTGTTACAAGTGTGTTTGCAAGGATAACCTAGTAAAGGATTGTCCAAACAATAGGAATCAAGGCAACAGGCCTCCTCAGCAATCAAGACAAGCACCTCAGCAGAATCAACAAGCAGTTCAAAACCAACCAAGGCAGCCACAGCAACAGAATCAGCAACCTCATCAACAACCTCAAAATCTAAATGCCCGTCCACCTCAGCAAAATAGAAATGCACAGCAAGGGAGACAGAATCAGAACCAGAATAGATAACACTAACAAGGCCATCTAAATCATTTGAATCAAGTGGACGCAGATGCAGCGAGAAACGTAGTAGAAGGTACTCTCTTTGTCTGTGGAGTAGAAGCTAAGATATTGTTTGATCATGGTTCTACACATTTTTTCTTATCTCCTATGTTTGCTAAATTGATTGATGTACCTGTTAGCAAACTTGAGTTTATTTTGACTGTCACAACACCAGTAGGGAAACAAGTTGTGTGTAGCACATATTACCCTAGTTGCACAGTTAAGATAGGAGAGGTCACTTTTCCAGCAAACCTTATTCTTTTGGATATGCATAACTTTGATGTCATATTAGGAATGGATTGGTTAGCAGGTCACCATGCAACTATGGACTGTTTTACTAAGACCATTTCTTTTAAATTGGATAGGTTACTGACCGAAGTGAAATTTCATGTAGATAAAAGGATATCACAGGCTAGCTTCATTTCAGCAGTGTCAGCAGCTAAGCTTTTGAGAAGTGGATGTGAGGGATTTATAACGTTTATCACGGAGGATAAACAATCCAAAGGGGTGGAGGAAATCCCCGTTGTATGTGAATTTCCAGATGTCTTTTCGGAATAAATCCCAGGTTTGCCTCCATTAGGGAAGTTGAATTCACTATTGAGTTGATGGCATGGACTGCTCCAATCTCCATTGCACCGAACAGAATGGCTCCTGCAGAGTTTGGTGAACTAAAACTTCAGTTGCAAGAATCGCTAGAAAAAGGTTTTATCAGACCAAGCGTCTCACCTTGGGGAGCCCCAGTGTTATTTGTTAAGAAGAAAGATGGAAGCTTGAGAATGTGCATATATTACAGAAGATTGAACCAAGTAACCATAAAAAAAAATATCCATTGCCAAGGATAGATGAGTTATTTGATCAGTTGCAAGGAGCAGAATATTTTTTGTAGACTTGAGGACCGGATACCACCAGTTGAGAGTCAGAGAATCGGATGTATCGAAGACGGCCTTCTGGACTAGATATGGGCACTATGAATTTTTAGTAATGCCCTTTGGACTGACAAATGCACCAACAGTGTTTATGGCACTTATGAACAAAATCTTTGCACCTCACTTAGATCGGTTCACAGTTGTCTTCATTGATGACATATTAGTGTATTCCAAGTCAATAGAAGATCATGAGCAGCATCTGAGGACATCACTGCAGCTTCTAAGAGACAATCGATTGTATGCTAAGCTTGGAAAGTGTGGCAATCGATCCAGCAAAAATTGAGGCAATGATCAAGTGGGAAAGACCGAAGAATGTGACAAAAATCAGAAGTTTTCTAGGTTTAGCAGGTTACTACAGAAGGTTTGTGCAGGGATTTTCATCTATTGCAACGCTTTTGACTAAGTTAATCCAGAAAAATGTGCCATTTGTGTGGTCAAAACAGTGTGGAGCCAGTTTTGAAGAGTTGAAAAAGAAATTAACTACCGCACCCATCCTCACTTTACCTTCAAGCAGTGGTGGTTTTGTCATTTATACCAATGCTTCGAATGTGGGATTAGGTTGTGTGTTGTTGCAAGATGGCAAAGTCATTGCGTATGGCTCAAGGCAATTGAAGGACCACGAGAAAAACTACGCAACGCATGACTTAGATTAATTGGCGGCAGTTGTCTTTGCATTGAAAATGTGGAGACATTATCTTTATGGAGAAAAAATTGAAGTCCATTCAAACCACCGTAGTCTTCAGTATCTGTTTTCTAAAAAAGAATTGAACATGAGACAGAGGAGATGGATAGAGTATATTAAAGATTATGATTTCCCAATCATTTATCATCCGGGGAAAGTGAATGTAGTGGCAGATGCATTGAGCAGAAAATCAGTAAGTGTGGCTAGTTTGCAAGGATTTTATAATTTTCAGCAGTTTGAAGACTTGGGAGTTGAATTTCAGCCGCTAAGAAAATGTGTTATGTTGGCGAACATGTCAGTATCTAAACCTATTTTCATTCAAAAAATCAAAGATAGTCAGTTGCAAGATCCAGATTTGGCTAAAATTGTTGAACACATTTCGGAACGCCCATAGTTTTGAGTTGTGGATAGAGTACTTTACTTCCGTGATCGACTTTGTGCTCCAAAGATTGATAATTTAAGGAATGATATCATGGTGGATCCTTATTACACAAGGTATTCTATGCACCCAGGGAATACGAAAATGTATCACAATTTGAAGAACCGCTTTTGGTGGAACAATATGAAGAGAGAAATAGCAGCCTTTCTGTCAAGATGCATGACTTGTCAGTTAGTGAAGGCAGAACATCAGAGGCCACCAGGTCTTTTGCAACCATTAGAAATTTAGGAGTGAAAATGGAAACACCTCACCATGGATTTCGTCTCGGGTTTACCCACTACTAGTAGAGGAAACAATGCAATTTAGGTTATAGTTGACAATCTCACTAAGTTTGCACATTTCATTCCATTGAAGACCGGGAAGAAGATTCACATGCTACCTCTTGCAGAAGCATTTGTGAAAGAGATTCAGCCGTCATGGTCAACCTATCTCTATTACTTCAGATCGGGATAGTAGGTTTGTTTCAAGATTCTAGAAAACTTTGCATGAATCCATGGTACGAACCTTTAGATCAGCACATCGTATCACCCACAGACCGATGGACAGTCAGAAAGAACGATACAGACCTTGGAAGACACGCTTAGAGCTTGTATACTTGATTTCAAGACTCAATGGGATGAGAGTTTACCTCTCCGTGAATTTGCATATAATAACAGCTACCACTCGAGCGTAGGAATGGTTCCTTTTGAAGCGTTGTATGGTAGGAGATGTAGAACTCCAGTGTGTTAGGAAGAAGTCAGATAACGCAGCTTTCATGGACCATCGTTGGTTAGCAAGACAAGTGAAAAGGTTAAGCTCATTCAGGAAAGTTTGTAAGTTGCTAGAAGCCGGCAGAAAAGCTATGCAGATGTTCGAAGAAGAAACCTACAGTTCCAAGTAGGAGATAAAGTATTTTCGAAGGTGTCACCGGTCAAAGGAACCTTGAGGTTTGGACAAAAGGGTAAATTGTCAAGGAGATTCATTGGACCGTACGAAATTTTAAGTCATGTTGGTGACGTGGCCTACAGACTAGCTTTGCCTCCAGAGCTTTCGGGTGTACACAATGTGTTTCATGTGTTGATGTTGAGGAAATATGTTTTAGACCCTTCGCACGTATTACATCATGAGCCATTGGAAGTTCAAGAAGATGCCACCTATGTTAAGATACCAGTCAGGATTATTGACACAAAAGAGCAAGAATTGAGGACTCAAACAATTCATTGGGTAAAAGTGCTTTGGGAAAACCATGGACCGAAAGAGGCTACTTGGGAATTACGTGATCAGGTTCAGAAGAAGTACCCTCAACTGCTACTAGAAGTTAGTGTTCATTTGGAGAACCAGATGCTTTAAGGGGTGGAGGATGTCAAACCCCGACCCAGGTTTAGTATAATTAATTATTATTTTAATCATAATTAGTCTCTAAGTGGGATTAGAGGACGATTAGCTTAGTTTTAAGCTAAATTAGACTTTTGAATAGCTTTGGGGAATTTTGAGAGCCAATTGGATTTAGTTTGACGTGGGCCCGGACGCCCGTATGACGCATGCTATTTGGGGGAATTATTCTTTATTTTGAAAAATTCTAATTTTTACTCCTTTTGATTTTTTTTATTGATCTCATCAACTTTCATGTTTTGTCCGTTTGAATTTGAGACTTAGAAATCACATTTTTAGAGATAAAATGCAAAATTGACTTTTCACACCAAATCTGTGCATGAATTTCGAAATTTGCAAATCATGAGGAAAATATACTTTTTGGAAACTAGATATTTCGACGATCGATTTTGTCTTCTTCATCGATCTCATATGGGACCCATATATGGTAGTTCCAACAACTGGTATATTTGGGGCCCATGGGGCCCACACTCACTTAAACCCAAGTCAATAAAACCAACATTGGGGTTGTCTTCTTCTCCATTGGCATTTTCCTGCAACTACTGGTTGAGACATAGAATTCTCTTTTTTAACACCTTCTCTCTTCTTGCATGTATGTCTCTTGAGTGCTAATTGGAGATTAGACTGCACCAATCTCTCCATCATCTTCTTGGCTTCCCATTAACACCATTTGTGAAGAAATCCTGCTGGAAACACTCTATTCTTCAAGCTCTCCTTCTTCTTTGGAACACATAGAGGTTAGTAATGAATCCCATTTCGAATTTATAGCTTTTATGGACCGACCTTTTAGGACCCTTCTATCATAGATGCAAAAGAGTTCTTGGAGAGCTCCTTTCTTTTTCAAAAATGTTGAACTTTGAATGGTTTTTCATGGGGTTTTTGGTGTAGATTGAGTGCAGCTGGATAGAGCTTTCTTGAAGTATTTTGTGATCCTTTTTGGAGTAGAGGCAAGTGATTTTTATTGGTAATGGATGCATGCAAATTGGATGATTGGTTTCCCTGAGATTTTGTTTAGAAATGCTCTTACACTTAATTGTTTCTCATTACATGGACATTGGTTTCAAAGAAAGAGAATGGAATGGTTTTCTTTAAAGCTAAAGGAATTTTCATACTTGGAGATTTTCTCAAATATTTGGAATGCATCTCAAAAATTATGTGTGTATCTACAATCTTATTATGTTTCTTAATTTGAATGTTAATTGGAATGGTTTTTGGTGTATGTGGTGGTTGAATGGAGATTTCTTCATGTTAAGATGGCTCAGAAATTGTAAGAAGGTAGTAGAAATGAAAGGAAGGAAAGAAATTAGAAAGAGTGCAAAAATCAGGTACAAACCTGTGTTGAACGGATAAGGCAGAGCCTAGTCCGCTCGAGCGAGCCAATGGGCCGCTCGAGTGGACCAGGCTCTGCCTGATCCAAAGCGAGCCAGAAGCTGGGTCGCTCGAGCAACCCATTCTGGATGGGCCTCGCTCGAGCGGACCTTATCGGACCTAGGCAATGCCCAGGCCTATGCCAGCCCACTTGCAGCCCACTTCTTCTTCTTGTTAGAGATCCGTTGACTCCTTATCGACGCATGGAAGTCCGGAAACGATATATTGAATTGAACCACTTCAAATTGTGTAATTTAAGTGGGAAAAATGAGAGGAATAATTGATGTTGGGATTACCGGGGAAGTAATATAAATCTTAATATACACTTTGCATCCATAAATGTTAGAGATCTTCAATGGTACCAAACTTCCCTCTTATAAATCAACATTTAGGGGCTAAGTGTGTATTGAGACAACCCTAGGTAAGCCATTAAACCATTACACACCACTTCATTCCAAGCTAGAGAAATTTATATGTTTTCTACAAATTGATTTGAAATAGATTTGAGTGATTCACCACGTTTGAAAAATCGGTAAGACTACTCGTTTGTATTGTTCGATAGTGTTCGCTTGAAATTGTTCAGAGTAGTTTCTTTAATTATCGATGAAAATGTATTGCAATAATTGATTTATATCGATTCAGATTTTTGTTCCGGTACCACTAAGCTTGGGTTACCTCTTCGGGCTGATCACCCGATTTGGGATCCTTAAATTTATTGCCAACTGCAGTTTGGACCCCCATTGATCGCTCTGGCCATGGCTACGGTTACTGAGTGTTCCGTCCATTTTATATGGTTCGGTTAGATCGTTCTGTCCATTTTATATGGTTCAGTAATTGATCGAGTACTCTTGTTACTTCAGTAAAAAAAGTACGTTTATTGATTGAGTGCTCTTGTTACTTCGGTAATAGGAGAATATAGCGAAATGTAGATTGCCATTGCCATTGTTTTATTCGATTCATTCTATTGTTCGAAATTATAAATGATTCGGAAAGTGTTCTTTACTTAATCGATATTCATGTTTGGACTTCAAATGTATTTAAATGACTTTATATTATTTTATAAATTCTTGTCATTCTATTATCTGTGTTATTGCTTGCCAGACCGTCGTGTCTGATACTTCTTGTTTGGTGCCAGATATCGACCCCGCTCCTTCTGAGGCGGAGCATGAGGAGGAGGCGGTAGCACCATCGGTTGGGCCCGAGTGGTAACCCAACGATGTCATCTAGACGTCGGGTTGGGTTATGAGATGCGGATCACATTTTGGGATTGTTGTTTATTTTGGGATTATGTTTATAGCCTTTGTTGGCTTTTGTTGGGAAATGTAAACTTTAACTTATCTTTTGGTATTGTGTAAACTTTGAACTAATTATGGGCTTGCTTAAGATATGTTTCTCATTTTGATGCAAGGATTGATTATCCATTTTATTTAATTGATCGGACTAAGTGTTTGCTACATCGCTTCCGCACATTTTGTATATTGTAAATATGATTTTTGTATTGTGATGGATCAGTTTTGGGATCCTCACCGCAGAAACCTGTGGAAAACTAGCGCGATGTGGGAGTAATTTTCTAACCCGTCGCGCCACGACCCCGTATTAGGGACTTGGTTTGTTCGATCTTGATCTGGGGGCGTGATAGTACGATCAAAATTTGTCCGGGTAACAACAATCCTTTCCTCACCATCAACTGTGTAAGAGAACTGAAAACAACTCCTCTGGTATGTCATGTCGTCAGGGACTACATCACCAAAGACAAAGGTAGGCTTGGGCACAATGCTCTGATCGTCCATGACCCAAGGATGATTGCTTACCATGATCTTGAAGACCTCTTCACCCTTGAGAGCGATCAACCGCAGCCTCATCTCATCTTTGTTGAAGGAGTCACACTCTTCCAAGTTTCTCTCCACATACTGGACATTCTCCCAGACTGTTGAACAGCCGCATTGAAAGATCTAGCAGATTAGCGGGGTACACTGGTAACAGGCTCCTTACTCTTGTTCGTTCTGGAGGAACCACCTACAAAGGTTGGAAAAGAAAAAGATCAATCATCAAAATGACAGAATTTCGCTAAAAGGAAATCTGGCAAAATTTTGGCATGTTTCCGGGGCAATTCCAAAAAAAAAAAGAACACCTCGAAAGAAATAGGAAGCTTAAAGATGGGCTCAACATTGTTGCAAGCCCCAAACTCCAAACTTGCAAAACCTCTCAAATCTCCGCAAAATTAAAAAGGGCTCAACATTTCTATGAGCTCCAAACTCAAAAAAAATTGCAAAGATTTCCAGGTATGTGCTATCATATCATGCTTTCAATTCAATTTACAAAAGATCATGCGTAGAAAGTAAATTATCATGCATTAGATGCTAGGAAACCCTTGACAAAAGTTTGACCAATTCCAACCCAACTTGGTCAAAACCAATCAAACTTTGTCTAAGCCAAAACTCATGTCGGCTTGACCTAGAAATCCTAGCCTTTTATTTGATGAATAAAAAAAACAGAGAGAAAAAAGAAGAAAAAAATGCATGAACATCTTGATTTGCATAAAACACATTATCATGGTGAGCGAATAAAAAAGAAGAAGAAAAAAACCTCCTCAAAAAAAAGGGGGGGAGGTTTGGCCCACATGTCGTGGCCCATTGTCACGTGGCCGTACGGTCAGGTCTGTACGAATCTGTCTGTACGCCCCCAAAAAAAAAAAAAAAAAAAAAAAATGTGTGAAAAAAAAAGAAGCACGTGAAAAAAAAGAAATAAGGAGAAAAGCAAGGAGGTAAGTGTTACAAATTATCAACCTTCCCAAAAGAAAGATACTTTGAGGGATTCTCTCCCAAAAGAAAGGAGTTAGAGAGATTTTCTCCCAAAAGAGAGGGGATTTGAGATGTTCTCTCTCAAAGAAAGATACTTTGAGATATTCTCTCCCAAAATAAAGGGAACATGAGATATTCTCTCCAAGTAAGGATATTTTAGATATTCTCTATCCAAAGGAGATATTTTTAGATATTCTTTACAAAATAACACCACATGAGATCTAAGCTATCTTAAAAGCTTAAGGTCCCATGGGTTAGCCCATATGAGCCAAGTTTGACCCCCTAGGCACTAAAAGATGCTTTTAGTCAAAGAAAAATCCCTCTTACCAAGAGCATACAAAATGGTTCCATTCCTCTTTTGAGTTGTTTTGACCATGCAAAACAAAAAAACAAGCCTCATGAGCTTCCAAAAATTTCAGACCATCTAACCTCATATACCAAATTGAGCCAAACTCTTGAAATTGACATTCTACAAAAACCCAAACCACTCCACTGGACCCAAATAGTCCCAAAGAGTGACCAAAAACCAAAACCGACCTCCAAACTTGCCACATACAGCTTATTGGGTCACAAGGTCAAAACCAAAAACCGACCCCCTAACTTGCCACATACAGCTTGTTAGGTCACAAGGTCAGAAACCAAATCCTGGCCCCCAACAAGCCCGACC
This sequence comes from Litsea cubeba, assembly GCA_012931725.1. Taxonomy (NCBI): domain Eukaryota; kingdom Viridiplantae; phylum Streptophyta; class Magnoliopsida; order Laurales; family Lauraceae; genus Litsea; species Litsea cubeba. The sequence goes on along the minus strand of CM022955.1, from coordinate 25,327,507 downwards.
CCCTAACCTGCCACATACAGCTTGTTAGGTCACAAGGTCAAAAAGAAAACCCAGAAACCCAAATCCAAATCTCTCATATCATTTTCAAAACTTTGCTTTGAGATGGTACATGATCTCTTTCACTACCTTAAAAATTCTTCTGAAAACTCAAAAGGTTACTCTACCAAAAGAAAGACTGCTCAAAGACTCTTGGTCAAGTCAGAAGATCTCTTTCAAAATTCTCTTTGAGGCACATCAACTACAAAAGTTAAGCAACTCGTCGCTGTATCTCGAGGGGGCATTTGTTGACACCAAAAATGTCACTTTGCCTCTTCACCATCAAGAAGCTATATGAAGCCGCATCCTACCACAAACAGGCAATGCTACTTCAAAAAATTAAATTTTGTCAGGATCAAACAAAAACCACAAGATCCTTCAAAACAACAAAAAGAAGAGTACACATGAAGTTTTGGGCCATTTCAACATCATTTGGACTAACTTCCCTCTTCCAGCGGTTGGACGACAACAGCGTTGAAGGCATCAAATCTTTGATCAGAGCCTGTGGATGGTCTCAAAACACCTCTAAAAGGCTCCATGTCAAGTTTCAGGTCAAACCGACAATGTTGACCCTACATTAACACTCGAGCAGCAAAATCAAGTCTCTCAGCGGCGAGAACCACCGAGCCATCACTCATCAAACAGAGCACATGGGTGACTTCAAAATGCTTCCAAAGGGCTACATGTCAAGTTTCAGGTCATTTAGACAACATTTGACTATACTTTGACTCTCAGAAGCCAAATCAGGCCTTCCGGCGACGAAGCTCCCCGGGACCATGATTCCTAAATTAGGGCTAATGGATCGTCTCAAAATGACTCCAATAGGCTTCCTGTCAGAATTCAAGTCAGTCGGACATCGGTTGACCGTACATCAAAACGCAGTATCTTCCTCCCGACATAATCAAGTCTACTAGCAACAGGACCCCACACGGCTTCAAAACTCAAACAAAAGCCTATGGCTGGTCTTATTTATTGCTCAGGAGGCTTCACCTCAAATTTCAGGTCATTCCGACATCGTTTGACCCAGTTTTGGCTTCTGACAGAAAATCGGCAACTTTGCGCGGTCTTCAGGCTTTCCTTGAAAATAAAAAACTTTGCACTCTGATATGCAAGGCTTCTCGTCAAGTTTTCTACAAGGGAATCAGGCCAAAATATGTACAAAAATTTCAGAAAAAATACTGAAGAAAAAAGAATAAAAAAAATAGGAAAGACGGCCGAAAATCGGCGACCAAAAGGGGAAAAAAACCCCATGGTCGCCGGCGACCCTGGGTGCATGGTCGCTCCAAGTCGCCGGATTCCATCGAACGACCATTTTTCGATCCTTTTTCGCATTTTGAGATATCTGGCCCCTGTGGTTTTCCAAAATTCTGACTCTGGAGGCACCAAGTCCTTCGATCTTTGTCAACATCACGGGTTTGTCTTCGAGAGTATCAAATCATCATTGATCGCTTCAAAATCACCAACCGGCCGACCAAGAAAGCACGCTTTCTGCCCGATCGATCGAGAAATCGAAATGACAGGTGGCATCGGCCCACTAGTAACAATCAATGTCTGAAGTTGCATGGTCATCCAACATCGGTCAGCATGAAGATCCATCAGCGATCATTGCAAGAAAAATTCCAAAAGACGCGGCACGGCCCGCGACTCTTTAAGCGACTTGGCGACCACTTAATGCGGTTAATTGACCCATTTTATGGCAACTTAATGCGGTCATTAACTCATTATTTCGGACTGCCCAATTAGAAGCTAACAAATGGGAGTTACAAGTCAAAGCAATCATGGCATTAAAACCATGAAACTCCTCCCATCACGGAGATTAAAGGCAATTAAAAGCACTTAATTCTCCATCAGCCAATCAAAAGCCAAAGAAAAGGAGTTACAAAATAAATGAATTAAAACTTGTAACTCCTCCCATTATGTGACTTTATTACAATTAAGGCCCATAAACCCTCCTAATGGCTACCAAAGGCCTATAAAAGTTGATCAATCCAAGAAGAAGGGTCTAGAAAAATCGATCCAGAGAATCAAAGGAGAAAATCCATCAAAAAGTCTCACAGAAAATAGAAAACTATGCCGAAATCCTGCATCGACCACCGCTACAAGGTGACAACTTGGGGGGCACCCCTCCTCCCATGGCCTTCTCCTTCTGTCTCCATGGCTTAGACGTGGCTTTTCAGCCCGTCTACTGTCATGACCCCAAACTCGAGGGGCCGTGAAATTGTTGATTAGGAGTTAGGTAATGATTTATGTTTCTCTAAAGATCCGCGTGTGTGAGGATAACACGTTTCAACAAGCTTTCGTGGCGTTGCGACCCGAAGTCCGTGGCCATTGGATTCCGTGTCGCACTCAACCCAAGCATATAATTATCTTAACAATGAATATTTCAGACTGGAACAAACCATAACAAAATACAGAGCTGACAGTATCTGGATATTATATTCCCATATATATTCAAGTTACAATAACAATGTGCATTAATTACAATCCCAATAAACGGGCTAATCAAAGCCATACAAAAACAAGCTAATAATCTCTACCCCATATGTGACGTAGCTCCGATGTCAAGCTCAATGTCTACACGACATAGCCGACAAAATAACCTGCAAGCTTATGGCTCCATAGCCAACACGTACACTCTGATCGGGCTAGATATCTGAACCTGAGTACCAAAGTAGTGGGTCAGACATGACGGTCTGGTAGGTAGGTGAAAAGATAATACAAGTGCTGAAAAATAAAACATATGATAAATCATGGTATTTGACAAAATTCTGTATTCATATAAAATGGGTATAAAACATGAATATTTGACAAGACTGAAAGAAACTGCGAATCAGATCTGAAATTCACTAGCGGAAGACATTCATGGCTAATTTGTAACATGACAGATTTTAAAAAATCTGATTTGGGCAGCATAAATCAGCCATAGTGATCGCATGAGAACTCCATGAATTCATGACCAACAAGTGTATAATTAAAGGAGAATGAAGAAGACTATTACCTTGAAGATTTGTGGATTTCAAATCTCTGGAAAAATAGATCCAAAGGCCCGAAATCAGACTTGCAACTAGCAAACAAATTGCTGGAATTTTCTGTAGTAGTATTGCCTTTGATCTTCTTCTCTATCTCACTTCCAAATCTGATTGGCTAAGATGGTGGGATCTTAATCTAGGAATTGAGAACTATTTTTCTAAGGAAAAATCTCAGACTTTGAACTATCTTCAATGAAGAAGAAAAGAACCCAAGGCTGGACGTGTGGGACACTTTTTGCTCTTTCTTGTTGTGGACGTCCAAGGGGAGAAACAACCTTTCTTTTATAGAAACTTTGGATAGCTTTCCTAAAAGTTTATCTCTTCTAATTCTCATAGATGTCCTAAAAGGAAAGTATAATCTAAAGACTTATTTCCTTTTAGAAACACTCCAATTAGAAAAGGAAACTAAGGAACTTCCCATAAACTTTAGCAATTAGTAATCCTAGTTGTACAACACTTACTAATTTAACTTTCTAATCCAAAAAGGAAACTTTCTCATGGGCATACTAATCCAAAGAGGAGTCCAACCTTCCAAGTAGAGAGACTTACTCAAAATTGGAAACCTTACCCATGGAATTCCCATTATGGACGTCCCACATATTAATGCACACCATGGCCCACAATTAATTTATCTAGAATTAAATTCATGTATGCCATCAAAGGCCTATTTGAATTTAAACTCAAAATTATTTTTTCACTAAAATAATTCAACCAAATGTTATCCAAACATTTTAGAAAACCATGCCAATCTTGGAAAGTGACTAGAGAAGGGACCAAAAGACATATTTGCCATTGGCTCCCAAAATGACCAAAATGTCCATGCTAAACCCATAGCAACATAAAGACCATTTTAACCTTAACTCATTCCACTAAAGAGTTATCGTTGAACTCCAAGGACAAATATATAATATAATACGCTCGTCATAAAATGACGGTTGTCTTCGACCTACTAAGTGTAATGACCTGAATGCCCCTCTATGTAACATCCATAATCGAGTCAGGTTATCACATGTACTATCAATCTTCCCAATTACATCTAAACCTTAGAACTTCATATCCTTAACATAATCATCATCCGGATATCATTCTCTTGGTCCAGGGAGCGACCCACAAGTTCAATATCCATATGGAACATCCATATACTAAGATCTTAGATTTTGATGATTAATCGGATAATTCTAAGGGGACGATCATTCCATCATTAGATGGCATAGATTCTTTATTGAATCTGCACGTCCCAACTGATCAAGTCCGAGTATCCAAAACACAGAGCTATTGACCCATGAAGTGAATCTCACCCATAGTGAATTAAAGCACAAGAACTTGACTTCGTCAATTCATCCACAAATGCTCAAGATTAAGAGCACTGGTCACTCAGTAGCATGAGGTGACTTGATCTCTCTCTGTGATAGTACTATTTTAGAGATCACATCTACCATGGTGCTGTTCAATGCATTGCATATGCACTAATGAGATAAATCCGGGAAAACCCTCCCATGACTTAGGTAAGTCACCCTGAATACAGGAGAGTCTCTCATTATAACTTATACCAAGATGAAGCGCCCAACTCCATCTTTCAGTTATGAACAAATATGTTGTTTCCAGTTTCCATGAATTAGACATATCTGTGTGTAGACACTACACACCTAATTCATTTACTAGAAACAATGGGCCTTACACAACCATACATATATACATGTTTAAGAAGAAAAGAGTCATTCCATTAAATAACCAGTAAATATCCAGTACCAAAAGATGAGAGTGCAGCTAGTGGGCTTTAGGGCATACACCAATCCCAACAAAGACATGTATTCCTTTAAAGCATGTATAAAACATGAGTATTTAACAAAACATGTATTCATTTGAAACTGGTGTAAAACATGGATATTTGACAATTCGATAATTTATTTAAAACATGTACAAAGTATGAACATTTACAAATCGGGGATTAATTTAAAACAAGTACAAAGCATTAACATTTAACAAATCGGTATTTCATTTAAAGCATGTATGGAGCATGTATATTTAAAACAGTAAAGGTATCAAGGATCGGGAACTGTCAAGATGGCAACCAACAAAGCTAGATCCTCTCTCACTAAAGTGAAGAGAGCACATACCCTACGGGATCATTGACCTCAGTCACACAAGGTGAGGAGAAGCAACGATAAGATACTATAATATACATATATATATACTCTGCGGTGTTAGGAATTTTGTAGATTGCAATTTGGTGGATGCATTATCATTTTCATCATCATTTGAATTTTCACATGAGCATTGATTTTAAAATACTTGAAATCTATATTTTCACATGCATTGATTTAAGTCTTTTAAATTTCATGTTTCATGCATGTTTTGATTTTAAACCTTGGATGCATTGATTTTGAAAAGAGTTTTTAAGAATCAAGCTAGCCTTTGATTTTAAAGTTTCAAATCATTTTTAGGCTTTTTATGTTTCATGTTTTTAAACCACTTAGAATGATTTAAAACATGATTTCAAGCTTGATTTAATGGCCCAAAAAGTCCCCAAAGAAAAATACTTTAAAATATGCATTTTTGGGGGAATTGGTCCAGGGGACCCGGTCGACCTGCAGTGTGGCCGGTCGACCGAGCCCATGGACGGTCGACCGCGCCCACTGCAGGTCGACCGGGAAAGAGGCAACGGCATTATTTTCAAACGGTCATATTTTTGCCCGTTGAAGGGCAGGTCGACCGAGCCCTGTAGGGGGTCGACCGAGGACTAGCCGTTGGGCATTTTTTTGTATAAAAAGAAGCTCATTCCTTAGCCAAAAGTGAGGAACTCTTAGGCCCTTCTTGAGGTGATTTGAGGCCAAACAAAGGGGAATGAGCTAAGGGATACTAAGGGTCATTAGGAAAGCTAAAGCTTGGGATTAATGAAGTTAAATCACTAAGTAAGCTTGCTTTTCCTAATCACATGTTTTCATGCTTATTCTATTTATTGGTAAATCTTTTCTAGCATGTTAAACTATGTGTTGTTGTATCCTTAACATGTTTATGTTTTGAATTGATTCATTGTTTTGGATGCACCACCATGATTCAAACCAAGTAGGACTCTAATTGGTATATCTATGTGAATCTTGTTTTGGAATCATCTTTGAAATCATATGTAACATGATTCCTATACTTGGTTGAATCTTTGGTTGTTGTTTTTCATCATAAGAAAATCACTTTCAAATCTATCTTATGTTTTGGATTCAACAACTTTATAAATCACATGTATTTGGTTTTAAAGTTTTACAACTTGTTTAAACATTGATTGGTATATCATTTTCAAGTTGTCTTGTTAATTACATGTGATTTGACCCTTTATTTCAATCAAATATATTTGTATGTTTTACACTTTCAAATACTTTAAGCATACATTGAGCTTCATTGTTAATTTGATTGAAATCCATATGCATCACATGTTTTGTTCTTTGATTTTCACAACTTGTTTAGAATACATAGGTATGTCTTTTACAAGTTACTTTTAACATGTGATTAGCATTTCCTCAATCATAAATGTTTTGAGCTAAAACTTTCAAAAGCCTTTGGCATACATTTATGAGCTTTTATTTTAAAATTGATTGAGGACATCATGCATACACTTTGTGCATTCATCTTTGCATTCATATAGTGTTTGTGTGAGTTAGATTTTCACTTTCATATCCGCCTATTTAGAGGCAATTTATATGAGCCAAAATTGTAATCTCCATCAAGTGTATTATAGACACTACTTAGAGAGATAACCAACCTTGTGGTTGAAGAGGTTATTGCTTAGCCTTGAAAAGCATATTGTAAGAGGTTATTGCTTAGCCTAGAAAAGCATAGTTGTAAAGGTTATTGCTTAGCCTATTGAAAAGCATACATAGTGGAAATCCGGTGGGGTGTGAGGAACACAAGCCGGTAGTGGATGTAGGCATTGAGGCCGAACCACTATAAATCATTGTGTTATGGTGTGTGCTATGTGGTGATTATGTTGTTTAGCTTCCGCATTATGTATGTTAATCATCACAAGTGACTAGTTTGTTTTAAAGAAATTAAAATTGGTCATAATTAGTCATTAAGTGTAGCTCACCCTATTCACCCCCCCTCTAGGGTTAGGATCTTGGACTCCCACAAGGACTTTCAAGTGGTATCAGAGCAAGGTTACTCCATTTAGGGCTTAAACACCCGGAGTTGATCCTTATATGCTTAAATCTAGATTTGAACCCTAGAGTTGTGTTTTAATGCATATCTTTTAAGAATGATTTCCACTATGGTTGAAAATGGAATTTTCTTTCCTAGCTCTCTAATTCCCCTAAGATTCAATCTCACCACTCTAAAACTTTTTCGAGTTAAAACTCCAAGAGTTGGTGGGACCTCAAAGTGAACCCTCAAGGACAACCTTTTCAAGACCTTAAGTGAATCTTCAAAGGTAGACTTTTGGACTAACCTTAAGGACTTGAACCTCACTAGACCAACCTATTTTTTTTTGTCATATCTAATTGTTGGTCATGTTACATTTGCATTTTGTTTCTACATAGTTACATCTCTTAAAATGCAATGTTTCTTTGTGATCATTTGATTTTGTCTACATGAACTTTCTTAGTTATATCCTTGGTTTTCAAAATCATTTGATTGCAATATCCTCATATAGATTTGCATTTTGTTCTCATATAGTTATTACTATTGTAGTGCATTTCTATTTGATGATCATCAATTGATTGTGATTACAAAAGCTTTCTTAGCTAGATTTTTCATGATCATTTGATGTTGGAAAATCATTTGTTTGGATATCATAGTTAGATTATTTTGTAAAACAAATGATTCAAATCAATTTAGATTTTCCATGAACTTACAAGTTATATCTTTTGGTATGGAAAATATGTAATCAATTTGTATGAGCATTTGTATTTATATCCTTGATTACAAATTGAGATTAGTTCACTTCATGTTTTTCAAAGTCACTTGATCATAATTTAATAAATGTTTCATTGTTGGATTTTGAATAGTGGAGTGAATTAAAGATATTTGGAAAATGTTCTAAGCTTTATTAGTTATATTTAGTGAAGCATTTTCCTTGAGTTTATTTCCTTGTGCTTATAATTTTATTATTTAGAAGGAAATATATGTTACAAGCAATTTGCATCTTTGCTCAACAAAGTTATATTCTTTCGAATGCAAATTGACTTTGTTGTTATGTCTTACTTTGTGTGGTTGGGTATGATGTCATTGATTTGCATGTTTTTGCCTAACTTTGTATATCGTTTCATTAATGCAAATTGATGATTATTTATGTGCTTTTGTTTCATTATCATTTGAGTTTCTTAAGTACATATTTGATTTTGTGTGCTAAGCTCATTTGGTATGATCCTCATATCCATTTTCCATTGCATTGTAAGCTTAGTACATTTGCTAGAGTGGAGATTTTACATGATAGATTAATGGATCATTTCAGATGAATTGGAATTAAACCATTGTTCTTCATAGGTATACCTTATATGAGATCCTTTTTCATCTATATGCGATCCATGACATCGTTCTAACTTCATACCTACTTGTGCATGCATAGTTATATTCTTTATTGATGATATGGTATGAGTTAGATCTTGATTGTAATTGATCCTCTCTATGCAAATGTCATATAGTTCCATGTATGGTTGTGCTCTTAAATTACATTTGTGGATACCATACTAGAACTCTCAAATCCATCCTTTGTACTTCATAAGCTTTGCTATAGATGGATGGTTGTGATATTGATTTATGCATAATTACATAGTAATATCGCTTGTGCATTTTTCAATATCATATTTATGATCATATGAGACTCTCATCAAAATCCATTCTTTGTATCTTATAGTCATATCTACTTTAGATGGATTTCCTTCATGTTGAGTTCATATGGTTTTTCAAATTGCATACATCTCCGAGTTATATCTTTATATGCAATTTCTCATGTTCATCACTATGCTCATTAGTTATATCATTAAAAGTGATGAATATTCTGTTATGATGCTTGATCTTATATTTGTCACATTTCATTAGCATCATAATCTTCATGTTTGCCTCCTCTCATGCTCATATAGGTAAATCTTATGACCACCATTTTTGTGTGTTAATAATCTTGGTTGGTCAATGGTTGAGGTAGGCTTCATGTTTGAACTTCATTTCATTCATCTTGTGCACATAATAGTCATATTTTTTGATTGGATGAAATGATTTCAAAATTTACATAGCATATGTCTTTCATAGGTATATTGATTGATGCTATGTTTAATAAACCCCATAACATCATGGATAGCTCTAATTTGGATTGATCCTAGTAGTTATATTCTTTTTAACTCCATTTTAGAGTGATTGAGATAATAGTCATATCCTTTAATCTCAATTGGTATTCTTTATTCCAATTGGTATCCATGGTTGCTTTTCTCCATGACCTTGCTCTTAATCTTGGTAATTTGATCATATTGAGCTCTATAGTTAAATGAATCTAATCCTTTCCTTGAAGTTTACCCTCAATTGGTAAAACCATCTTCTTCTTGAACCAAATAGTTAAATCTTTGTCAAAAGTTTGACGAAAGGAGAGAATGGATTGAGGGGGAGTATAAACCTTCATAGGAAGTATTAGTTTTGATCAAATTCACCATTGAATTGGCTTTATACCCTTAGACTACTACCATACATGATACCTGTTATATATTTCATTTTCGATTTCTTTCGTTAACAGGTGCTACTAAAAGGTATTTTCCTTATTTCATGTGTGTAGGTACCTTTGCAATTTAATGTCAAAGGGGGAGAATATTCTAGATGTCAAAAGGGGAGAATATTGTCAATTTATCTAAGGGGAGATTTTGTATTATCTTCCAAAGGGGGAGAATATGCATATCTTGCCAAAGAGAGAGAGTGCATGGTCAAAGGGGGAGAGTTGATAGAAGACTAAGCTTGGGAGTTAAAGAAGTTGCTTGGCTAAAGAAGAAAAGAAAGAAAAGAAAGCTTGAAGAATGATCAAGCTCCAAGCATCAAGAATGAAGAAAAAGAACAAGAGCCCAAGCTAAGTCAAAGAAGCATCCAAGAGATTTCAAGACTTGTCCAGCTAAGGGGGAGCTGAAGACTTAGTGTGAAAATTCAGTGTTGAGTGAGTTGCCATCAAATTGCAAAGGGGGAGATTGTTAGGAATTTTGTAGATTGCAATTTGGTGGATGCATTATCATTTTCATCATCATTTGAATTTTCACATGAGCATTGATTTTAAAATACTTGAAATCTATATTTTCACATGCATTGATTTAAGTCTTTTAAATTTCATGTTTCATGCATGTTTTGATTTTAAACCTTGGATGCATTGATTTTGAAAAGAGTTTTTAAGAATCAAGCTAGCCTTTGATTTTAAAGTTTCAAATCATTTTTAGGCTTTTTATGTTTCATGTTTTTAAACCACTTAGAATGATTTAAAACATGATTTCAAGCTTGATTTAATGGCCCAAAAAGTCCCCAAAGAAAAATACTTTAAAATATGCATTTTTGGGGGAATTGGTCCAGGGGACCCGGTCGACCTGCAGTGTGGCCGGTCGACCGAGCCCATGGACGGTCGACCGCGCCCACTGCAGGTCGACCGGGAAAGAGGCAACGGCATTATTTTCAAACGGTCATATTTTTGCCCGTTGAAGGGCAGGTCGACCGAGCCCTGTAGGGGGTCGACCGAGGACTAGCCGTTGGGCATTTTTTTGTATAAAAAGAAGCTCATTCCTTAGCCAAAAGTGAGGAACTCTTAGGCCCTTCTTGAGGTGATTTGAGGCCAAACAAAGGGGAATGAGCTAAGGGATACTAAGGGTCATTAGGAAAGCTAAAGCTTGGGATTAATGAAGTTAAATCACTAAGTAAGCTTGCTTTTCCTAATCACATGTTTTCATGCTTATTCTATTTATTGGTAAATCTTTTCTAGCATGTTAAACTATGTGTTGTTGTATCCTTAACATGTTTATGTTTTGAATTGATTCATTGTTTTGGATGCACCACCATGATTCAAACCAAGTAGGACTCTAATTGGTATATCTATGTGAATCTTGTTTTGGAATCATCTTTGAAATCATATGTAACATGATTCCTATACTTGGTTGAATCTTTGGTTGTTGTTTTTCATCATAAGAAAATCACTTTCAAATCTATCTTATGTTTTGGATTCAACAACTTTATAAATCACATGTATTTGGTTTTAAAGTTTTACAACTTGTTTAAACATTGATTGGTATATCATTTTCAAGTTGTCTTGTTAATTACATGTGATTTGACCCTTTATTTCAATCAAATATATTTGTATGTTTTACACTTTCAAATACTTTAAGCATACATTGAGCTTCATTGTTAATTTGATTGAAATCCATATGCATCACATGTTTTGTTCTTTGATTTTCACAACTTGTTTAGAATACATAGGTATGTCTTTTACAAGTTACTTTTAACATGTGATTAGCATTTCCTCAATCATAAATGTTTTGAGCTAAAACTTTCAAAAGCCTTTGGCATACATTTATGAGCTTTTATTTTAAAATTGATTGAGGACATCATGCATACACTTTGTGCATTCATCTTTGCATTCATATAGTGTTTGTGTGAGTTAGATTTTCACTTTCATATCCGCCTATTTAGAGGCAATTTATATGAGCCAAAATTGTAATCTCCATCAAGTGTATTATAGACACTACTTAGAGAGATAACCAACCTTGTGGTTGAAGAGGTTATTGCTTAGCCTTGAAAAGCATATTGTAAGAGGTTATTGCTTAGCCTAGAAAAGCATAGTTGTAAAGGTTATTGCTTAGCCTATTGAAAAGCATACATAGTGGAAATCCGGTGGGGTGTGAGGAACATAAGCCGGTAGTGGATGTAGGCATTGAGGCCGAACCACTATAAATCATTGTGTTATGGTGTGTGCTATGTGGTGATTATGTTGTTTAGCTTCCGCATTATGTATGTTAATCATCACAAGTGACTAGTTTGTTTTAAAGAAATTAAAATTGGTCATAATTAGTCATTAAGTGTAGCTCACCCTATTCACCCCCCCTCTAGGGTTAGGATCTTGGACTCCCACAAGGACTTTCATGCGGGACCACGGTAGCGAACCGGGTAAAAACTTTGCGGGCTCCAGACTGCAGCTGGCTATCGGGAGGGGAAGGATCTCCAAGTCGGTGGATCAAACCAATAAGGTCGTCCAAGCTCAGTGGTGCCGACTCATGGGTCAAATACGAGAAATCAAATCAAATTGATAGTAAAAGAACGGGGTGCTCATAGGCACAAATACACACTCATATCAGGTCGGTCATATACAGGTTAGCAAAAGCTAAATACATTTTCCAATACTTTCGGGACAAGTCAAAATCATAAGATATGATGTTCGATAGGCACAATTAAAAATCGGGTCAAGATGAACATGAATAGATTTCCAATATTCTCCTAGCTGAGAGTTGAAGGTCCAAGATTTGAATCAATGTGTATAGGGTTCCGTATGTTGGGTTTGATAAACATTTGGTACTCTTTAAGAATTAAAAACATTCTGGGACCTTACATACATTGACAAATCTAGAAATCCTCACCGAATCTCCAAGATGAGGTTTCTCCTTCCTCCGGACTTAATACAACGCCTTACAAGTCCTCATATAGCGTTGGGGCTCCAAACAATACCTCCCCACTACATCACATCACAATTTACCCAACTCATTCATGGGTTTCTATGTCTCATTACAGGTTCAATGGCTTCAAATAAGAAGAGAAGGGATAGAGCTGAATTGGACTTGAATATGGGCTTGAAGTGAGTCTGGAGAACGATCCAACAATCCCATTTTTACAGTTCTTCTCATTTCAGTCCGATCGATCGGACTCATTGGCCGATCGATCGGTCCTGAAATGCTCTCAGTTATTTACAGTCCGATCGATCGGACCTGTAATGCCCACAGTCCGATCGATCGAACAGCGGCGAATCTTAGCCTAAATGGTTGGGTTTCTCTTTTGTCCAATCTCTTTCCATTTTCTTTCTTTCCCCTTCTTCCAAACACAACTCCATGAATATTTGGGCCCCTTCTTGACCTCCTCAACTCATCAAATCATCATTCCATAAAAATGGATCCAACCTCTTCATCCCATTCACATTTAACCAAAGAAATCCATTACTTGAAACGAGTCAAAACTTAATACAATCAAGATATCATTTTCAAGAAAGCAATATGCTAAAAAGATGCATCAATGAGTGTATTTCAAATCTCAATAAAAGCATGTCATGAAGTAAATCTTAAGTAATGAAAATCATTAATAAAAGCTAAGCATTTGCATAAAAACATGATTAATGAAAATAAATCATTTCATCCACTTGCCTTTGGTCCAAAGCTAAGCAAATCAACCTCTAATTACACTCCAAGCCAAGAAATCACAACCTATTCAAAAACCCCCAAAAACAAGCCCTAAAATGTCAAAACCAAGAAATACAAAGAGAAAGCTTCTAAAAATGGAGATGGAGAGTCTCATGGGCTAGGAAAACACAAATCTAGGAGATGGAGAAAATCACTTACCTAGAAAGTCTTCAAATAAGCAAGGTTAGCTCAAAGAGAAATTCGAAGTTGATGAATCCTTCTAAAAATGGTACCAATTGAAAGCTCTTGACGAGGTGAACAAGATTGGTGAAGGTCTTCTCTTGATTTGAGCAAGGCTTTGAGGTGATTTGAGAGGAAGAAAACAAGGGAAGAAGAAAGGGGTGGAAAATCCCCCATTTCTTGCACAGGCACTGTTGGGACGGTTTTGGGAGAGAAGAGGGAGAAGTGGGTACTTATAATGGGTGGGTGTGGGCCCCACCACACTTAAAACACTCAAAACTTGCAAATTGAGATAAGGAGGCTTTCTAGACATCGGATCAAAAAACTTAAAACATGAAAAGTGTCCGAAATAAAATTATCTTTCCAACAAGGTTAATATTGACATACTTCCGGGGTCCAAAGAAAAAGTCAACTGTTTGGTCAAAGGGATCAAAACAATGGATTCAAGTGTTAAGACATCGATTTATGGGCCTCGGATGTGATCGACCAAGAAGAGGGAAATGTTTCTCATAAAATCTAGTTTCCAAAAAGTATATATTTGGCAATGTTCTGAGATCTCGAAATTTGGGTCCAGATTCAATGTGAAAAGACTGATTTTGCCCCCAGGGCTGGAAAAACTGATTTTTGGAGTTTCAAATGGGTACGGAGTGAACACGAAAGTTGTAGGGAATGGCGAGATTAGTCAAACGAAGCTGAAATGGGAATTTTCAGAAATCAAAGAGAATCTCTCCAGAATGATCACACAAAACAAATAGGACCCTATGGTCACTGTCTAGGTTCACTGGCTTCCAAAACCAAAGAAAATATAATCAAACTCAGAAATTCGATCAAACAACCGGTAAACCCACTGAGAAAACAAATCAACGATTAAAACCACGCTAAATCAGGAAATCTGGGGCCGGGTTCTCACATCTACTTAGCTTTTTATTGGACATAGGACCTCCTCTTAGTCTTTTTCCTCTCAAAATCTGAGGCTTAAGCCGAGCCAAGCGAATCAATAGCATCCTCTGTTCTCATCTTAAGAATGATGGCAAAGTCCACATAGGACTTACGACCGTCAATTTGAACGAGTCCCCACAATCTCCTGAGAAGTTAGATCCGCCTTTTTTTGCTTTTCATTGTATTTTGTATTTTTTAAAGAGACAAAAAAATACAACTCTTGTCTTTCACTATTGATAAGAATTGTAAATCGCATTTCACGGCAAAAATCATCTTTTACGGTAAACATTGCCTTCAACGGCAAAAATCGCCTTTCACATCAAAACAAATGAAATCGCCTTTCACGGCATTCAAAAATAAACATGTCTCTTTTCTTTATATGTGCAATGAAAACTAGAAAAAAGTTGATTTCCTTTTCTACTTACGAAGGTGGATCTCCAAACCACCACTTGCAATTCCAAGTAGAGTAGAAAATCTAGCATACCCGTACAAAAAATGTTGATGCTCGCCTCACGCGCCTCTGGCCGCAAAAGGGTTGGACACGACGGACTCTCACGCCCGCCGACCCCGGTACCGCCGCGAACGCGCAAGAAGAAGCGGGTTCATCACTCATGTGACTAAATTTGTTGCCCAATTAGCATGGGTTTCAGCTGTTTTTCCTGTTAGTTTTATGGACTCAAACCAATAGATGATATAATAAATTGATTAAATTCTTTATTTATTCATATACTTACTTTTCATGAGATGAATGGTAATTTATTATATACTTGCACATAACCAATACGAATGACATGATGGTTCATGAGATGAACCGGGGTCTACAGTATATTAGATGTAACACATGTGTATGGATGAGATCCACATACGGGAGACATGTGTGACAAATCTTATACTTAAATATCTTCACAACCAGTGATGAGACTGGACATCTCATACTGACAAGGTTGCAGCATTTTGATCACTATGAGATAGTGTGATTTGTCTCGATCATTAGAATGGAAGATTCTGAATCATAGTGCCGGTACATTGGATGTATTGAAGGACCATGAGAAGCACCTTATAAACACTGTCTTTACTTTAAGGTCTGCTCTCATAATTCCCTAGCAATAGGCTCTCAATCCTGAGATATTAATGAACTCAAGTTTCTATCTATTCATTTGCTTTGAGTCACCAATGAGTGAGGTCAACTGTAGGTCAACACCTCGGTGATTTGGGTACGTGGTAGTAGAGCTGTGGGAACATTCAATGGTCAAGATGGAATCTATCTCTAATATCCCCTTGTGCCAATTAATGGATTTATCATTGGTAAGTGCGCACCCATTCCGATTAAGAGTTAATTGGAAAGGTACCTATGATCATTGTAATTAATTGGGGCTCAAGGATAATAAGATATGGATCTAGTTTGGAAGACAGGTCCAATTGATCCATGGATATTGATAGAGGGGTCTACTTATGGTAATGTGGAAGTTTAGGGTCTTCTATGTAATATTCCTAAGACTGGAGTTCAATTGCATTTATATAGTGGAGTTATTTGCAATTAACTGTGGGCCCGGATTGCACATGAGATGTGGGGTCGCGTGTCCCAGTTGGAGCCAGCTTTCTAAGGAATCCCTAGTGGTCCCCATGCTAGCCCAATTATTAGAAAGTATCTAATTCTAGTTGAACTCTAAAAAGGAAAGTTACTATTTCTATTTAAAGTGAGACTTCTAATAGTGGCAATAGTAGACTTACTAATTTTAGTAGAAGTGAGACTTCTATTTTAATTAGAAAGGAATTAGAAAGATACTAATCATATTTGAAGTGAGACTTCTAATTATGATATGGTAAGTTACTAATTAATGGAAGTAAGACTTCTATTGTAATTAGTAAAGAGGAGGCAACTTGCAAAAGCTATAAATAAGAGGAGAAGAGGCCTTGGACGTCCATGCAATCTCCATACATTGGGATTCACGCCCAAGCCTCCCTAGTGCAAGTATTGCACGAGTTCTTTCTCCTATCCCTCTTCTAGTTCTCTTTCTAGTTCCTCCCTAGAGTTCCTAGTAGTTTTCTCTTGGAGATCCCACCATCTTCTTGAGAAAAAGGAGAATCTGATACGGGTCATAGCGTGGAAGATCAAGAGGTCTTGGAGATCCCTATTTGATTAGTGAAAGCATTTCATCATCAAAGAAAGACGCAACTTCTCCATTAGAGCACAACCGAGCTCCAAAGGTATAATCTACTTCCTTGCATGTTGTAGATTTATTTGTAGCTTATATGTTGCTGGTTCTATCTTGATAGATTGTATTTACTGATCATGATGGCTGAGATTAAGGACATAGATCTTGGATTGGGTTTTATAGCCTTATGGATAGTTGATCCCTGCATCAAGTGGGTCAAAAGTTTTGAAACCTATCCTAGAGGCCCACCCTATTTCCAACATTTCCCCCCACAGAAATCCCTTTTAAATAGTGCCCAAATGTCCCACGGAAGTGGCTGGAATCGGGGAAGCGAAGGGCCAGCAAACTGCACTCTGCAGTCCTAGTTATCCGGCAAATTTCTGCTGAAATCTTTGGGCCCTTTTGGATGGGTTTTTAGACCATTTCTCCCTTATATCTGGCCCAGATTTTTATGGGTCTTTTAACATTGATTAGTGTCTTTAAATGTACTTTGATTTGCCACATATAGTTGACCCAACATGTTTTAAATTGGCCAAAATAATGGACTATTTTACTAGTTTAATGTATTGGTGAGTGGACTTGTTTGGAAATCATTACCAACCAGCCTTAAAATGAAGGATAAATGGGTAACCATGTTGTGGCCTTTAATTAAATTATGATTTGTCACAATTGGCGGACCCTAAACACGTTTTTAAATTGACCATCTTTGGGTGTCTAAGGGTTATTTCTTGGGGTTTTTGTTTACTAGGTATACTTAGGCCTAATTGATGAGATTATGGGTAATCTTGGAGTGCTAGAGGCCAAGGCAAGTGACTGATCTAGCCCATTCTTGTGCATGCTCTTTATTTTGGATATTCTACTTATAAATCATGTTTTTCATATATCACATGTTTGATTTCTTTTGTCTATTGGTTAATCTTGTTATTAACATCAGATTTGTACACTTGCACATCACACTTTCAATGTCATGACATGGATTTGTATTTCAGCCTTGTGAAGCTCTTGTTTAATTATGGGTTTTATGTCTTGAAAATTATATATTTATGGGAAATGGATGACTTATGGAAAAATGGCGGTGTTGGCTTTAAAATGGTCGGAATTGGATATTTATTGGAGAGTATGTATACTCTGGAAACATAGGAAAAGGTCCAGGAATGAAGGGATGTGAAGTGAGAAGAAAAATGAAGAAAATGGACCCGAAGTGCACGTTCCCGCAGGGTGGCGGTCAGTTGTCGGCTAGCCGACAAGTGACCGACACGAGTTCGGTCACAATTCCAAAAGCTTGCTTTCGTGCAAAAGTGGCAGGCGATCAGCCATCAGTCAACTGGCGGTTAGCCGACCTCAACTAGCCGAATGCTGACCTAGAGCTAACCGACAACACCAGTTTGGACTATTTTAGTGAGATTTTTACGGGAATGAAAACCCAAAATATTCTAAGAGCAATCAACTTGATAATGTGTACTTGGAACTTGGAATGTCGCATACCCTCAGGGGCACCAAATCATTTATAAAGCCGACATTCTGGCTTCAAATACACAAAGTGGTCAAATGATGCAGTCTTAGCATATGTATGGTGTATTTGTTTTGTACACTCGAGATTGAATAAGAATTTTGCCAGCGTGTACTTGTTTTGACTTGAGAATACCCGATTTTCTCGGATTGGCTTTGATTTGACAAGTTTTACATGTTTTACCCGTCCTTGTCTAGTTTTACTCATTTTACTACAAAAGCCACTTGACTTATGATTTCTCGTATTTTACAACCAATAAACATGTGGGCGGACTACTCATCATCCTTATACTTAATATTTACATGCTTGGGTGTCCTCACTTGTCGAGTAGCCGTTTACTTGATATGTCACATGATTAGATTTTTGTACCATGTTTTAATGGGTTTTGAGCATTGCTTCTTATAAGATTTTGATTAAGGAAACTCGTGGGGACTACTTTTTGTGCTTTTAAATGTTAATAGCTTATGTCATCTTGTCTTATCTTGCGTCTCCACTAGCCCTCATTGGAAATGTAAGAACTTGGTCTGGGCGGCACCTTTAACCATGGGGCGAAGTGTGTAAATCACAGGCTTCAAACGGTGAGTCTCCACTAGCCCTCATCGGAAATATTCAGGTTGCTTGCTCCGTCCACTTTGCGTGGCGGAAGATATCTTGTCTTGTCTCGTCTTGTCTTGACAAGTAGTTTCCTCTTTTTCGTGATATGTCTCGGATATATTTCCGTCTTGTGCATTCATGAAATTGAGTAGATTCCACTGAGCTTGGATTGCCCTATCGGCCTAATCCACTGTCCGGGGATCCTTAAACACGTGGAATGTTTGTAGACTAGTCATATATTTTATCTTGTTTTCGATTTCGAGGCCAGACCCTGTCTACCTCGTGTGGCGTGGGATTATGTTTTACTTTGTCTTGCTTGCTCTTGTCATCTCGTATGACGGAGTAAGGATGAGCTCTATATGGATTTACTATTCATGATACTACTTTTGTATTCATGCCAGATTTCTGTCTTGCATCTTGTTCATAGATTTTCATTGATTCGTAACCCATGGTTTAATAATAATGATTATCATGCTTTCCCATTAACACTTGAGAGAACATATGCATCTTTTGATAAAATATCATGTTTTATTGCACGTTAATTAAGTATATTATATTATATATGTATTTGCCTATCTTAGTCACCTGCCAGACCATCGTGTCTGATATACTATACTTTGGTGCTTTAGGTAGTAGGTTCTTGACTTGAGCTAGTACGGGTGCAGATGGTTGTAGAGCCACGAGTTTTGCAGGGTTGTTGTGTCAGTGATGTCATATAGACGTTGTGCTTGACTCCGGAGCTACGTTACATACCTAGGTAGTATTTGTTCTTAGTTTGTTATTTTGTACGGCTTTTGTTAGCCTCTTTCCTTGGGATTGTAATTAATGCACTTGATAATTTATAACTTGAATATGCTTGGGTAATGATCTGCCTGTTACTGTCAGCTCTATATATTTTGATATAATGATTTGTTCCAGTCTAAGTATGAGCATTGCTATGACAGCTTTATGCTAACAGGTTGAGTGCGACACGGAATCCAATGGCCACGGACCCCGGGTCGCAATGCCACGTAAACTTCCGCGAAATGTTTTGATATGTTTGGAAATTATGTCTTCCTCACACACGCGGATCCTGGGGAGAAATATTATTTTACTTACTTCCCCAAATTCGGTCCCCGAGGTCGAACCGCTGCAGGGATCAGGGTTTGGGGGCATGACACATGGTTCATTGGATTCTGATTGAGCCGTCCATGATAATGGGTTATTAACCGCATTAAGTAGTCATGATAGTGAGTCATTAACCGCATTAAGTGGCCACCAAAGCACTTGAAGAGTCGTGGGCCATGTCGTAGCTTTTGGAATTCTATGCGTGACGCAGGAGACTTTGGTCAGTGCGCATTTCACTCTTGATTCAATGTTTGATGACATAATGGTTTAAAATCGCAGTATCGGCCGACCCAAAAAACCGATACGGTATTAGTATCGGTCACGATTCGCAGTCTGTTGCGGACGTCGAGGAGTGAAAAATCTTTTTATGCTAAAGTTTTTTGAAAACATATCCAAAAGGCTCAGAATATTGTAAAATGCTTAAAAACAATATTTTTTTTTTCATTAGTAACAACTATGAAGCAAAATATCGGTCCCCTATGTTAGAACATCATGTATGATCGCTGTTTAATGTTTAACTTTTAAATGCACTAAATTTTTAGTATTTTTTAAGCTCTATAAGTTATAAATCCATCAATGTGGCATTCATATAAAATCAAACCACTCAGAATAAAGATCAAAATAAATGCATCCTCCAATAGAGTCTCCGTAAATTTCCATTTTATAGGACTTAAGCAACTATTGAATTGTCGATTTAAACACAGTTGGTTGTTTTTCTTAATATTTATTAGCACATAAAAGCTTAGTTTAATAGTAGGTCCAAGTCATATTACTAGGAAATTTATTAAGGGCCTGTTCAAATATAGGGCCACTTATTTAGTGGTTAGTGCTTTTTACAAGTAGAATGCATTAAAGGGTTCAAACTGAAAAAGAAAAGTTAAAAGTATAGAGGCCCATTAATTAAAAATCTAACCGCTCAAACGGTCTTGCCTTGTCTTGAATGGGTCTTAGCCCCATTTTATTCTAATTGGAATTTGGCCCACTATTAGATTGTTCAGATTTGATTGAGTTTAAAATTTTGACATAAAAGAAAGTGGGCCGGTACCCAATTAAAATGAAACTCCTCTGGGATCCACCAAAGATATTAACAGCAATATTATACATAATGGGTTTTCAACCGGTGTGGCCTACTGAGGGACCCCCATGTGTACATGTGTGGCCTAATGTGGGCCCACGTTGTGCAACATGCATAAATCAAAGGAATTATAGAGATTCGAGTCTTCCCTTCCAGAAAGATCAAAACGCTTCCACTTCCCAAGGTTTCATTCGTACGAACGAAATAAAGAGACGGAAAAGGGGAGAAAAAAAAAAAAGGAAAGATAAAAGGATAGGAGGAATAGGAAGAGGGAAAGACAGAAATAGAAGAAGAAGAGGAATGAGGCGGTAGCTGGTGCAGGAGGTGGAGCCGGCGGCGGCAGGTGGTGGTGGAGGTGGCAGCAATAGTCACCGGACCTCCTCTTTTCTCTCTTTCTTTTGTGTTTCTTTTTCCCCTTTTGCTCCTCAGGGTAGAACAATATTTTATTGTGAGGAAGAAGACTGTTGTGCATATCGTATCGTCCGATATATCGGTATCGGCCAATATTTTCTATATATCGGCCGATATTGACCGATATTATGGCGATACTTTATGGATCTGAGATCGTCACCGACACACGTCACCAAATCGGTTCGGTTAGGGCTGATACCAGTTCGTATCGGCCGATACCAGTTCGTATCGGCCGATAGTTTAAACCAACGATGACATTGTAATTTTAGACATTAATTGTTGTTAGTGGCCAATACCATTTATCCTGTTGATTTCTCGACCCGTATGGCAAAAAGCACACTTTCTTGGTTAGTCGGATAATGACTTTGAGGTGTCCAATGACGAACCCATGGTTTAGATGACGAATCCGTGATGTTGACAAAGATCGCCGGATCTTGTACCCTAAAAATCATATTTTCATAAAGCTATAAAGGCAAAAAGGTTTAAAAATGGAAAAGGGGCCCGAAAATCTAGAGAACCTGAATTTCCAGGGCCGACGGCGACCAGCAATAGTCGTTGTTTCGGCTGTTTTTCGACTTTGGTACACTTTTTCGCCATCGACCATGCAGCAATAGGAACCCGACTTTGGTCTTGTTTTCGGCTGTTTTTCGACTTTTTTTTATTTTTCTTTTATTGACATATTTTCCTTGACATTTCTGTACACTTTTTGGCATGATTTTCCTACAGAAAACTTGAAGAGAATCCACGATAAACGAGGGGCGAAGTTCCCATGTTTGCTGAAAAGCCGAAGACTTCGTCGCCCAGGGGTGTCGATTTGTCGCCTGAAGCCAGAACTGGGTCAAACATCGTCAGAAGGACCTGAAATCTGAGGTGAAGCTTCTTAGATACGAAATAAGACCAACCATAGGCTTTTGGTTAAATTTCGAAGCCGTTTGGGGTCCTGTCGCCAGTAGATTCGATTTTATCATGAGGGAAATGTATTCATTTGAAGTGTGGTCAAACGATGTCCGATTGACCTGAAATTTGATATGGAGCTTCTTGGGATCATTTTAAGATGATCCATCGGCTCTGATTTTCAGATCATGGTCTAGTAGGGCTCCATCTCCGGGAGACCTGGTTTAGCTACCAGGGGGCCAAAGTTGGATTCAAATGATGTCGAAATGACGAGAAACTTAATATACAGCCCCTCGGGAGTATTTTAAGAACATCCATGTGCTTTGTTTCAAGAGTGATGATTTCGGCGGTCTCCTTCACCGGGAGGCCTTGTTTTGCTACTTGAAGATTGATGTTAGATCAAATAATGTCGAATTGATCTGAAACTTGAAACAAAGCCTCTTGGAAGTGTCTTAAGACCATGCACAGGTTCTAATTGAAGAATTGATGTCTCCAACGCTGCTGTCACCAGAAGGACCGACTTTGTCGCGAGTAGAATGCGAGTTTTGCATTTTGGGCCAAACGGTGTCGACATGGCCTGAAATTTGATGTAGAGCCTTTTAGTGGTATTTTGAGACCAACTGTGTGCTCTCTCTTGAAATACAAGGTCTCCAACTTTACTGTCATTGGGAGCTCCTTTTTAGCTGCCAAAGGAGTGAGGTCAGGCCAAGTGTGACGCTGAGATGGCCCAGAACTTATTGTGTATATTGGCTGCATCGAAGGATTTGGAGGTTTTCAGATGATTTTGAGAATTTTTAATGCTTGAAATAGTTGTTGCCCCTTCTGTCACGAGAAGATTCATTGCACATGAAATGACGCTAAAACTTCTCGAAAATGGTGTAGGAGCTTGGAAAATCACACCTTTGTGGCTAGATGAAGCTTCATATGACTTGCTTGATGTTGGAAATGTGGAAAGGCACAAGTGACATTTTTTGTGTCTATAGATGCCCCCTCGAGGCACAACGATGAGTTTATCTCTTTGGAGTCGGTGTGCCTCGATGAGAATTTTGAACTTTGGAGGAGAGCTTTTCATTTGACCAAGAGTTTTGGTGTGAGGCCCCACCCATTGTGGACCCTCACTTATATCTGAATTGCACTAATTACAGTATATGATATCTACTTATACTAATTAATAGGGGTTAGTAAGGGTAGTTTAGTACTTTCCTCGGATTTTAGCCTATTTTCTAGAAATTAGTCTGTTTTTTGTGATTTATAGAACCTATATGGTGTTAGATGGACTTATTAGAGTTTGTTAGTTGGTTAGAGGCCCTTAGAAGTAATTAGAACTAATAGGA
Organism: Litsea cubeba; assembly: GCA_012931725.1. Taxonomy (NCBI): domain Eukaryota; kingdom Viridiplantae; phylum Streptophyta; class Magnoliopsida; order Laurales; family Lauraceae; genus Litsea; species Litsea cubeba. Next base: position 25,303,863 of record CM022955.1, on the reverse strand, counting down.
AGGGTTCCTATTTGAGAATTTGCAAGCTACACCTAAAATACCTTAATTGCCCATGTACTTATCCAAACTCATAACTAAACCAAAACGGCAACTTGGACATTTCAAACCCAACCAAATTCTATAAATAAAATCCCTCCCCTCCATTCCAATTGATCTCTCTTCTCTCTCATTTGCCCTCATTTTCTCTCTCATTTCTCTCATTTCCTCCAAGAATTCCCTCGAATTCTCTCTCTAGAAACCTAGATCTAGGGTTTCCTACAATTAAGAAGAAGAAATTCCTACAAGCTACTGTTGTCTCCAAGCTAGAGGACCTCTCACATTTCCTAGATCTATTCTTTCTCTTCAAAATAAGGTAAGTCCCCTCCCTTAGTTCAACTTTCATGAAATCCCCTTTCTTTCTCTATAATTCTTTTTCCTTATGCAATTCTCTTGTGAATTTGGGTTTAGGAGCTGTAAATCTTCATAGATCTGAGTTTCGAGAGCTGTTTGAGAGATTGAAAGCCAATAGAACCTTGGATCTTGAAATTGGAGCGTGGGTCTCAAAGATCAAGCCTATAAACCATTGCTTTGGAGTAGATGCAAGTATAATATACCTACTTAGCATAGAATGCATGATTTCCTTGTTTGATTCTGTAATTCAATGCAAGTATGTATGTTGATTGTCTAGACCTATCTTTTAAGCCTTATTTTTATGGATTTTGGCCATTTGTGGATGGGATCTCCCATTTGAAAAATCAATGGCCCAATTGATGATGGTTTTGTGGTGTTTGGATGGAGTTTGATGTTTCTGAATCGTTTGGTGATGATTGGGGACGAGATGATAGATTTTTTATGGAAATTGATGTGATTTGTAGAAGTTGTAAAATTCTGAAAACTTGAATTTCGTTTGTACCCGATTGACCTGCCTTGGAGGATTTCGTCCGGGTACACAGCGAAACTCAGGAAATAGTTGAGAGCTAGTATGTCATTCTGTCCCAGAATTTCAGTGCATCCAATCAACCATCCTGGCCAAATGTCGATTGGGTACACTGTCTAGATTCCAAAGAATTACAAACTAAGTCCCAGAATTCTCTATGTAGTCAGTCGACCTCCCTTGGAGGATGTTGACCGGCCACACTATAGAAATCCCAGATGGGAGACCTGCCTGCCAGGTTTTTGTTCATCTGATCTATGTGTATGCGGTCGACCAGGGTTCCCAGGATATTGACCGAATACACTAGACTTGATGTCGACCTAGGAGAGAGATTTTTTGTCTTTCCCAATGCATCCAGCCAACCACCCCTGGGAGGATGTCAACCGGATACACTGCAGAAAGTGCATTCCAAATTTTGTGTTTTTGATGGTTTGACCTATTGTGGGGGCCATTGACCTTCTATACGGACTTCCAGTGATGAGCCAATCATGAGTCAAGGGTTGGGCTTAACCTTGACCCATGATGCCATCAAGGTAGGGTTTATTGTATTAATTGGATTTCGATTCAACCCTTAAACATTGTTGAAGATACCCGTAACTTCAGAGCACCAAAAACATATTTCTTGGCATCTAAAACGTCATTTAGGAATTGAATTGGCTGACATGGGACTGGACCTAAAGGGGGCCATGACCTAGGATTGACCTTTTTTATTCTTTCTTTAATTGGTATGGACATGTGGACGTATTAGATGTTCTTCGTTATTGTTCACTCTTGTATCCATCTAGTGCTTAAACCGTTAATTAAATGGAATTGGAGGACCTGAACTTAGGACTTCATAGTGGCGACCCGGATTGTGAATGGAGATTACTTAACCCTTGTCTGTAGCTAGACGGGCCATTGTATGGCCTAAAGAATGGGTGGATGAGTTTACCTTGGAGTGGATGATTATGTTATTAATTTGGAAACCCATCTATGGATGGGCAATGAAATGAACAATGCTGGATTTGGATTGTGATGAAAATGGACGAAGACCATGACATAGTGGGTCATGGCCATGGATTCAAGTATGGATGTGGACTATGGATTTTGTATATGGATTAGACACAGATACTGGACCTTGTATGGATATGAGTTTACCTTATTCGCATAAGGATAGCCTAGCTAGACACCGACCTATACTTGGTTCCTTGAGTCGACGCAGGACACTCACTCGGTTGTTATAAGCTTAGCCTTGGACTGATCATTGGTGGGAGCTATTTATTTTAGTTGGGGCCATCATGATGAACTATGATTAGACGGCCGGTAGACTTCAGTAGTATATGTTTCATTCGCGGTCGACAGACTCCAATAATGGCATATACAGGTAAATATTCATTCACGGTCAGCAGACTCCGGTAAAGCATATGTACTTTCTTAGAGACTTATTGTTTTGACGGGGCTTATCATTCCTTGCATTGCATTATTATTCCCTACCGCAACTGGTTATTAGTATAGGGGCCGCGGCATAATTTACCGCGGTGGCTAGCTCGTGTGAATGTGCCATATTGATAGATGCTGACTTAGATTGCTTTACTTTCATGTTGATCCTTATTGTTAGACTTTGCATGGTTGTCTAGTATTGTACCTTTGTTACTTATATAATCTTTGGTCGGCTCGCTTATTTGTTTGCCAGACTACCGGAGTCAGCAAATGTGAGAATTCGTGGAGTCCAACCCTTTCGTGACCGGAGACAAAGCGAACATCAACTTTTTTGTATGGGTATGCCAAATTTTCTACTCTACTTGGAAATAACAAACAGTTGTCCGTGGATCCACCTTCACAAGTAGAAAAGAAAATTAACTTTTTTCTAACTTTCATTGCACATGTGTTGAGAAAAGGGACATGATTTAAAATTTGATGCCGTGAAAGGCGATTTTCATTTGTTTACCGTGAAAGGCGATGTTTCTGCCATGAAAGGTGACTTACAATTCTTATAAAAAAGAAAAGACAAGAGTTGTGGTTTTTATGTCTCTTTAAAAAAATACAATGAAAAGGAAGAAAGGGAAATCTAACTTCATCGGAGATTACGGGGTCTCATTCAGATTGACGGTCGCAAGTCATGTTTAGACTTTGTCGTCATCCTTCAGATGATAACATAGGATGCTTTTGATTCTCTTGGCTCGGGTTGAACTTTAGATTTTTAGAGAATAAGGACTTAGAGGACGTCTTATATCCAATAAAGACCTAAGTAGACGGGCTGAAAAGCCGCGTCTAAGCCATGGAAACAGAAGGAGAGGGCCTTGGAGGGGTGGCTCCCCAAGGGGCTTCGGTCACCTTGTAGTGGAGGTCGTTGCGGAGCTTCTTCAATGGAGGAGAGATCGTTGTTGGAGCATCATAGCAACGTTGTAGAGTTTTTTTTAGGATTTGCACGTTGTGTCCTTTGAATGGTGGAAATGGCCTCCTTTTATAGGCTTTTGGTGGCCATGGGGGAAGTTTATGGGATTTAAATGCATTAATGCTCCATGATGGGAGGTGATGGTCTCACTTTTTCGCTCGCAAGACTATTGGGGCCAGCAGACGTGAGAGCCCGTGCGGTCCAAACCTTTCGTGACTGGAGTCAAAGCGAACATCAACTTCTTGTGTATGGGTATGCCAGATTCTCTACTCTACTTGGAATTGACAAGTGGTGGTCCATAGATCCACCTTCACTAGTAGAAAAGGAAATCATTTTTTTCTAGTTTTCATTGCACATATATTTAAGAAAAGAGACATGGTTTGTTTTGAATGGCGTGAAAGGCGATATTCATTTGTTTTGCCGTGAAAGGCGGTGTTTGCCGTGAAAGGCGATTTACAATTCTTATAAAAAATGAAAGACAAGAGTTGTGATTTCTTTTATGTCTCTTTAAAAAATACAAACTACAATAAAAAGCAAGAAAAGGGGATCTAACTTCTCAGAAGATTGTGGGAACTCGTTCAGATTGACGGTGGCAAGTCATGTGTGGACTTCGCCATCATCTTTCAGATGAGAACAGAGGATGCTCTTGATTCGCTTGGCTCGGCTTAAACCTCATATTTTTAGAGGATAAAGACCAAGAGGATGTCCTATATCCAATAAAAAGCTAAGTAGACGGGCTGAAAAGCCACGCCTAAGCCATGGAGACATAAGGAGAAGGCCTTGGGGGGGGGGGGGGGGGGGGGGGGCGCCCCCCAAGGGACTTTGGTCATGATGTGTAAAACTTCTTCAACAGAGGAGAGGACGTTGTAGCAACTTTTGCAGAGTTTTCTCTAGGAATTGCACGATGTGTATTCGGTCTTTTTTTTCCTGATTGATTTTCTCACCTTTGAAATGGCGGAGGTAGCCTCCTTTTATAGGCTTTTGGTAACCATGAGGGGAGTTTATGAGCTCTTAATGCATTAAAGCTCCATTATGGGAGGAGTTACAAGTTTTTAATTTGTATTTTTGTAACTACTTTTTCTTGGCTTTTGATTGGCCGTTGGAGAATAAATGACTTTTAATTGCCTTTAAGCTCTATGATCGGAGGAGTTACAAGTTTTTAATGCCATGATTGCACTTTAATTGTAACTCCCGTTTCTTGGCTTCTGATTGGGCCGTCTAAAATAATGAGTAAATGAACGCATTAACTTATCATAAAATGGGTCATTAACTTCATTAAGTGGTTGCCAAGGCATTTTAAGAGTCGCGGGCTGCGCCGCGTCTTTTGGAATTCTTCTTGTGATGTAGGAGGCATGATCGTCGATGGATCTTCATGCCGATTGATGTCCGATGATCATAAAATTTTAGTCATTAACTACTACCAGTGTGTTGGTACAATCTGTCCTACCGATTTCTCGATCGGTCGTGCAGAAAGCTTACTTTTTTTGTTTGGCCGGTTGGCGATTTTGAAGCGTCTGATGACGAACCCATGACTTGGACTGCGGATTCATGATGTTAACAAAGATCGACGGATTCCATGCCCCGAGAAATCAGATATTTGGAATACCACAGAGGCAAAACTTCTCAAAACGCAAAAAAGACCCAAAAAGTGGGTTTTCGGCAAATATTTGGGTCGCCAACGACCATGGGAATTTTTATAAATTCGATCGACGATTTTCGGCCATTTTTTTTTATTTTTCTGATTCTTTTTTCTTCGGTATTTTACCTAACATTTTTGTGCATGTTTTGCCCTGATTTCCCTATAGAAAACTTGACGAGAAGCCGTGTATATCAGAGCGCAAAGTTTCCAATTTTCCGGGAGAGCCGAAGACTTTGTCAAGCAGAGTTGCTGATTTGTCGTCAGAAGCCGAAACTTGGTTAAACGATGTCAGACTGACTTGAATCTGAGGTGAAGCCTCCTGAGCAATAAATAAGACCAATCATAGGCTTTTGTTTGAGTTTTAAAGCCGTGTGGGGTCCTATCCCAGTAGACTTGATTTTGTTGCGAGGAAGATACCACGCTTTGATGTACAGTCAACTGATGTCCGATTGACTTGAAATTTGACAGGGAGCCTATTGGAGTCATTTTGGGCCGATCCATTAGCTCCAATTTGAAAATCATGGTCCAGAGGGGCACCGCCACCGGGAGGCCTGATTTAGCTTCCAGGATTCAAAGTCTGGTCAAGTGTTCTCTAAATGACCTGAAACTTGTCATGTAGCCCTTTGAAAGTATTTTGAAGTCACCCATGTGCTCTGTTTAATGAGTGATGGCTTCAGTGGTTCTCGCCGCCTAGAGGCTTGATTTTGTTACTTGAAGGTTGATGTATGGTCAAACGTTGTAGGTTTGACCTGAAACTTGACATGGAACCTTTTGGAAATATTTTGAGACCATCCATAGGTTCTGATCGAAGATCTGATGTCTTCGACGCTGTCGCCGCTAGGAGAGCTGACTTTGCTACGGCTGTTTCCTTTTTGGGCCAAGCAATGTCGGAATGGCCTAGAATTTTATGTAGAGCCTTCTAGTGGCATTTTGAGGCAAACTGTGTGCTCTGTTTTTTGAATCAGGGTCTCCAGCTTCACCGCTGCCGGGAGCTCCGGTTCAGCTGCTGGAAGAGTGAAGTTAAGCCAAATAATGTAGAAATGGCTTGAACTTCATGTGTACTCTTCTACTATTTTGAAGGATCTTGCAGTTTTTGTTTAATTCTGACAAGATTTGATGCTTGAAGTAGCATTGCCTGATTGTGGTAGGATGCGGCTTCATGTAGCTTCTTGATGTTGAAGGGGCAAAGTGAGATCTTTGGTGTCAACAAATGCCCCCTCGAGGTACAGCAACGAGTTGCATAACTTTTGTAGTCGATGTGCTCGAAGAGAACTTTGAAGAAGAGCTTCTGACTTGACCAACAGTCTTTGAGCAGCTTTCTTTTGGTATTGAGTTTCCAAGAGAATTTCATGGCAATGGGAGGGATCATGTACCATCTCAAGGCAAAGTTTTGAAAATGACATGAAAGTTTTGGATTTGGGTTTTTGGGTTTTGGATTTTCTTTTTGACCTTGTGAACCTAAAGGCTTTATTGGCGCATTAGGGGGTCATGAAGGGTTTTTTGGTTTTGGTGTTTTTTTTTTTTTTTGACCTTCTGATCTAACAAGCTGTATGTGCCAAGTTAGGGGGTCGGCACTTGGATTTTGGTTTTGACCTTGTGACCTAACAAGGTGTATGTGGCAAGTTAGGGGGTTAGGATTTGATTTTTGGTTTTGACCTTGTGACCTAACAAGCTATATGTGGAAAGTTAGGGGGTCGGGATTTGGTTTTTGGTCACTCTTTGGGACTATTTTGGGCCCATTGGAGTGGTTTGGGTTTTTGTGGAATGTCAATTTCAAGATTTTGTCTTAATTTGGTGCATGGGGTTGGAATGTTTGAATTTTGGAAGCTCATGAGGCTTGGATTTTTTTTGTGTTGTCCAATCAACTCAAAAGAGGCATGGAACCATTTTGTATGCTCTTCTTGGTAAGAGGGATTTTTTATAGGAAGCCCCGTTTTGTACCTACGTGGTCAAACCTAGCTCATATGAGCTAACCCATGGGACCTTAAGCTTCAAAGATGGCTTAGATCTCATGTGGTGTCATTTTGTAGAAAATATCTAAAAATATCTCCTTTGGATAGAGAATATCTAAAAATATCCTTACTTTGAGAGAATCTCTCAAGTTTACTTTCTTTTGGGAGAGATTTTCTCAAAATATCTTTCTTTTGGGAAGGGTGCTAATTTGTAGCACACGTACCTCCTTGCTTTTCTCCCTGTTTCCTTCTTTGGCTTGATCTCTTCTATAAAAGCAAAGGGAGATTGGATCCCTTGCTCTTATTCCTTTCTTTTAAAAAGATCTCAAGAGTGCTTCAAGACGAAGAGCTCTTCTTCTCCAAGGATCTTCAAGTTCTTCTTCTTCTTTATCAATGGCTTCAAGTAAGTTTTCTTTTCCAACAAGCAAGTTTTCTTTTCCAACAAGAAGCTCCATGCAGAAGTAGGGGAAAAAGTTCTTCTTTTCCTTTTTTTTTCTTTCTTTCTCTTTTTTTCTTTTTCCTTTCTTTTTTTTTTCTTTTTTTTTGTGGCCACTCGACCATTTTTCTACCTTTCTCTTTTTTCTTTTTTTTCCTTCTTGTTTTTTTGGCATTTTCTTTCCTCACCATGCGAATGATGATTTTTATGCAAGACAATAAGCGCATGCATTACTTGAGTGAATGATATCAAGAAAAAGAGGCTAAGGCTCAATGTTCAATCAACATGGATTTTGATTTGAACAAAATTTGATTTTGACCAAAACTGGGTTGGAATTGGTCATAATCTGGAAAAGGCTTCCTAATTCCTAATACATGAAGATTTATGTAAATGTATGAGTTTTCTATGGAAAGGAATTGGACGGCATGGGATGACATACCTGAAAGGTTGCAGCCTTTGGAGTTTGAAGATCACATCAAGAGACGACAAGAGTCACCTTCTAATGTTGAAATTATGCCGGTTTCCATTTTGATCCAGTAGTAGGAAATGATGACTTGGTGATGCCCGAGGTTCCAACCGATGAGGCGGTGATGCAGCCGATTTGCGGCATCTGAAGAAGAACCAAGAGACTCTGGAGTGGTCCCAGAATCTGCACCTGGTATGATTTCTTTTGTTTTTCTATCTTTTATCTGTGTTGTTGTCTGCTAATATTTTGCTCTTTTTTTTTTGTTGTCAGCTGACTTGCCACAGAATTTTGATGACTTTGAGCCATCCATGGATGCAACTTTTGATGATGCTTCAGATGAGTTCATGAAGGCGGAAAGTGTTCTACCAGTCGTCGAAGAAGGTACTTTGGTGTAATAATCCCGATGATGATTTTTTTAACAGGTTCATATTCATACCTTTTTGTCTTTCATTGGTAGGTTGTGAAGTGACAGGAGAGATCTTATCGCTTTCTTCAGAACCAAAGCAAGGGGTGCCTGTAGTTGACCCAGAGATAGGGGCTTCTATAACCAGTTTTGACACGGCAGATGTGAGACCTCGTGCTGAGATTCCTTCTCCAGCGTCTCCAATTGGAAAGATCATATTGATTACTCTTCTAATGGGACACGACATGGGCATTCGACCGATGGAGCAAGGTGAGCCTTCATCTGGGCCATCCCTTCGGTTTATGAAGAAGGTGCTAAAGAGTATTGTTTTGAGCTCATGGATCGAGACTCTCTCTTCTAATCACTTGGATGCTGGATTCGGCATGATCAAGCATGTGCAAGAGATTCTCGTTGAAAGCGAAGAGGTTGGTCTGGATGTCATAGGTGCCAGGGCTTTTGTCGATGAGATCATCACGCTGGGCAACAAGTGGTATGAGACCGAGAGTTTTCCGAATGGTGAATTCTTCGGGGAAATGTTTCTGGAACCTTCCACTAGGACCAGATCTTCAATGAATGAGACATCGCATACTAGGAAGCAGTTTGTCCATGATAGGAACATCACCAAGTTGGCTATCATCGGGCTGATACAAGACATTGATAGTCTTGATGGGAGGTCGCCGAAGCCAGGCAGGGTCTTAAGCAACTAGAGGTGTAAGTTGCATCCAAGTGGACTGTGATTCGCCAGGTTGCAAACGCCAATCGTGTTCTCAAAGAGAGGACTCGAGAATATGAGCAATGGCAAACTCTTTAGGCAAAGCTTCCCCGTGGTGAAGACGGGTCACAGCGTTCTGCCGCATCTTATGGTAAACATCTGAAGAAGAGTGGCCTAGAAGCTTTGAAAGCTAAGGCCAAGAGATTGCTTGATGAGTTGAATCTTTGGCTGGAGGCCATATTAGACTGAGCTCCTGGCCTTTTTTCTAAGAAACTCTCTTCTTCCTTTCTTTTTTTTGGTACCCCATGTATACACACATTTTCTTGTACCCTTTTTTTATACCCCCTTTTCACTTAAACCTTTTTTTATGAAAGCAAATTTAAGCAAGAGTTAAATGGGAATGTTTGTTTGAAAATATGATCAAAAGGTTGTTATTTTGTGAAAATCTTTTATCAAATGGTTGTTTTGGCGTGGGAGCCAAATTTTGTTTGCGGCATGAGAGCCAAATTTGGGTTTATGGAATGAGAGCCAAAATTTTATTTTTGGCGTGAAAGCAAAGATTTGTTTGTGGCATGGTAGCCAAAATTTTATTTTTGGCGTGAAATTCAAGATTTGTTTGTGGCATGAGAGGCAAGTTTTGTTTTTGGAGTGAAAGCTAAGATTTGTTTGTGGCATGAAAGCCAAAATTTTGTTTTTTGGCATGAAAGCCAGGTTCTTGTGGCATGAGAGCCGATTTTTGGCGTGAAAGCCAGGTTTTTTTGGCATGAGAGCTGATTTTTGGCGTGAGAGCCAGTTTTTTATTTTTTGGTGTGGAAGCCAAATCTTTGGCATGAGAGCCAGTTTTTTTTTGTTTTTTAGTTCGCATGAAAGCCGGTTTTTGGTTTTAAAAAATGTAAGTATCGATTAAAGTCGCCTCCCTACTGAATGGTTTTGCAAGTATCGATCGAATGTTACTTCCTTGCTCATTCGGTTGCGAGTATCGATGGAATGTTGCATCCTCGCTTTTCAAAAATTTTGTTTTATGGGTATCGACTGGATGCCGTTTCCCCATAATTTTTGAAATTTGAGGTTTTTTTGACCTCTATTTTTTTTAAAATTTGGGTTGTGGATATCAACTAAAATGTTGCGCTTAAACGATCTTTGAGAGCCAAAGTGGAGATGAGATTAAGTGTAGAACCTGGGTCAATCTGGACTCTGTGTATTGGCATTTCCTTGATGTACCCTATGACGTATAGGGGTCAGTTATGCCTTGTTTCTCCAAGTTGCTCTTGCTGCTTTTTGAACCGAGAGGCATTCAGTGCAAGATACCTTAGTTTTCTTCTTTTCTCCCTTTTAGGAAGTATCTGCTTATTTGACCTAATAGTCCGTTTCAATTTGTAGGACTTATGGGGCATGTTTGTCGACATCCGCATTCAACATTTGTAATTCTGAAATGAGACTATCGCGAGTGTGTGAAGACATTCGTAATAAATCTAAGATGTGCATTCGTGCAGGTATGTGTTTGAAGTGCTCAATCAAGTCATATTTGAAAGCCTCCTTGGGGCCTGCATTTTAATTACTATTGCCACTTGGGGCGTTTACAACATCTTTTCCAGAAGGATTTACATAAGTAGAAGAAGATTGGTTGTAATTTTTTGTAGTAATCCCGGTCAGAGCGGGTATCTCTACCAACTTCGAGTGCTTCTTGAGAAGAGTCTTTGTTTGGAAGATCACCCTTGGGATCAAGGGGTTGATCCTTCTCACCTGCTGGGATGTATCTGCAACAGAGTTGCCGCCCTCAGTGATTACATTGCACGGAGCATTTTCCAGAAACAAGTCTTAAACAGCATCCAGCAACTTTTCTTCTTTGTTGAACAATTTATCGATCCAGAAATCACCTATGAGGTTGGGTATCTGGGACCAATTGATTGGATTTTCGTTGAAGACATCATTAGTCGGAGCTTCTTCACGATGATCAGTGGGGTGTGAATTTTGATGTCACGGTCTCAGGAGACGAAGTCTGAGAAAATGATATCTCTGTGGAAGTCACTTGAGAAGAAGTAGTTCCAGAAGATATACTACCAAATGTGGTTTGAGAGTAGGTGGCCTCAGCAGACGAGGCTTTAGAGAAATTATCATCCCGAACTATCACATTGCAGGCTGCTTCGATAATAGACGTCCCCAGAATGGATTGTTGAGAGTCAGACTCATCCTCGAATGTAAGAGGATCGTCAATCTAGTAGCTTTCTTCATTTTCAGGAGTTAAAGGAGGAGGTACCTGATGCTCTTCAGGGACTTCCGGTTCTGCATTTTGATTGCGAAGAAGCTCGTTGATGCGATCTTGCTCTTGTTCTATGGCAAGACGCTACAAGATCCTCGCATATTCTTCAAGATCAAGCATGGGAGCCAAAACTTTTTCTTCGTCTGCTCCTTGTGGTTCAACATGGTTAGGTCCCACTGGAGTAATGGCGGGTGTTGGGTCAACAACATTTCCTTGAACAGCCTCTTGGTCTTCTTCGTCATAAGACCACGATCCATGTGGCTGTAGGGGATTATACCATGATTACTGGTATGAGGTGAGGTTCAGTAACCCATTCTTCATCGGAGAGGTGCTCTCCTGTTTCAAGGGATTCCGCCCACTCGTCGGTGTCACTGGACTCGTATCCATTTATGGAGAATTCGACTACCGAATTCCAAGAGTATGACGCCCCCTGCGTACTTTCATTTCTGAGGTAAGGTGGCATGAAATCATTAAAAGAGTGAATCTTCTTACCCCCTTTGAAGTCTCGGGAAGGGACTTTTCTGTTGCCCCCAGTGAAGTGGTAGAGGAGGTCTCTACCTTTTCATGGGCTTCTTATTTTGGCTGAGTCTTCTCCTGCCATTTGAGCTTGAGGAGATGTCTCCTGGCTTGCCTTCGCTGTTGAGCTGTCGGTTTTGTTTTGACAACCTCCCAGTTTTCATCTTCCAGGAGATCGGAATGTACGCATATGGGTTGTCCATCTGGTGTTGGGTAAGGAACCAGATCCTGGGACATTTTAGTTCTTTTCATCACCTTAAAGGAAGTAGTGATCTTCTTCTTTGTTGACTTTGATATTTGACCACATGACACCATGTTGACGGAGGCAAACCCATAGTTTTTGTCAAAGGTGATGACTCCATTTTTCCACATCTTGTTGATATTCTCTCTAACAACAAAGCATTGATTGAGAGGATGTGAGATCATTTGGTGGTACGGACAATACCATGGATCGTTGGTTTTGCCAACATCTCCCGGTCTTTTGGGGTCGGGCAAGGTGAGTTTGTCGTTTGCTACGAGAGCCTCCAAGATTTCATCAACATCTTCATCGAACGGGTATTTCTTCTCTACTTGCTCTTTGAAGGCATTAGAGAGTTCAGGTCTCTTACCCGCAGCCTTTTTTCATATTTCTTTAGTGGCTGAGGAGCTGACTTGGTTTACACATTGAAGACCTCTTTTTTCTTTGGTTTTGAGGTTGCAATCGCAGTCCCTTTCTTGGTGATTTCTAATTGTTGAGGTCTTTGATCATTGTTTCAACGTCCATGGATGCTTTTAGGAGTTCTCCTAGGTTTTTTGACTTGTTGCCGATGATCATGGAGTAGATCCTTGCTCTTTTGTTGTTACGGCAGATGTCGACTAGCGACGCTTGTGGCAATACGTCTAAGCATTTGTACGCCATTGCTTTCCAACTTGTGTATGAAGTCGTATGTTGACTCATTATCCCCCTATTTTAGGCTACAGAGCTGAGCCATAGTACCAGGATGATCCTCACCTTTGAAGTGAGTCGGGAAGCGTGTCTCTAGCATGGCCTAGTTTTGGATGGAGTTCTCTGGTAAAGTGGAGTAGTACTCAAAGGCCGTACCTTTTAAGGATCTTGCAAAGAGACGGATCTCGAGGGCATCTTGATCCGCGATATCTTCTGTCAGGATTTTGAAGTGGATGACGTGTTGTCTGGCTGAAGCTTTCCTCGTATATATTTGGAGAGTAGGGTGCTTGAATTTTGTAGGGAACGGGACCGAGTCTATCCATAAGAGATACGGTGGCTTGATCTCATGTTCCTTTTTGGTAAGGGCGTGTGACTCATTGTCTTCTCCATTTACCTCGTCATCTTGATGATTCGGAGGAATTTCATTATTTACTTGACGCTGAAAGGTGAGAATAAGGTATTCCATCAGAGTCTCAAGCCTTTGCTGACCTTTCTCCAACTATTGGATGCGTGCGACTGCGTCATTAGAGGTGGATTCCGAGGTGGCTCAGAGTTTGTAACCAGGATGTTCATCCCTCAGGATTCGAACGAAGAAATCGACTTGGTGACTAAGCTGTAGCTCATTCTTTTGGATGAAGAGCTTGAGGAAGGATTACTCAATTGTCCTCAGCTTGATGGAGCGGGGGGTTCTTCCTGGTGTCTTTCTGTCCGGGTGAAGTTTCGAGTCACCAGCCGTCGGATATGAACTTTAGTGCTGACTTCTGGTGCCTTTTTGGTTTTTCTAACCATATGGACAGTAGCAATTTGGTTGGGTCTTTCATTTTCGACCCATTTATGAGAGACCTGAAATGCAGGATGTTGGCTTCTCTGTTTCTCTACTCTCTTTTGTCAATACGATGCGCGGCAACATATACGATAAGTAATTTGAGCTTCGGTCAGCTATGGCTGGGCTTTGGCGATGAAGGATGTGCTCCCTTGAGCACAGCAGCCAAACGTGTCTTTTTTTAAGCTTGGCATGGACAGGATCCGGACCCGGTCCTTTGCCTGACGCAGTGAAGCTTTGAATTTTTTGAGTTCGGCCCCTGTTGAGATGAAGGGTTGAACCGAAGTAGTGTAGGCCTTAGTAGGTTCTTGCAGAGGCCTTGTGATGCACGATTTGATTTTGGGCTTGTAGGAACAAGCCAACTCGTCCTGGGTTGACTTTATTGTCTGGTGGAAAACGAGGTCTCTCCCTCCTTCATGTAGGCGAGATGGTAGAACTGGTTCTCCTTGAGAGGGGTCAGGTATTCTGGCCTTGTAGATGCTTGGGACCTTCTTTGTTTCGGTGAAGGTCTTGGGACCAAGTCTTGGGATAGACCTGGCTCCTTGTAGGTTAAGGCTTCGCGGGAGTGCCGCGGGCTTCGAGTTTCTTGGCGCTCGCCTTTGGTGTCATGGCAGTGACACACTCAAAGGTGACTTTCTGCTTTTTAGCGGGTGCGATTTCTTCTACGGGAAGTGGGAATGGTCCCAGTGTCCCAAAGACGATGGTCCGGGGAGTAGAGGTTGACCCGGTGTTCAGAGAGTTGCTGAAAGAGACGATGCTTCAGCAGTTGGCTGAGCGCTTATGAGTGCGCATGCTCTTCTATTGAAGCATGAGTTGGTACTTGTTTTCGTCGAAGGTAATGTTCAAAGAAGCCGCCATTGTTAGTTTCAAAAAAATTCTGAAACAAGACCACATCCATTAGTGATCACAAGAATATTATGATAAAAAATGGGAGAACTATGGTTTTGTCTTCTCAAATCGCTCGAGAGACATGTCCGACTCAAGCGACATGAAGAATGCAGAAAGCCATAGAAGGTATAATTGGTTTGATCGCTAGTATAGTAGGTCCAGAATGAGCATTCCAGTGAATGCTGCTATAGACACCTCATTTGGCCCCTATGATAGCCTTAAACACCTATCATATATAGTGGTGCCCCCATTTCACCCATAATTGAATAATTGATGGCATAATTCAGATTAATTAATGACAATGAAGATGCTTGTTGATAGTTTTAGACTTAGTTCAACGACTTCTAGAAATTCGTGAGAAGAAAGCCAAATCGCATTGAGATCTCGAGTCCAACTCACCTTTCACAGAAGGAGCGGACCACTACACTAACTCTACATATTTCAAACCACTTAAGACATGCTTAGGCCAGTTCTTACAAAGATTATACTTAGCTTGCCTAAATGCCACCCCATTACCCTAAGTTAGGAAGCCAGATCCATTGATCCAGAGGTCCCCCTCTTTTCTCAGCCCTTAATCATTAGGACAGTTTGACCCTTGGATTCTTCACTTCGAGAGCTTTCCAACGGTATGTAGAACATCCAAATCCGATGAGCGGATCAAAAGTTATGAGTTTTCGAAGTTTGCCTTAGAAAGAGTGATGGAAATCCATTTAGGCACCACCCAAGTGGCGCCCACACTCCCCAGTCCACATAGGCACCCTGTGGTGGGCGCCTACCATGTCCAGTCCACCTAGGCACCACCCTTGTGGCGCCCAGTCAATTAAATGCTAGTGTAGGTCCCCCAGCTGAAGATCTATTCATTCTATCCCGACTACAGATCGGACCAAACTCTGGGAATGATCCGAACCACGTAGACTTCACCCCGTGGGCGCCTACCATGAACCAATCCACATCGGCACCAGCCCTGTGGCGCCGACCGTATCCAGCCACCTGGGCACCACCCCATGGGCGCCCAGTCTATTTCCCAAACCCTAATTTATCCCAAAACACTTAGGCCGCCTTGGGATGCGTGGAACTAATGAAGCCCTAGCCCTCCTAAACTCGTCCCAAACCTTTATTTAAGGATCTCTTAACCTCATTTACAAAGGAGCTACCCTAAAGAGAGAGAAAAATATAGAGAATAAGCAAAAGGAGAAAGGTAGCCACCATTAGAGAGAGCCTCAGATCCAGAGAAGTAGAAAGGGAAATAGAAGAGGAGACTTCCATATCTTCAACTAAAGCTATGGTTCTTCGCGTAAGCTTCGTTCTAGAACTTAAGAAACGCATCATGTACCGGTATTCCTAGATCTCCCTCTTCATTTCATTGCAATCTTCTCATTTTCTTTGTTTAGAAACATGCTTAGGATCATTTAAACATCATAGATCTATATTAGTTTCTGTTAAAAATGGTATTAGTGCATCATCACATTAGTAACATGTTTTGATTCATACTAGTGGTGTAGATCTGCATTGATTTCGTAGTTCTAATTATTTAACTAGGTTAGATCTCGCATTTATAGCATCATCATCATCATTTAGATCGAGGAGATCGCGAAAGGCCTATCTCAGAAGGCTAGGCACCACCCACTGGGCGCCTACCCTCTCCGGATTGGCTGGGCGCCACCCTCTGGGCGCCTACCCTTCTGAGACAGGGTTTGGTTGTTGTTGCACGTTTTTTTGTAGATTTATTAATTGCATCATTAGGAGTTCGCATTAGGACATTCGCATCAATTGCTGAATATCGGAAATTGTACTGAGAAATTCTAAGACTGTCGTGCATTCATTGTGTTTTGTTGGAAACCCTGACTGAATAGGGTAGGCACCACAGGTGTGGCTCCCGGTGGACTGTTCCACAAACAATTTCTGATCTTTCACATTTAGTTCATTTAGAAATTGCATAACAATGATATGTTTGTTTGTTTGATATATTCTGAACTTCGAATCATCATTTCTATCACGTCTCACATCATATCATTTGAATCAAAAATTCATGACCCAAAAAAAACCATAAAACATAAAACTATTTCTTCTCTTTCCTTACTCTCTAGTAAATTAGAGGAGAAACCAAAAACAAATTAAAAAATACAAAGAAAACCCAAAAATAATAGGTAGATAGTCTAGGTTATCAAATCTCGTGCCTAAGTAGGATAAACCCTAAAATATCATAATTAATTAGCTTAAAGAATTACCAAATTATGAAGAACCCTAAAACAAACGATCTAATTAATTTGGACTAAAATTGGATTAATGAATCACTAAGATTGATTAGGGAACCCAAACTATTAAGATAGGCTTCTCCTCCTTTGAGCCTAGCTTGTTATTCACTAAAAGTCCCTAATTGAGGATTAAATATAATTAATTAAGGCTCCAATCTCACACCAATTGATGCAATAAACACCTCTAATCCAAAAGACCTTAAGACCTTAATTAATTTGGATTAAAAAAACTAAGAACTTAAAAAAAAAACCTCAAACAGATCCATCTGGGCGCCACCCCTTGGGTGCCCTGTTGCCAGATCCATATGGGCACCACCCCCTGGGTGCCCTGCTGCCAAATCCATCTGGGCACCACTCCCTGGGCGCCCAGCCTATTCATTCCCTAAGAAACCCCACTTGAAATTTAATCACATTAATTAAGACTTTAACCAACCCCAATCAACACACAAAAATACTTTTAACTTAAAAAAGACCTGAAATCCTAATCAATTTAAACTCGAATTAACCTAAAAAATACAAAACCAACAAAAACTCTAAAATATCCATCTAGGCGCCATCCCCTGGGTGCCCTGCCTACCATAGTCCATCTGGGCGCCACCCCCTGGGTGCCCTACCTACCAAATCCATCTGGGCACCTGTCACGCCCCGAAACCGGGCCCTGCAGTGAACCGATCCCGGAGTGCGAAAATTTGGGATAAATTTGAAACTTTTGTTATGTTTCCCAAGATCCGCGTGAATGAGGATAATCACATTCCAATATAATCAGAGTATATTTTCGCGGAAGCTAAACATGGTGTTATGACTCGGAATCCGTGGCCATCGGGTTCCGTGTCGCACGCAACCAACCTCATATAGCCATCAAATAAATAGACTGGCATAAATTGCAAACCATAGAACACTGAGCTGGTAGTAACAAATCTATTATTTCCCACATATTCAAATTTCAATTAACAAATGTCTTAATTACAAACCCAATAAAAAGGCTAATAAAGCCATACAACAATATATCCAACTAAAAGAAATACTACCCTCAATGTTAGATACGAACTCCGGTGCCAAACTTGACATCTAAATGATATCAACGGGCAGCCTCTCACGTCAGACCGGCGGTCCCACCGCCTCCTCTGATCAAACACCTAAAACCAGAAAGAGAAGAAACTGGCACCAAACAAAAAGGGTCAGACACGACGGTCTGGCAAGCAAATAAACAAATAATATGAAACAAGAGAACATACATAAAACCTGGTGAAATCATCGTAAACGGAATAAAGAGCCTAACCAATAATAACAATAAATCACGATAAAACGATCGAAAGACCGAACATAAATATCAAGACAAATAAACGAACAGTCTCTAAAGCATAAATGTCTCGAAAAGATAACCACCTAAGCAAAACATTTAATAATTGGAAATACATTTAAAACTGAATAGTAGGGACAATACAATAAAGATCGATATCGTAAACATTAAACAAATCAAAGCATAAAAAGTATAACCGACAAGAATCATAAACTAAAGTAATGTGCAGATAAAACCTTGGCGACCACAAATAGCTAAATCCTCCTATTACCGAAGTAATAAGAGCAGACAGAGCGTAGCCAGTGAACGTGGTACTAAAAATAGGATCAGAACCGTAGCCATACAAATGGGACCGGCAGATCAGAAATCAGAACCGTAGCCATACAAATGGGACCGGCAGATAAAACCGTTGCCATGGTCGGTACAGACAGAATCCAAGCTGCAGCTGGCGGACGAATTAAAGATCCCAAGCCGGGTGATCAGCCCGACAAGGTGACCTAAGCCTAGTGGTGCCTTTAGTTTTCAAACTCAAACCGATACAAATCTAACATAATACTAATCCCTTTGGCTCAGGGGCTCACACCACATAGCTCTGGCCCCATCTTGCCTCGGGGTTTTATTTTCGAAGTCATAGCCTCTTTGGCTCATGGGCTCGCACCACATAGCTCTGGCCCCGTCTTGCCTCGAGGTTTTTATTTTCAAATACTAGTGTTGTCAAAACAATAGTCTTATCAAAGAAATCCCGAATGTGACGAACATACTCCAATCTCTTTTCAAATCGAATCGGAGAAAACATACAAATATCTCTGGTAAACCGTTCAAATACGTATCAAGGTGATTTGTATAAAATCATACGGTCAACCCTTTCGAACATGGGAAAACACATGATTTTATAGCAAATCACCGATGCTATTTAAATTAGTTTACCAAATAATACCAATACGAATACAAATACATTTTCTGACTTGAAATGGAATGGATAGTGGAGAATGACTTAATGACTTACCAAGGAGCCATCCCAATACACATTTAACCTTTAAACATTGATTAGTAAAGAGTATGTTTGATGCCAATGAAAATCCATAATGTTTAAATGATAAAGTGTGCATTGAGACACGAAAGGTTCCTGGATAATTTCACATATGTACATTCTCACATCATTCCCATTTCACCAATTTCCAAGTAATACAAGTAGTCCAAAATCTCTTTAAAACAGGCCCATAGCTGGCCTTAATCCGAGTCCAAAATAATCCTTAATAACAATCCAAAAACCAACCTTAACCAAGCCCACAAAACAAGTTTTTAAACGGTCCAAAACTAATCCTTGAAGGGTCCAAGGAACAAGTCTTAAAACAAGCCCAAACTAACCTTTAATGGACAAGAAACAAGTTTTAAAACAAACCCAAAACTAACTTGGAGCAGGCCCACAAACAGACCTTAAATCAGCTCTTAAAAACTAGCTTTGAATGGCCCACAACACAGATTTTATAACAGCCCAAAACTCAGCCTTTATTGGCCCACAAAACAAACTTTGAAATAGTCCAAAACTAAACCTTGAATGGCCCATAAAACAACCCTTAAAACCAGCCCACAACTGAACTTAAAAATGACCCAACATCAGGTCTTGAAATGGCCCAAAAGCGAACTTGAATCAGGCCCAAGCGAGCCCCAACAAACTGGCCCACAGAATAATCCAAACTCGGGCCCAAACCAGCCCCAGGCTGAGCTGGGCCTCGCTCGAGCGGACCCAGACAGTAGCTGGGTCGCTCGAGCGGCCAGTGGGTCGCTCGAGCGAGGGCCAGGCAGAGCCTGGTCCGCTCGAGCGACCCAGTGGGTCGCTCGAGCGGACTGGGCCTGCCCAGTCCAGCTCGGCAGTCTTCTTCTTGCATTTTTTTCTTCTTTTTCTTGATTCTTTTGATTCCTTTTCTTCCATACAAAATTCCACAATAATTTGGGCCATTTCTTGACCTTCTAAACTCCTCAAATCACCATACATGATCCTTCCAATTGATCAAACACACACTTTTAAAGATCAAAGTTTTTCTCCCTTTCTTTGAACACACTATTTAACACAAGAAAAACTAATTTTTCCAAGTGAGCAAAGTGAAGACAAACCTACTATACAATGTAAAGCAATAGCATAAGTGGAATAAACATAGTGTTTCTTCATTCATTCAAAGCCAATCCATAAACCATGAAAAATTGAACAAAATAAGGAAAAAGCCATGAAGCTTAAACAAGAACACAAAAACATCATATTAATTGTGAAATTCACTTGCCTTAAGTCAAGAGAAGATGCAAAACACTCTATGATGGTCCTCTTATAGCCTCAAGCTCCAAAATCATAAAACCCCCAAAATAGCTTAAGAAGAAACCCTAGAAATCCATCCATTGCAAATCTCAATGAAAACCCATTGCATATATGATGAAAACACTCTAAGTAAGGAGGAAAACAAAGATCTAAAGTTTGGAAAGCCATTGCAAACCTTGAAAAGCCCAAACGAAGAAGAGAAGCTTGGATGAGGGATCTCTCCTAGCTCAAAATCCTTGAAAATAGGGTCTTTGGAAAGCCAAGAGGGAGGAGAAGAACTTTAGGAGATCATTCCTCCAAGAAAACTCCAAGAAATGAGAGTTTCAGAAGAGAGAGAAAGTGCTGGAGGAGAGGGAAAGAGCCAAGCTCCAAACCGTTGCAGGAAAAGAATGAAGGAGAAGAAGAGGGTTTCTCCTCTTATAAGATGGGCTTTGTGGGCCCCGATCTTCACAAGGCTGAAAGTGGCATTTGCGGGCCCCGAACGAAAACGACGAAGAAGACAAAAATGATCAGCGAAATATCTACTTTCAAAAAAGTATATTTTCCCCAATTTCTGAAATTTTCGAAATTCATGGACAGATTTAGTGAAAATGTCATTTTTGCCCATTTTCCTCGAAAAACGTGATTTCTGAGTATCAAATCAAAATGATCAATACATGAAAGTTGTTAAACTTCATGAAATGAGTCAAAATACGTCAAATCCAGAATTTTTAGAAATCCGAAGTAATTCCTCATAAAAATACAAATCATATGGACCGGGTCAAACCAAAGTCAACGGTCTACAAAATCTCAAAGACTAAGGAAAAATCTAGTCAAACTCAAAAACAAGGTCAAACTAAATCAAATCTCGCTTAAAAAGCTAAACCACGATTAAAACAATACTAAACAAAAGAACTGGGGTCGGGATCTTACAGCACCGCCCTCTGGGCGCCCATCCTATTCTGTCACAAAAACACCCCAATTGAGACAAAACTCGAACCAACACATAATAAAACTTTGTTAACTTAACAGACTTGAAACCTAAAATCAATCTAAACTTGAATTAATCTAAAACGAACACACAACACAAAACCAAGACAGACATCACCTGGGCACCACTTCCTGGGCGCCCAGCCTTCCAATCCATCTGGGCACCACTCCCCTGGCGCCCATCCTATCCCTTCACTAAGAAATTCCTAATTAAAACTTCTAATTAGACCAACCCGAATTAACACATTAAAACACTTTTAGACTTAAGAAATCTGAGACCCTAATCAATTCAACCTCGAATTAACATAAGGAACATCGAGCCAAGTCAAACCATAAGGCAATCACCTAGGCACCACTCCTTGGGCGCCTAGCCTGTCCAGCCACCTAGGCACCATCCCTTGGGCGCCTACCCTACTCATTTCTTGGAAACCATCAATTAAAAATCCAACCTAGTTAATTGAAGCGTAATTCTTTCCCAACCAAATACGAAGAGAAACCCTTCATCAAAATACATCAACTTCCATAAAAAAATCCAACTTCAAATCAACCTAGAAACACAAAATCAACCCCGACCTCAAGACAGTCACCTGGGCACCACTCCTTGGGCGCCCAACCTATCAATCCATTTAGGCACCATCCCTTGGGCGCCTACCCTACTCATTCCTTAGGAAACCATTAAACCCAATTAATTGAAACCTAAATCATCCCCAATTGAACACATGAATAAAAAAACTCTCCATCAAATATACAGTCCTATCAATTCAAATTTGAGTTGACCTAAGAATCACAAAACCTAACCAAACCATAGAACACATCCACCTGGGCACCACCCCCTTAGTGCCCATCGAGCCAGATCCACATAGGCACCACACCCCGGGTGCCCATCCTACCAATTCACCTGGGCACCGCACCCTGGGCGCCCAGCCTATTCATTTTCTGAAAATCCCCAATTCACAACTAACTTAATTAATTAAAACCTCAAACCAATCCCAACTAACATAATAAAACACATTTAAACTTAAAACACTGAAACCTTAATCGATTTGGACTTAATACCCAAAACCCTGTGGAACCGACCAAACCATAAAAAATATCCACCTAGGCAGCACTCCCTGCGCGCCTATCCTATCAACCCATCTGGGCACCACTCCTTGGGCGCCCAACTTATCAATCCACTTAGGCACCATTCCCTGGGCGCCTATCCTATCAATCCACCTGGGCATCACTCATTGGGTGCCTAGCCCATCAATCCATCTGGGCGCCACCCCCTGGGTGCCCATCCTGCTAGATTCACCTAGGCACCACCCTCTGGGCACCTAGCCTACATTTCAAACCTACCCAGCCAACTAAATTAAAAATAATAATTAACACCTTACAACTTAAACTAATTAAGACCAGAACCTAAATCAATCCCCGGACCCAAGGACCAGTAATTTAATCCCATCCCGCACATTTGAAAACCACAGGCAATCCACCTGGGCACCACCCCCTGGGTGCCCATCCTGCCAATCCACCTAGGCACCACCCCTTGGGTGCCCATCCTGCCAATCCACCTGGGCGCCACCCATTTGATGCCTATCCTCCCACTTGCACTGAAACGCGAATCCTCATTTTGTTTCAAAATTCGGATCCGCATAACTTTGACATTAGAACATCAGAGACTTAAAACAATCTTAGACATAATTAAATTCATCAAGTAAAAACCCCCGGAATTCCAAAAAGAGATCGAAAAGTCTGAAAAGCATAAACTGTCAGGATAGGTCCACCCTCTGGGCGCCTACCCTGTTTTAATCTTGAATTGTGATTTTCGACTACTCTTTGGAATTCTGGTTTAAATTGAAAATAACAGACTTTTAAAATATTTAAAAGCACATTAATCAGAACCTTAAAACTTCCCTAAACCACTTTCAATCAAAACCACAATTTAAAATAAACAAATCGAATCAATTAAGATCTTACCCAACAAACTGCTTAGGCGCGGGAATTATCAAACTTTGGCTATTTGCACCCTAGGATTAAATTGGATTACTTTGTTAGGTAGCTTAGAGCATTAGGCTTCACCCCATCACTCTTCCGGTTCCCATAGGGAATCAGGAAAGCTAATGTGGGCGGTCTAGGACCCTAAGTTAAGTTAATCCAATGATCAATAATAAAGCATTAATTACGTAAATCCAAGTAAATCCCCTAATTAGGCCCTTCTAGCCCAATATCAAAAATCCATAAAAACTATAAAACCAACAAAATAAACACAAAAAGATTTTTTTTCTTTATTTCTTCCTCCACCTCAGGTGCCATATATTTAATCGAACTTAATGATAAAAGGAAATGAAGAACTGATTTCTAAAATTGAATAAATGAGAATTATGAGATGAGATGAGTGATTTCGCACACACTTTTACTTCGGCCCATCGGCCACCCTTAAACAATCACAGCCCACCGGCCACCCTAAAACAAACACTGGCCTATCGGCCACCTCCAATCAATTACGGCCCATCGGCCTTTCATTTTTATCACTCGTGTATCGCACACGAAAAACACAGAATTCACAAGTCAAAATCTCATTTGCATCATCATTTTGGTTTGTAAAGTCATCCTTTAAACCTTATTTTGCCAAGGGATGTGAAGGGGGTACCCGGGAACGGGGCCAATCCTCTTCTTAAATATTTGGCACCTCCCCCCATTATTTTTCTTTAGTTACTTTATTTTACTTGGATATACTATGATTTTGTTGTGTGATGATTAACCTTTATTTGGACTTTGACTCATGACCCTGAATTGACCCTATATCAGAGAGACCCAAAGAGACCCAAATTAATCTGACAGGACAACCGTCGTGTGTTACCGGCAGCACATTAGACGAGAGGAAGAACCCACCCACTTATTTTCTCCCCACATTTCTTCGGCTTTCATCGAAGAACGGTGTTACAGCCGTATTCGTAGCTGGCGATCGTGATCCATTGATTTTGAGGGTAGTCAGAATCCTCATTTTCGATGTAAAATTTAAATAGCATACATAGATGAATAGAGATTTCCCCATGTAAAATGCCCTTTCTTTGGGGGGGGGTCGAAATTCACATCCGACAGCCTGGCGATCGTGATGGGACCTTCGGTGTTGTCCTATCACGAATTGGTGTCTTTTGTAGGTCCCACGACTCCATGCCAACAGCCTGGCAATCACGGTGGGACCTCTTTTGTTTTCCTGTCACTTATTTGGGTCTTTTTGGGAATTTATTCTGGGACTCGAACATCCAATCAATGATCAGATGCCCGTGTCCTATTCAGTTTAGGGTTGTTATGATTCTAGTCCGAAATTAAACCTAAGGTTCGAATGCACCATCCGCTAAGCTTTCCCCCATTACATCATAAGAAACAAACTTGCACCAACACTCACTACAAAACAACATAAAACGTGCTCTTCTCATCCCCTCTTTCTCTCTATTCTCATCTAAATACTTCTTCACAAATGGAGGGTTACATGTTCGGGATGCCCGACTTTCAACCCCTCTCACCCCCACTATTGCTCCTCACCACTAGCGCGTCACACCAAGCCCCGCAGAGTATAGAATCCTTTAGAGTATTAGATGGATCCTCAGCAACATCAAGCCATGACCCACAACAGATGAGAAGATCCCTCTTCGAAGGAGGCCCCCTGCCAGTCAATATCATTATGAAGGGAAGGAATCAGTCTAACGCATCCACCCCATCTTATTCATCAGGGGAGAATCAACTCTCCTCGCATTCGGGGGTAACTTACACAGACTTAGTCAGTCCTACCAGCCAGGTTATGATGTATAGGGTTCACAATAATGATTTGTGAGAGATTACTCTCTCCGCGTGAATGATCCTATTGTCTCGCACGTTACACCCTATTCTTCCCTGATCGGTCAGACCGAGCCGATTACATCTTCTATCCCACAGTATGGGATGCCTACGGATGCGCCTATCATCACACCAATTAAAGTCGTCGCACCATCCCGGACTCTCGCGACAAATGAGAATCCGTATCATCAGACAAGTCATGGTTCTAGTAAACACGGGTCAGTTGGCGACGCCCAACACCTCATACCATAATCCCTTGACCCATATGGGAACGCCAGATGTCTACTGACAACATGAGGTAAACCAACCCCAATTCCAGGTGATGACTCCTTCGCCAATCAATCAAGCGGGTTATGATCCTTTGACGGCTAGCACTGATATATTATACCCTCCAACTCCCTCCGGAACGACCGCAGGCCTGGTCGGAACACCTGGACAAAACCAAGTTTTGTGCCTACCATAGGATGTCGGGGCATGACCTCACCCAATGCTACACAGTTAGAGACCTAATCTATGATCTCAATAACGAAGGCAGAATCGATTGGAACAATATCAGGCCGATAGGCGCGAACGACCCGTGGAACGCCCCTCCTAATCAAAATGCGACCCTCAATCCAACGCAAAATGTTCCTAACATGCAGATTTATACCAACCTGTAAGACCCCGACCCCAAGTTCTTTTGTTTAGTATTGTTTTAATCATGGGTTAGCCTTTTAAGCGAGATTAGAGTTGGTTTGACCTTGTTTTTGGAGTTTGACTAGATTTTTCCATAGCTTTGGAGATTTGAGGACCATTGACCTTGGTTTGACCCGGTCCATATGATTTGTATTTTTGTGAGAAATTATTCTTATTTTGGAAAACTACAAATGTTGCTCCTTTTGACTCATATTATTGAGTTTAACAACTTTCATGTTTTGGCTATTTTGATTTGTTGATCAGAAAATACGTTTTTCGAGAAAAAGGGCAAAATTGACCTTTCACACTAAATCTGTACTTGAATTTTGAAAATTTCAGAAATTGGGGAAAATATACTTTTTGGAAATTAGATTTTTCGTTGATCGATTTTGTCTTCTTCGTCGATCTCATTCGGGACCCACAAATGTGAGTTTCAGCCTTTGTTATGTTGGGGCCCAGCCCACTTAACTCTTTATAAGACCACATGGGTTCCTCTTCTTCCCCATTCTTTCATTTTCCTGCAATGAAGAGAGGAGCCTAGGGTTTTCTCCCAGCACTTTCTCTCTCCTTTTTGAAAGCTCCCATCTTGAGTGCTAAGTGAGGGAATGATCTTCCCATCTTCTTCCCCACCTTCCAAGCTTTCCAAAGATGCCATTTTCTAAAGATTTGAGCTAGGAGAGACCACTTTTCCAAGCTCTTCTTCCTTGTTTGAGCTTCAAAAAGGTTAGCAATGGATTTCTTTCTTCAAATCTTGGTTTTCCAAACCATTTAGAATGTTTTTGTCATATATGCAAAGAGTTTTCATGGAGATTTGAAAATGGTTGGTTTCTAGGGCTTCTTCTTGAGTTATTTTTGGGGGTTTTGTGATTTTGGAGCTTGGGACTATAAGAGGACCATCTTAGAGTGATTTGCATCTCCTCTTGACCCAAGGCAAGTAAATTTTCAGATAATGAGATGGTTAATTTCCCTTGTAGCAAGTTTTGGATTTTTCCTATGCATCTTTTCTTTATTGTTACTTCTTCTCTTTGATTAATGGATTGATTACTTTGATATGTTCATGTAATGGTCCTTATTTATCTACTTTGAGTTGTTGCTTTTCAACAATGTAAAGATTTTGGTTTAGTTATGTTCATCTTAAAATCTCCCATGTTTGTGGAATGGATGGAGTTGTTTAGATCTGATTGGTTTTAAGGATTTGAATGGATTAGTTTGATGATTCAGTGGAGTTTAATGGGGCTTCAAGAGACCTAAATTGTAAAGAAAATATGTATGGAAGAGAAAGGAGGGAAAGAAAATCAAAGAAGAACAAAAGAGTGCATTTCTGCACTCATTTTCGGACCCAGCCAGAACTGGGTCCGCTCGAGCGACCAAATGGGCTGCTCGAGTGGCCCAGGTTCTGGAAGGGGTCCGCTCGAGCGGACCCTGGGTCGCTCCAGCGGACCCAGCCCAGTTCTGGGCCCCTTTTTCAGGGCCTGTTTTGAGGCATATTTGAGACTCCTTTCTTTACCTGTTTTGGACAATTTTGTGGATCTTTTATAGACCTGTTTTAGGCCCATTTCATTCCATATTTCCTCTTCATCTTAAGGCCCATTAATCTCCTTTTTATGCCTAAGAGCCCACGAAAGTTTCGGGTAAATTGTGATACTTGGAAAATTGTGAGATGGAATGAGAACAATGAGAGAATGAGTATATGTGAAATTACCCGGGAATCTTTCAAGTCTCAATGCGCACTTTACCATTTTAAATGTTGTGGATTTTCATTGGCATCAAACATATTCTTTTATTAATCAATGTTTAAAGGCTAAGTGTGTATTGAGATGGTTCCTTGGTAAGTCATTAAGTCATTCTACATTATTCTATTCTATTCCAGATCAGAAATGTATATGTATTCTTCGGTAAACTAATTTGAATAGTATCGGTGATTTGATATAGAATCATGTGGTTTCCACGTTCGAAAGGATTGATCATATGGTTTTTATACAAATTACTTTGATGTGTACTTGAGTGGTTTACCATGGAAATTCGTATGTTTTCTACGAATCTGTAGGTGCAGAAAATTATGACCCACAATAAGAGGGTGCCTTACAGGACTTATCCGGGAAGATGATGGTGTCTGGAATGTCTGGATGCCGTCCGAGAGCCTGAAAGGGAGAAGCAAACGGTCAGAGGACCCTGGCCTGAGCGGCGCAAGGCTCTCCGATGCCAAAGTCAGTATGTGAACTGGAACGATGGAAGAGAGGGAGAAGAGAGACAGAGTAAGGGCTCTGTGAATGGAATTATGCGTACCTTGCATGGTGCATGAAGGTCTATTTATAGAGGTTTGGATCGTATCTCTCAGAGAATATCTTGGTGTGGGTCCCATGATCTGACTGGGAAGTCATGATCAGCCCACAAAGTAATAAATGCAGTCTAATCCGGCCCACTCAGCATTTAATGCTAGTCGGGTCAGCCCACATTGCATTAAATGCGTGTCTTGTTGGGCCAGATTGTGTTGGGCGCCTTTGGCGGTAGGAGTACCAGCGGATCTGCCCTCGGGCCTTGCCCTGATGTGGCCTCAGCCGCTGGATGCTGCCATGTGGCGATCTGGTGAAGATAGTGGGCGGCTGGATGTCGTGTCTGTCCCACTAGATCGTGACCCTATCTCTCCACGTGCCTGATGACGTGGGGAATGAGGGCCCTGTCTCTCCACGCGCCTGATGACGTGGCGCAAGTGAAGGTTCTTTCTTGCTTCGTCTACTGTCCTGGCTTCTTCAGCCGAGGTAAAGTCTTCTGCCGAGATGGCACTGAGGTGGCCCAGCCGAGGTGGACTCCTTGCCGAGATAACGCCCGAGGTGGGCCGATTCGGCACTTGTTGCCCAGAGATGCTTGATGTCGGCCAAGGCCTCTGTCCTGGTAGCCGGGATGAGATCGGTGCCACGTAGACGGCACGTGGATGGCACGTGAGGATGCTTAAACCCATCTGATGGCTGTGATTAGCTTAATCCTGTAGCTCTGGAAATCTCCCCACACAATTGCCCCCTAGCTTCCGAGCTCGCGTAGAACGTTAGTGCCGTGAGGTCGGGAGCTATGTGCCGGGTCTATCTGGGGGAGAGCCTCTTTCGGCCCTGACTCGCTGTCGCTTTGGATGTTCGAGGTGATAAATGGCGTCCCCTATTCAATGCTGAAGACAGTTCGACGGCTCCACGTGTCATCTCCTGGCTGGTTGTCTGTCTCTTCGAGGTCGTACGCGCCGTCTCGTCAGGGGCGCAATCAATTTTTGAAATGATTTGCGCGCCGCTTCAGGGAGGCGTAATAAATTTTCGAAATGATTCGCGCGAAATCCCAGGGGGGCGCCCCTTGGCACGCCCGATTAGGGTTTCTGTAAAGGGGGGCCTCTCTG
This sequence comes from Litsea cubeba, assembly GCA_012931725.1. Taxonomy (NCBI): domain Eukaryota; kingdom Viridiplantae; phylum Streptophyta; class Magnoliopsida; order Laurales; family Lauraceae; genus Litsea; species Litsea cubeba. The sequence goes on along the minus strand of CM022955.1, from coordinate 25,274,848 downwards.
CTATATATAGGGCAGTTGAGGTCTGCTCTATCCTTCGTTTGCGATTCTGAATCAGAGGCGAGCGTCAGAAGAGGGAAGGCTACTGTGAGGGAGCTTCATCCGAGGAGTGGTGCGCTGCTGAGGTTGAGTCTCTTCGCTGTCCAGCATCTTCGTTCTGCTTCCGTAAGTTCCTCCTGCTCTGCCTCTTCTTCTGCGGGTTTCTCTGCTTTTAGACTGGGATAGGAATGGGGATTTATAGCCACTGGTTAGAGAGCGAGGCAGCGATCGAGGGCTTTAGGTCAGCCTATAGGATCCCTGCTGATGTCCAAGTCAGGGGTGCTGAACCCCGTGGCTACAACCCTCGCGACTTTTCGGGAGGTTGGATGCCTTTCCCGCTGGTGGCTGTGATAGAAGGCGGGGTCCGATTTCCACTTCACCCACTCCTTAGGAGATGCCTTAGTCAGTGGTGTCTCTGCCCCTGCCAACTGCTGCCGAATGCCTTCAAGATCGTGATGGGCACGGTCAAGTTGAATGAGGTCCTGGGCACCGACTTCGGCGTCTTCGACCTTGAGGATGTCTACGACATATGCAGGTCCGGAGATTCTTATTATCTCCGGGCTAAGCCAGGCCGGGACGGCTTCGTCCGATACTTGGAGGATTCGAGCAAGTATGCTGGAGACGATCTGCTGTACGTCTCGGGAAACTGGGAGTTTGGGGAGGCGGACACCGATAGAGGCTACCAGGTCCCTCGCCACTTTGGTACCATTCCAAGTAAAACATCCTTCGCGTCTTTTCCTTTTTTCATAAGTTTCTTCTTGTTCTGCCGCGCTGATGCTTCTGATTGTTGCAGCTTTGAAGGAGAGGAAGCGGGCTGCCAAATACATTTGGAAGAGGAACGAGGCCTGGCTCCGTCTGGTGAAGCGATACAGCGGTCATGACGGCAGGGCGGCTTGGTCGCTGCTAGGGTATAAGCCGAAGTACCGCGGGTATTTGAGGGGCACCGTAGAGCCGATCCAGAGTGAAGGTGCCGGATCCGGGGTTGGTCAGGAGCAGGCCGTTCCGGAGGTCGCGGAGCCCTTGCGGGTGTCGTCTGACGTTAGGGCGACGTCTGGAACCCTAGCCTCCACATCGGGATCGAGACTTCCCTCGCCAGGCTCCGAGATGAGGCACACCAGGCGTTTGTCGTTCGAGGACCTCGAGGCTTTGGCGCTTGGAGCGGAGGACGCCCGAGCCCCCCAGGAGCCGGTAAATTCTCCGAGGCATCCGTCTCCGAGGGCTCGGGTGGTTTCTCCTGCAGAGGTGGCGGAGGTTCCCGCGCCCCCTGGCCCTGATGATCCAGAGGTACGCCTGCCCCCGGCTGAGGTTGAGCAGGAGGAAACTCGGCCGCTGAAGATGGCGAGGACCGACGCGGGCCCTAGCTCGGCTGCTGCCTCGGTGCCCCAGGGGCCGCCGTTATGGGAGCCGAGCTTCATGCTTGGGCCGGGGAGGCCGATGACGATGGAGGATTGCATTCTTCACAAGATCGAACTCCCGGTCCTCGAGGCCTTAGGGCGAGCCTGCGCCCTTCCCCGGGACATGGAGCGGCTGGACAAGTACAGCGACCAGAAGCTGATCCTGTCGATGTTGCAGTCCAACTTCATGGTAAAGCTTCATTTCCCTTCGTCAAACCAGCGATTTAGCGTCTGGCGCACTTTTGATCTAACACGTACATGTCGTTTCTTTGACAGGCGGCGCAGAAGTCCATGGCCGTTGCTGACAGGATCCGCAGGTACAGCGCGGACGCTGCCGAGCTGTCCGTGGAGAAGAACGGCCTGCAGGAATCTCTGGATGCTGTGAGCCAGAAGTTGGCCAGGGTAGAAGAGGAATACGCGGCGAAGCTCGAGCAGGCGAGGGAGGAGGCCGAGGCGGAGAGGACTAGGTCGGCCGAGCTCGAGGTCTCCATTTCGAAGATGGGAGATGATTACGCGGCCCTGCTTCAAGCCGAGGCCAAGAGGGCGGATGAAGCCGAGGCGAAGCTCGAATCCGAGTCCAAGAGGGCGGATGAAGCCGAGGCGAAGCTCGAGTCCGAGTGCGACGCTGCGTTCGAGGATGCCAAAGTGCAGGTCACCGCCCACTACAAGGAAAGGGTTCTTGTGGTGAGGGATAAGGCCTGGGCGAAAGGGTGGCTTGCCGGCCTGAAGGAGGTCGGGATCTCGGAGGGCCACTCCTCCTTTCGGGAGCCTCCTCCGTACACGCTTCCGGTGCCGAACTCTGCCCGTCCATCCGGCGAAGCCTCTGACGCCGCAGCCCGTGCAACTGACCGGTCATGACCTCGGGACCTCGGGACCTCGGGATTTTTGCTTTTTTGCTTTATGCTCTGTAACTTTCTTCAATTTGTATTTGCTGAACACTGTAATGAGTGAGACTTTAATACAATTGAAGGTTTCTTGAAATACTCTGTGCTTTTCTCTTTTTAGCTTGGTTCTTCGATTGCTTGAATTCGGTAGAGTGCTCCCTTAAGATCTTTTTTGGTATTTGCGCTGATACTCCGTATCTTAGGTGATCTTCATTGGTATTCACGCTGATCCTCCGTATCTTGGGCGATCTTGAATAGCAATAAACATGGTGGCGCGGCTGACGAGGGAGTCTGACGGATGTCTCCACGTGGCGCTATAGGGTTCGCTGGTCGATAGTCGCGCCTTCCCAACAACGCGTGGGAGACTTCGCCGCATAACTCCTTTTGGAGACTGAGCCTTCTTCCATCCTATAAATAGGGGGAACAGGCTCGCCATGGGAGAAGGAAGGAACATGGTTGTAGGAACCATGTCTGGGAGGTGCCTGAGATTACTTGATCCGGGGGAAAACCCTGCGCCGTTGGACGGCTGCCCCCGAGGGGGGAAGGCTGTCGTGGCCTGCGCGCTCTCTAAAGGAACTCCCCGTGGGCCACGCGCTCTCTGAACGCGGGTCCATGGCCACTGGCCCTTGGCCAGACAGAGTGAGGATGCGCTGCAAGGGGGTGGTGGCGCATTCTCGTCCAACACGACCCTGTGCGCCCGTCGTACGGCAGGCGGGTTGAAGCTCTGCTGGTCCGGGAGGTTTCTTCAAGCTTGGCTGGTCCCTCTGGCCACCGAGGGTGTTGCAGGGCCCAGCGAGGTTCAGGATCGCTCAGAACCTCCAGGTGGCGATCCAGCGTCCTCGAGCCTTCCGCCTGAAGAGTCGGTGAAAATCAGAGTCTCCTAGCCTCTCTATTTTCTGTTTTTAGAGGACTGTGATCCTCCTTTCTGTACTTTGCTTTCTGTTATGTATTTCTTGTAACGAAGCAGTTTGCAATGAATGAAAAGGAATTTCCTGATTACCCAAGCTGTGTACAGTGCTTTTGAGTTCTTTTTCTCATTTCTTTGCGCTGTTCCGGAATGCTTGGGTTTTTGTGTTTGAATGCTGGAACTGGCCTCGGCCGAAAGGGCTGGCTTTGGCCGATACGAGCTGCATTGTGCCGAAGTGGACCCATTCAGTTGGCCTTGGTTCGGCGAAAGTGAGTTCGGCAATGGCCTTCGGAGGGGTGTATGAACCCGGACTTCAGGAAACTGTCCTTAGCCGGACTGCCTTGAGGGGTTTATGAACCCAGACTTTAGGAAAGGCTGAGTGTAGGAACTGCAGGCCTTTTCCAAGGCGTAGAGCCTGAGTGTGTCCAAGACACGGGATTTTAGGAAAGGCTGAGTGTAGGAACTCGAAGCCGTTTCCAAGGCGTGGAGCCTGTGTGTCCAAGACACGGGATTTTAGGAAAGGCTGAGTGTAGGAACTCGAAGCCGTTTCCAAGGCGTGGAGCCTGTGTGCCCTAAGACACGGGATTTTAGGAAAGGCTGAGTGTAGGAACTCGAAGCCGTTTCCAAGGCGTGGAACCTGTGTGCCCTAAGACACGGGATTTTAGGAAAGGCTGAGTGTAGGAACTCGAAGCCGTTTCCAAGGCGTGGAGCCTGTGTGCCCTAAGACACGGGATTTTAGGAAAGGCTGAGTGTAGGAACTCGAAGCCGTTTCCAAGGCGTGGAGCCTGTGTGCCCTAAGACACGGGATTTTAGGAAAGGCTGAGTGTAGGAACTCGAAGCCGTTTCCAAGGCGTGGAGCCTGTGTGTCCAAGACACGGGATTTTAGGAAAGGCTGAGTGTAGGAACTCGAAGCCGTTTCCAAGGCGTGGAGCCTGTGTGCCCTAAGACACGGGATTTTAGGAAAGGCTGAGTGTAGGAACTCGAAGCCGTTTCCAAGGCGTGGAGCCTGAGTTGCCGGAGTCGACCAGAGGGACAGATTGACGACAAGGCAAAAGCTGCTTTTATTGATTCTGAAGTTCATTACATCTTTAGAAATAGAATTTCTTCAAGTGGGATGCATTCCACGGTCTCGGCAATGGCTTGCCATCCAAGTCTTCGAGCTTGTAGGCTGACTTTCCTGCCAGTGAAACTACTCTGAACGGGCCGTGCCAGTTCGGGGCAAGCTTCCCTTCATTTGGTTCTCTGTCAGCTGGCAGGGTCTTCTTTAAAACGAGCTCCCCCGTGGTGAACCTTCTTTCCTTGACATTCTGATTGTACGCCCTGGCTAACCGTTGCTGATAGTCGGTTAGTCTCAGGGCTGCCGCTTCTCGTCGTTCGTCCGCCAGCTCCAGCTCCATTGCCAGGTTCGTCTCATTCCGACCTTGGTCGACCAGCTCTGTCCTCAGGGTAGGAAGGCCGATTTCCAAGGGAATGACTGCCTCCATCCCGTAGGCCAGAGAGAAAGGTGTTGCCGAGGTGGACCTCCTTGGAGTTGTTCGGTATGCCCACAGCACGCTCGGAAGCTCTTCTGTCCATCTGCCCTTTGCCTTGTCCAGTCGCTTCTTCAGGCCGTCCAGGATCACTTTGTTGGAGATTTCTGCCTGGCCATTACTCTGTGGATATGCCGGGGTGGAGTAATGGTTTCTGATGCCGTGCTCTTGGCAAAAATCTCTGAAGGATTTGGAATCGAACTGAGTCCCGTTATCTGAAATCAGGGTCCGGGGATGCCGAACCTCGTGAGGATGTTTTTCCAGACGAAGTTCCTGGAGTCCCTGTCCGTGATGGAAGACAACGGTTCAGCCTCTATCCACTTGGTGAAGTAGTCCGTAGCCATTATCAGCCATCTTTTGTTCCCTGGAGCTCGGTGAAGAGGCCCCACAATGTCCAGGCCCCATTGAGCGAAGGGCCATGGACTGGAGAGGGGACTCAGATCCTGCGCTGGCTGATGGAGGGAGTGGGAGAACTTCTGGCATTTCTCGCACTTCCTGGCGTAGACCTGGGCGTCCTTCTGCATGTAGGGCCACCAGTAACCCTGGCTGATTGCTCTGTAGGCCAATGACCGACCTCCAATATGGCTGCCGCAGATTCCTTCATGGATCTCGTACAGGAAGTCGTCCACCTTGGACGGGTGGACGCATTGGAGGTACGGACCCGTGAAGGATTTCCTGTAGAGTTTGCCTTCTGGAGAGAGCCAAAACCGTGCTGCCTTGAGCCTGATCTTGTGGGCTTCTGTCTTGTCTTCGGGGAGCTGGTCATCCTTCAAGTAGGCGACGATTGGATCCATCCAGCTGGGGCCGAGGTCAGCACAGAGGACAAGCCGAGATGAATGTTGTTCTAGACTTGACCTTGATACTGACCCGACCTCGATGGTCCTCTTCTTTCCTGCTTCAACAGCGGAGGCCAGGTTTGCAAGCGCATCTGCGTGCGTGTTGGTGTCTCGGGAGATTTGCCTGACCTCGGCTTTCTGGAATTGGGAGAGTAGCTTTTTTGCCAGGGCTAAGTAGGCCGCCATCCTGTCGTCCCTGGCCTGGTAGTCTCCAGCGAGCTGGCTAGTTACCAGTTGAGAGTCGCTGAAGATCTCCAGGTGCTGGGCTCCGAGGATTCGGGCGCTGTTCAACCCTGCGATCAGTGCTTCGTACTCTGCCTCATTGTTCGTCGCTTTGAAGTCGAGGGTGAAAGCCTGCTCTATGACCAGTCCCTCTGGCGATTGGAGAACTATGCCGGCGCCAGCTCTCTTGGAGGTGGACGACCCGTCGACAAAGATCTTCCATGCCGAGGTGGGAGACTGCTGGACTTCTGTTTGTACTGGCTCTTGCCCTGTGCCCCCCAGTGCCGTGCCGAGCTGGGTCGGAGCCGGGTTGGGGCAGGCGAATTCGACTATGAAGTCTGCCAGAATCTGGGCTTTGATCGCAGTTCGGGGACGGTACTGTATGTCATACTGCCCCAGTTCAACTGCCCACTTTGATATGCGCCCTGAAAAGTCAGCTTTTTTGAACAATGAACGGAGTGGGTGCTCCGTGATCACCACAATAGTGTGGGATTGAAAATAATGGGAGAGCTTGCGGGAGGCGGTAACGAGAGCCAACGCAAGCTTCTCCAACAGGAGGTACCTGGTCTCGGCATCGAGCAGGGTCTTGCTCGTGTAATAGATCGGCTTTTGAACTCCCTCGTCCTCCCTGATGAGGACGGAGCTCACTGCGTGATCCGAGACCGCAAGGTATAAATACAGGATCTCCCCCCGAGTTGGGGTGGAGAGTAATGGGGGTGACATCAAATAAGTTTTAAGTGCGGCCAATGCCTGGTCGCACTCAGGGGTCCATTGGAACTTCAAATTTTTCCTCAAAAGCTGGAAAAAAGGCCTGCACTTATCTGATGAGCGGCTGATGAAGCGATTGAGTGCGGCGGCCATTCCTGTAAGCCTCTGAACTTCCTTTGTGGTAGAGGGACTTTGGATGACCTGGATGGCGGTGATCTGTTCTGGATTGGCCTCTATCCCCCTCCGCGTCACCAAGCTGCCGAGGAACTTGCCAGAGGCTACGCCGAAGGCGCACTTGGCAGCGTTTAACTTGAGCTTGTAGGCGCGAAGGATGCCGAAGACTTGGCCGAGGTCCGCCAGATGGTCGCTGGAGCGCACAGATTTGACGACCATGTCGTCGATATACACCTCTACCGTTCGGCCGAGCTGGGCCTGGAACATCTTTGTGACGAGGCGCTGATAGGTCGCCCCCGCGTTCTTCAGCCCGAAGGGCATTACTTTATAACAGTAAGTGCCGCGGGGGGTGATGAATGATGTTTTCTCCTCGTCGGGCTCGTAAAGCGGGATCTGATGATAGCCTCGGTAGGCGTCAAGGAAGCTCATTCGGTCGTGACCAGCGGTGGCGTCGATCAGTTGGTCAATCTTTGGGAGGGGGAAACTGTCCTTAGGGCAAGCCCTGTTCAGGTCGGTGAAGTCTACGCACACCCTCCACTTTCCAGTTTTCTTCTTGACGACCACCGTGTTGGCCAGCCATACCGGGTACTGGACTTCCCGGATGGCCCCTGCTTTTAGCAGGTTGTCGACCTCTTCCACGACCGCATCTGTCTGCTGCAGCCCGGTTCTGCGGGCCCTCTGCACTACTGGCTTGTGATCGGGGTCAACGTTGAGCTTGTGGCACATGACCTCAGGGTCGACCCCGGGCATCTCACTTGGGTTCCAAGCGAAGACGTCCACATTCTGCATCAAGAACCGAGAGAGTTCGGCCCTTTCTTCGTCCGACAGCTGGGTGCCGATCAGGAAGAAACGGTCTGGGTCTGTCGGATCTAGCCTGACCTCGGCCAGGTCCTCGATGCTCTTCTTCTCGGGGTCCCGGCCGATCTCATCGAGGCCCTTCTCGAATTCGGCCAGGTTGACGCGCTCTGGCTCCTTTACTGCTGGAACGGTGGCCAGCATGCATTGCCTGGCCTGCTGCTGGTCTCCCTTCACTGTGACTACTTCCATCTTGCCTTCCTCGTTCTCATGGACGAACTTCAGCTTTTGGTGGAAGGAAGAAGGAACTGCCTCTAGCTTGTGGAGCCACGTCCTGCCCAGAATGACATTGTAGGGGGAAGGGGCGTCCACAACCAGAAAGTCGGCTGTCACGGAGGCTCCGCCAACTTGGGTTTCCAAGGTGATTCTACCCTTGGGGTAGACTGGTGTGGCGGACAACCCTAGCAGAGGTGCACGAACCTCCGTGAGGTCTGCTTCGGAGAGTTTCATCCGTTTGAAGCAGTCGTAGTAGAGGACCTCGGAGGAGCTGCCGGAGTCGACGAGGATCCTCTTTACGGTGAAGTCTCTCAGCTTCATGGTGAGGAGCAGGGGGTCGTTGTGAGGGACCTGGACTCCCTCTAGATCTCGATCCGAGAACGAGATGGCTGGTCTGTCGCGGCGGGCTTTCTTGGATGCCGGGGCGAGGTCGGCTTTCATCACTTCTTTCTCGTGCGAAGCCCGCCTGGCTTCGGCACGGGTTTGAGAGCTTCCCCGGGACGAGGAAGCGGGAGCCGAGGACGCCAGATGGATCACGTTGATGATCTTCTCTGAGTCCTCGCTGTCTGGGGCCGGGGCTGCGCTCTGGTGGACCCGGCCCTCGCTGCCGCCGGCATCACCCTCCTTGATGAACTCTGGGATGTGGCCCTCTTTGGCCAGCTTCTCCAGATACCACTGCAAAGTCCTGCATTCTTCAGTCTTGTGCCCGTTGCCCTTATGGAAGGCGCAGTGGAGCTTGCTCCGGGAGCCTTCGGTGGGTTCATACTTCATGGGCGGGGGATACTTGAAGAACGGCTTGGATTTGATCTTGGCCAGGATACGGTAGATCGGCTCCTTGAAGACGACATTGACGCTCTGACTGGCGCTGGAGGGAGGTCTGGGCTTCCAATTGCCCCCAGACCTGGACGACGAAGGCTTCGCCGAGCTAGAGGCCCAGTCCCGCTTGGACTCCTGCTTCTGGGAGGGCCTCCCGCCTCTTTGCCGAGGCTGGCTATTCTTCTGTTCGGGCTCTGGATGCCCGTCCTGATCCTTAGCTCGGATCTCGTCTTCCTCCCGGGCGATAAAGCGCTTCACCCGGGACATCAACTCTGACATGGATTCTGGGGTGTCCCCGGCCAAGTCCTTCCGCAAGTCGCTGCCGGGGATCAGGGCATGCTGGAAGGCGTAGATGGCTATCGCCTCTCTTGCGCCCTCGATCTGGCTGTAGATCGCCCAGAATCGGTGGGTGAACTTGGCGAGAGTTTCGCCCTGCTTCATTCTGAGGGCGATGAGGTCCCCTTCCTTCTTGGGGACGACGGTGTAGGCCTGGAACTTCTTCAGGAAGGAGAGCTGGAGCTCCTTCCAACTGGAAATCGACTGCTCTGGTAGAGAGCAGAACCACTTCAGGGGGAGGTCGCCCAAACTGGAGGAGAAAATCTTGCAGTTTAGGGGACCCTCGTTCCCCCAGATGGACATCTTCTGGGAGAAGTGTCGGAGGTGTGCAGATGGGTCGGACAGTCCGTCATAGGGGACGAACCGCGGGACGGAGAACTTCCTGGGCAAGGGGGTGCGCTCGATCTCCTTCGTGAAGGGAGAGCCCCCTAGATCAACGTGACCGCAGATCTGCTTCTGGTCCCGCATGTCCAGGTTGTGCTGGAGAGCCAGCCTGACACGTTTGTCGAACCACTCCTGCTCGTCGTCCTCCTCTGGAGTCTGAACTCTGGACTTTCGTTTGGGGTGGTTCGGACTGCGATGGCTATGAGTTCGGCCATCGCGACTATGGTGACTCCGGCTGTTGCTCGAGCCTTCGTCACGAATCTGGCCCCGTTTCTGGTCCAGATGATGTCTGAGGTCCTCACGAGGAGGCTGGGCTGCCTTGCAGGGAGCGCCCTTCTTTTTCCCCTGAGGCTCAGAGACCGGCCTCAAGGAGGCAGCTTGTGCCGCCTTCAGCTGTTGTTGGACCCGCTGGAGCTCTTGAACTAGCTGCTCCTGCTTCTGGAGAAGAGCGTCTTGTGCTGCGACGTCTCCTTCAGCTGCAACAGCTTTATCTTTGCGGGAACGTTCGTGTCGACGCTCGTCGCGCCTGGGTGGCACGGTTTCGTCCGCTGAGAGCGAGGCCTCGACTCCCTCCTGGAATGGGATCTCGACAAAGAGTTGGGAGCCCAGACGACCCTCGCCTGCGGATGTGCCTTGGATCGTTCGGGACCGTCCCTGAGGAGGGACTTCCGCTGGCGGTGGTGGCAGCTCGAGCGCTGCTCTTGAGGATTCTACCCCCTTCTTAGCCTTCGGAGGCATGGCTTCTGAGAGATTGAGGTTTAGAAAGATTGGGAAGGTTTTGAGAGGTTTGGATGGCTGGGATATTTCTTCCCCACAGACGGCGCCAATTGTAGGTGCAGAAAATTATGACCCACAATAAGAGGGTGCCTTACAGGACTTATCCGGGAAGATGATGGTGTCTGGAATGTCTGGATGCCGTCCGAGAGCCTGAAAGGGAGAAGCAAACGGTCAGAGGACCCTGGCCTGAGCGGCGCAAGGCTCTCCGATGCCAAAGTCAGTATGTGAACTGGAACGATGGAAGAGAGGGAGAAGAGAGACAGAGTAAGGGCTCTGTGAATGGAATTATGCGTACCTTGCATGGTGCATGAAGGTCTATTTATAGAGGTTTGGATCGTATCTCTCAGAGAATATCTTGGTGTGGGTCCCATGATCTGACTGGGAAGTCATGATCAGCCCACAAAGTAATAAATGCAGTCTAATCCGGCCCACTCAGCATTTAATGCTAGTCGGGTCAGCCCACATTGCATTAAATGCGTGTCTTGTTGGGCCAGATTGTGTTGGGCGCCTTTGGCGGTAGGAGTACCAGCGGATCTGCCCTCGGGCCTTGCCCTGATGTGGCCTCAGCCGCTGGATGCTGCCATGTGGCGATCTGGTGAAGATAGTGGGCGGCTGGATGTCGTGTCTGTCCCACTAGATCGTGACCCTATCTCTCCACGTGCCTGATGACGTGGGGAATGAGGGCCCTGTCTCTCCACGCGCCTGATGACGTGGCGCAAGTGAAGGTTCTTTCTTGCTTCGTCTACTGTCCTGGCTTCTTCAGCCGAGGTAAAGTCTTCTGCCGAGATGGCACTGAGGTGGCCCAGCCGAGGTGGACTCCTTGCCGAGATAACGCCCGAGGTGGGCCGATTCGGCACTTGTTGCCCGGAGATGCTTGATGTCGGCCAAGGCCTCTGTCCTGGTAGCCGGGATGAGATCGGTGCCACGTAGACGGCACGCGGATGGCACGTGAGGATGCTTAAACCCATCTGATGGCTGTGATTAGCTTAATCATGTAGCTCTGGAAATCTCCCCACACAGAATCGATTTGGAAGGAGATTGGAGTGGTTCGCCACATTCGGGATTTCATCGATAAGACTATTATTTTGAAAATAAAACCTCGAGGCAAGACGGGGCCAGAGCTTTGTAGTGCGAGCCCATGAGCCAAAGTGACTATTATTTCAAAAATAAAACCTGGAGGCAAGATGGGGCCAGAGCTTTGTAGTGTGAGCCCATGAGCCAAAAGGATTATTATGGTTTGATTTGTATCGGTTTGGGTTTTGAAAACTAAAGGCACCACTAGGCTTAGGTCACCTTGTCGGGCTGATCACCCGGCTTGGGATCTTTAATTTGTCTGCTAGCTGCAGTTTGGATTCTGTCTGTACCGACCATGGCAACGGTTTTGATCTGCCGGTCCCACGTGTAGTGGCTACCATTCTGATTTTGTTTCCGGTCCCACGTGTAGTGGCTACGGTTCTGTCTGCTCTTGTTACTTCGGTAATAGGAGAATATAGCTATGTATGGTTTGCCAATGTTTTATCCATTTGTTATTTTATTTTATGATTCTTGTTTGTTTATACTCATTATATTCTTTGAATTTGTTAATGTTTAAGAAATCGATCTTTTATCGTATTGTCTCTATTATTCAGGATTTTAAATGTATTTCCAATTATTAAATGTTTTACGTAGGCTATTATCTTTTTTAGATATTTATGCTTCAGAGACTGTTCATTTATTTGCTTTGATATTCATGTTCGGTCTTTCAATCGCTTTATCATGATTTATTACTAATATTGTTCAGACTCATTTAATGGATTTTCAATGATTCCATAAGGTTTTATAAATGCCCATTTTACATATTACTTGTTTATTTGCTTGCCAGACCGTCGTGTCTGACCCTGTTTGTTTGGTGCCAGTTTTCTCTCCCACTGCTTTTTAGGTGTTTGATCGAAGGAGGCGGTTCAGCCGCCGATCTGACGTGAGAGGGCTGCCTTCGATGTCATATAGATGTCAAGTTGGCAACGGAGTTCGTATCCAAATATTGGGGGTAGTATTTCTGGTTAGTTGGATATTTTTGTATGGCTTTGTTAGCCTTGGTCATTGGGTTTATAATTAAAACATTTGTTAATTGTAACCTGAATATGTGGGAAATAAATTGTCTTGTTACTACCAGCTCAGTATTTTATGACTTGTGATCTGTACCAGTCTGCTCATTTGATGGCCTTATGATATTGGTTGAGTGCGACATGAAATCCGATGGCCACGGACTCCGGGTCGCAACGCCATGATTAGCTTCCGCGAAAATATGTTCTGATCGTGATGGAATTTTATTATCCTCATTCACGCGGATCTTGGGAAATATAGCAAAAAGTTTTAATTTATTCCAAAAATTTCGCATTCCGAGATCGGATCACTGTAGGGCCCAATTTCGGGGTGTGACACAACCTGCTACCTCAACATGGACCATCAACCTCTGGACAAAGCCCACAGACTCAATTGATAAACATCGCCATGATAGAGCACCAATGTGTTGATGCCCCAGCCCAAGGGAGCATAAGCCATAGCCAACCATGCCATGATGAATTCTTTGAGGAAGAGGACTATTGAAAATACGTCACGCCATGGGATGGGAAAACCAAATTCAAAATCTTCAATTCTAGAATGGGCGCGATCGTTGACTCTCCTGACCTTTACAATGTGAACTTTGATGAGTTAGACGACCAAGAGCCACCGATCCTTACAAATTCCTAACTAGATCCTCACCCGGATACAAACGCTCCTCAGGTTCACCTCCGATCTAGACGGATCCGTGCTCCCCGGCTACCTCCTCACCCTATTGCTCAAAACTTAAATTCTCAGAATCCCAACACTCAGGTCGAGGAGACAGTTAATGAAAGAGCTCATACTTCGATAGAAACGGGGATAGAGTATAACCTCTTGGGACACCTCACAAAAATCCCAGCTAAGGTATCCATCCTCGATTTGATTAAAACCTCACCCAAACATCAATAACAATTACTTGAGGCTATTACGCACTTGCAAGTCCCTGTAGGCATAACCCCCGAAGAGTTGGGAACTACCATTGCAACCTTAGCCCCTGGAGCTCCCTTCCCTACCGTCACTTTTACCAAACAGGAGCTAAAAGAAATACCACCTGAAGCGAGGATGTCTCCTCTGCATTTAACGATTAAGACAGCGGGACAGGAAATGTTAGGAGCCCTAGTCGACACCGGCGCGTCACTAAACATATGCCCCTTGAAAACCTATAAAGCCTTAGGGCTAGCAATAAAGGACCTAACTCCAGCCCCTATGATTGTAACCAGTTATGATGGGAATAAGAAAACAGTATGCGGAAAAATTATGTTGTTAGTGCAAACGGGCTCGATCTCGATGCCAGAAGAATTTTATATCATGGATATCCCCGCCACTTTCAACTTAATCTTGGGACGCCGATGGTTGAACCATATGAATGCCGTCATGTCAAGTAGACACCAATGTGTCAAATTCCCTTACTTAGGCAAGATCATGAAGATGATGGGGGACCCACCTGTCATTGAACCAAAGGAACTTCAGATACTCCCGACCCTACAACCTGCTCTTATGACGACAGAGGTCAAAATTCTTGGATACAGGGCTGACCCTCTCATCTCCTTAATGGACATGAACCCCATGCAAAATATGTTCTCTGAGTTATCTTCCTTGCAAAGTCCAACAACAAACAACGAAAGTCAAGGCCGAGGATGGATTCTGATGACGAAGATGGGATATCAACCCGGATTTGGGCTAGGAAAGAACGGAAAAGGTATTCTCGATCCTTACATACCAGATCCTAGAGCAAGAGCGGAAGGATTAGGTTATGTTATGCATGGTAATATGAGGTATAAACGAGAGGACTGGGCCTTATATGAACACTTTGTAAGACACGATAAAATCTTAGATCCCAGCACCACCGACTAAGGACGCATGCTACAATTTGGATCCAAATGACAAAGGCAAGGCTGTTTTAGTAAAAGATTGGGAAGACTCTGCGTCATCCACAAGCGAGACTTATGAGGAAATCTTCGGCACTTGGAGAGAGCTCCATTCACCAAAAGAAGTGGACAATACAGACCACACCATTGATCCAGGGTTCCAAATCCTATCTTGTAACATGCTGACTATGAGCAAGCCGACTCATTTACCCAAAAAAAAAAACGCCGATTGCCGAAATCCAAGAAAGTCGCGAAACATGGGAAATTGAAGACCCTACCAGCAAAGAAGTGGTATATTGGCCCATTGCCTGGCGCCATTGGCTAGGAAACCCCTCTCAAGAAGACCATGAAATATGGGAAACCAATGATCTCAATGATCACGAAGTGGTATACCGCCCCACTACCTGGCCACGCCAGCGGGGAGGATCCTCCTCGGTAGATAGCCCATCTCCAATCCCACTGTACCATATCATTCCAAAAATCCCAAAAAATCAGAAAACCCCAAAAACCCAAAAAATTAGAAAATAGAAAACCCAAAAACATAGGAACAGTGGGAGTAGAAGATTTTGGTCATCATCAAAATATGGGCAATCTAAGGCGATGGAAATTACCCCCGGTAGAGCAGTCCCGACTAGAGGAAATTATGGCCAACATTGATAAGTTAGGCTACGAATCTCTACCTGTTGTTTCAGAACCTGAACCCTCCGTGCAACATGCAAACATCAACGACGGCATGGGTGTTTACGAATTAGTGGACGCTGAGGAAGGGGATGACGAAGTTTCTGAGGAATTTAGGAGAGTAGTCAAGAAGTTTGATGAAGAGACACAAGCAGCCGCTGAGAAGACAAAAGAGATAAACCTGGGAACAGAGGAGAGTCCCAAGCAGGTCCAATCAGTGCATGCCTAGAACATAATGAAGAAGGCGAAATCCTTGAGGTCTTAAGGGAATATCAAGACGTATTCGCATCAGATTATAACGACATGCCCGGACTTGTACCCGACTTAGTAGAGCATCGGATCCCACTAGAAGAAGAGGCCAGACCTGTCAAGCAAAAGCTGAGAAGGATGCTCCCTGATGTTGCCCTGAAAGTAAAGGAGGAGGTTGACAAACTCCACCATGCTCAATTCATTAGGGTCGTGTTGTTTCCTCAATGGGTTGCCAATATAGTCCCGGTAAAGAAGAAAGATGGATGCATCTAAGTCTGTATTGATTTCCAAAATTTGAACAAGGCATCTCCCAAAGACGATTTCCCTTTAAGTCACATCGACGTGCTTGTTGATAATACTGTAGGGCACGCCATGCTATCATTCATGGATGGTTACTCAGGGCACAACCAAATCAAGCTGTCACCAGAAGATAAGGAGAAGACCTCATTCACCACACCCTGAGGAACTTACTATTACGTTGTTATGCCCTTTGGCCTAAAGAATGCCGGTGCCACTTATCAAAGAGCCATGATTGCGATATTCCACGATATGATACACGATTGTGTGGAGGTTGACATTGATGACATTCTAATCAAATCTAAAACCCGTGAGGACCATGTCATAGCTCTCAAGAGAGTCCTTCAACGATCTAGGGACACCCAACTGAAGATGAATCCGAAGAAATGCATTTTTGGAGTATCCTCCGGTAAACTCCTGGGCTTTATGGTGAGCAATCGGGGAATTGAAGTTGATCCTTCTAAGGTGAAGGCAATCCTTGAAATGCCACCCCCAAAGAACCTCAAAGAATTGAGAGGCCTCATAGGGTGGTTACAATTCATCAGAAGATTCATTTCACAACATTCGCAAAGATGTGAGCCGTTCTACAAACAGCTAAAAGGAGGCGTGGAATACCACTAGGATGACAACTGCCAAAAGGCATTCGAAGATCTGAAGAAATATCTGCTGAGTCCTCCCGTTCTGAAGCCCCCTACTAGAGACAGGCCCCTCGTTTTGTATGATCAGCGACAGAATCCGCAATAGGTGTGGTCCTAGGTCAACATGATGAGACCGGCCGAAAGGAGAGCGCAATCTATTACTTAAGCAAATCTCTTTTGCCCTATGAAAGGAAATACTCCCCAATGGAAAGAACATGCTTAGTCGTAGTTTGGGCTGCTCAGAAATTGAGACACTACTTTCTAGCCCATCAGGTCAAACTTTTAGCCAGGATGGACCCTTTAAAGTACATTTTTGAGAAACCCATCACTTCGGGGAGAATAGCCTGATGGCAAATGCTCCTTGCCAAATTTGACATAACCTATGTTACCCAGAAGTCTGTAAAAGGACAAGCGATCGCTGACCATCTGGCACACCTCCCTCTGCCCCAGTACGAGCAAGTCAGAATTGATTTCCCCGACGAAAGCATTGTGTTTGCAGGTATTGAAGAGGCCAAGGATGATGATTTATGGACCATGTACTTTGATGGAGCTTTAAACCAAAATGGAAAAGGAGTCGGGTAGTGCTATTATCCCCGGAAGGAGTTGTCATCCCGAAGGCCTACAAGATCGGATTCCCAGCGACCAACAATACGATGGAATATGAAGCTTTATTAGCGGGATTGAGAGAAGCCTAGGCCCTAGGCATTGAGAAACTGAAAGTCTTTGGTGATTCTAAAGTTGTTATTTCCCAAGTGGCCGGAGAATGGAAGGTTAGTGCCCCTAAACTTGCACATTACCATGAGAAAGTGAAAGAGCTAATGTCTGACTTCAAGAAGATTTCCTTTCTCTACATCCCTCGAGCCTTGAACTGGCTGGCTAACTCATTAGCAATCTTAGCTTCGATCATAGAGATACCCGACCACGAAGATTCCGAAGAGTTCCTTATTAGAAGGCTAGACTCTCCATCGGTCGAACCAATAGACCTAACCAGAGGGGACCCTGCCGAAGTTCTACCGAAAGTTCCAAAAGAAAAGAGTAAGAAAGCCAAGGCCAAAGAGTCCGATCAGGAGAAATATTCTAAGCCCGAAGAAGGAGTCCTAGCTCGCATACAACATGACGATGACCTGGTGGACGATCACCCATGGTACTATTGTATCTGGAATTACCTACGTGATGGTTACATCCCTGAGTATGCCACTCAATCAGATAAAAGAGCATTGAAAGAAATGGTTCAGAGATATGTCATAGTCGCAGGACTATTGTACCGTAGACGTTCAGTGGAATTCTCTTACGATACATAACCACAGACGAAGGGCAAGAGATAGTTGAAGAAGCGCATTCAGGACAGTGTGGAGGACATGTCAATGGCCAGATGTTAGCTAAGAAAATCATTCATTTAGGTTACTATTGGCCATCCCTAGAGTCAGATTCAATCCATTATGTTAGAAGATGCAAGGAATGTCAACTGCATGCTGACCTAATCCATGCCCCCGCATCATCCCTTCACCATACTATAACTCCATGGCCTTTTTCGGCCTGGGCCTTTGATATCATAGGACCCCCGGCCCCTACCTTATAGAGCACACAAAATAAGGCATTCATATTGACAACCATAGAATATTACACTAAATGGGCAGAAGCAGAGGCATATGTTAATATTAAGGCTACCTCTGTAGTCAAATTCATTAAAAAGAATATAATAGCCAGGTTTGGCATCCCTAAAGCATTCATAACAGACAATGGCCCACAGTTTATATCCCAGCAAATGAACGAGTTGTGCACAAAATATGATATAGAACTGCATCATTCAACCCATATTATCCCCAAGGAAATGGTCAAGTCGAAGCAACCAACAAGACCTTACTGAAGATCATCAAGAAGACTGTGCAAACCTCCAAAGGTAGTGATTGGCTAGACCGTCTGGTCGAGGCGTTGTGGGCGTACCGGACTTCTATAAGAACTCCTACAGGAGAAACCCCATACTCTTTGACCTACGCAATGGAAGTAGTCCTTCCCCTCGAAGTCCTTCATCCATCATTGCGCATCCAGCTAAATGAAGATATGACAGAAGACCAAAGGAGAGAAGCATTACTACTTTAGCTAGACCTACTCGATGAGAAAAGAATGAAAGCAGCAGAACATGCACAAGTATACCGAAAGCGAATTACCAAAGCCTATGACAAACATGTCAAACAAAGAAAATTCAAGGTTGGCGACTTTGTGCTAAAGTGCATCACTCCATCCCAGCTTCCGCATCCTAGAGGTAAGTTACGACCCAATTGGGAAGGCCCTTATGTAATTAAGGAAGTATATCCTGGAAATGCATATAGACTAGTGAATGCAGAAGGGGAAGAGCTCCCCGATCCATGGAACACTATGTACCTGAAAAGGTACACAGTATGACCCCTCCCTATTTCTTGTGGAGTATGACCCTCCTTGCTCCTTGGCGTAGTTGTAGAAATCCCATAAGAGGACCGAAGAGATGCACTCTGATCAAGCTTGGAACTTGAATACACACCAGCACTTAAAAATACACAAAATGGTGAGTTTGCCCCACACAAATTCCGCACGATTAAACCTACCCAATGTGAAGGTTTGTAGGTAAGTTTGCCCATGTCATGAAAGCTTTTTGATCGTATGTCAAAAAAAAAGGTGTTTAGTTAGAATTAGTCTTGAAAAGATTAAAAGTTTCGTGACTAGTTTGGGTTCGTAGCCTTTTTAACCCGAGCCAGGAAGCCCATAGGGGTATTTACATACCTAATGACCTAAAACCATCTGGTTTGGGAGTCATTGGCCTAATGCTCATTACATGGGTTAATTAGAAAGCTTAAGGGACCTAGACATTGCACAGTCAGATGCTTTAAAAAAAAGTGTTTAGTTAGAAGTCTTGAAGAGAATAAAAGTTTTGTGACTAGTTTGGGTTCGTAGCCTTTTTAACCCGTGCCAGTAAACCCGTAGGGGTATTTACATACCTAGTGTCCTAAAACCATCTGGTTTGAGAGTCATTGGCCCAATGCTCGTTACATGGGTTAATAAGAAATCTTAAAGGACCCAGGCATTTCACAGTCACATGTCCAAAAAAAAAATCTATTAGAATTAAGCTTGCTAGAGTGACATGGGTACTCATTAGGCGAACTAAGCAGAAGGTGGTCTAAAACCACAACACTAAGGAAGCACGGTGACTCACCACCCCCACACACAAACACAACTCACAAATGAGCCCCGGAGGCGGTCAATTACTTTCTAAAGTTCAGCTAAAAAGAATAAGCAGCTACAAGGGGGGCCTGTGAGGGCTTGACCTCCAAAGGATAGTTAAGGAAGATTATGTTGCCACAAAGGTGACAATCATGGATCGAGAGGCTAATCCACTTTCACGCCCTCGCCCATGGCCAGAATGAACACTAGTCTTATGCTGGGGCATTTTTTTATATTTATATATACATACAAATATATGTTTATCTCACATGGCTTCCCAATCTGGGTCCTCATCCCATACACGATTGCCATGAGCACTCACTAGCCTTCACACACTCACCTCGTGCATGCTTTATTACTAATGACTTTCGGTTGGACGCAGGAAAAACATATTCCCTAAGGTACCAATTCTATCTTATTATTCTCTAAGCTTGATTGCCAAAACGGCCCCCTGACATTTTTACCGAGAAAGAAAAATACTACCTTAGCCAAATTATGCAGGGGGCCTAAAAATGTTAAACTAACAATTTTGTTTTGAGACCTTGCAAGGAGCCTAACCCCAATCACATCCAAAACGTCCCATAAGCCAGGGCATTTTTTTTATGGGTATTGTTTTGTGCACAACTCCTCGCGACTTCAAAAGATTAAAGTGATGGTAACCAAATTTGAGATACAACTTATGTCTGTTATGATATCCTATGATGAATTTGATTATAGATGTATGCTATGCACATCCTTTATGATATCATATATTGTGCGACTCAAAAATGCAATTTGAAAAAGCAGTTATCTTGAATCTCTGCCTTTATACTTACAGTTGACAATGTGAATGCCTTAAAACATAGAATTGCTTAGACCACAAGCATCACACACCCAGGCACTCCCTATTGTTTGAAAACCCTGAATCTATATTGTTTGCCGGGTCAAAGTGGATATGAGATTTTATTTGCTTGGTCTATTATATGGATTTCACTTTTTCTGTCCTAGATTACTAATATTCTTTTTTCATGAGAACTGTGCTAGAGCACGAATTTTGAGAGATTTTAGAAAAATCTAGCAGCACTTCCCCTTGTTTTTGGACCCCGGAAAATCTCCGGATACAAAAAAAAACATGTTACCTGTGAAAGAAGTACATTACATATATTCTTGACACCCCACAAAAGGTCCTCATAAATCAACCACACATGCCCGGTACACACTATCTCAATTACACATACATAATACACATGTGCACAACATACACATCAGATCAAGTACACACCGTGAGCTAAGACAAGACGGAATGACATAGATACATGACCAGCACATACATGGATACAACATGGAACACATGGAAACGGACCCTGGAGAGATCAATCAAAGAATGATAACCCTATGGAGCAGCTCCCTCATGATGAGCTGATGAAGCAAATGAAGACGGACTAGGAGCATGCTGAGAAGGGGTGCGAGTCGAACTCGAAAATGCATGACCTCTCTCCTCTGCCCTCTGGCGATACCGATCAAGGCGCCTCTGCAAGTTGGCAACCACCTCATCATGACCTTGCTGCATGCGGTTTATGTGCTCGGCAGTATTGATCGTGAATGAAAGCCCTCTCCTCGCTCAAGCTAAGGGGTGGGTTTACAAACTCCACATTTTCCTCCCTCACCAAAATTCGCCATTTTCATTGGCACCCATGGCCAAAACGGAGCCCAAAACCCCCACTCTGCAGCCATAGTTCAAAAAAAAGAGTAGAAAGAAGAGAGGTAGTGGGGCCCACATACCTTGACACTGCCGGACCCGTGCTGCTCCTCCCCTCTGCTTCACCCCCTCCTTCACTCGGCCTCAACCTGAAACGGCAGCAACAGGTTAGTAAAAAAAAAGAAAAAAAAAGAGGGAAAAGAAAATAGAAATAGGAAGGGAGCAGACCCACATACATGGTCCTCTCTCTCCCCCATCTTCTCCTCAGCCCACTCGGTCTCCACCTGCAAACAACGGCAGCAGGGTTCAAAAAAAAATGATGAAAGAAGAGAAGGAATGGAAGATAAAGAAAGGGTGAGACCCACATACATGGACCAAGGCTAAGCTTCCTCCATTCTCTCTGCTGCTCGATCCTTACATGAAACCATGGCAGCAATAGAATTCCCAAAAAAAAAAAAAAGGGAAGCAAAAGAGGCACACACACAAAGGCGCAGCGCACATCGTCGAACTGAAACATTGTCCCGTTGCATGCACATTAGTCCCATCACGCATACATCTAACATTGTGCACTGCATCTCATGCCATCTCCATCAATAAAATTAGAATGATTACATCTGTAAATTATAAAACCGTATACTAATGACAAGAAATGTAGAATCTTTTAGTGTTTGTTCAATACAGGTTCCCAAAGCGAAAGTGAAAACACCAAAGGTGGAGGACCTTCAAGCACACTGATGGATATTGATGACAAGTTCACAAGCCTCGGCAAACAAACAACGAAAGAAAACGACAACGATCCCCAATGTTGGACTTACGAAAAGTTTTTGAGGTAAGTACCCCTAACTATGATTTTCATGATTTTACCTCACGTCTGGAAATTGAGTCGCCGTAGGCCTCCCTTAAGAGCTATAATCGGTATGGCAACCATAATACCGTGTCCTCACAAATTGTGTGTTCGCCGACTCAAATCTTGATGTTGGAAGATGGAAACCGTGTAGCTTGAAACTCTCCATGATAAGCACAAAAAAGAATGATCGAATCCTCTCCCGGGTTCTCATCTAAGCTTGGGTGAAGACCAAGATCCCTAGAGAGTGACGGTTATTCCGGTGACCGACTTCCATTGATTTAGCTTTTTTTTTTATGCATACCCGAGTTTCAAAATCAAACATCTTTTTAGAAAAATGCATCTCATTCTCACATGCACTCACACTATTGCTTGAACTATGTTTATGATTTCCATTAAGATCCCCATTATTGCTGTTAGTTTCAACTATGCTTTGAACATTTAACTGTGGATGAAAGTTAAAAGACGTTATATGTGACTATTTGAAATGAACTCTATTGTAAGAACAAATGAAATTCTAATAGTGACTTAGTTAATCGAAAGATCGACTTCTGATTCAGACCACCGGGCACAATTCCCACCATCATTTTAAATTCAGCAACTGGGGCACAGTTCCCAACCCGCCACGTGGCAATACCACGGGCACCGAGGCACAGATCTCGAGTTTCCAATCAAATCAGGTTGCACGTAACTTCTTCTTTTTTCCTTTTTTTCCCCTGAATCAAAATTGATCCAAGAAAAGTGAACCTCATCTTTAGAATTAATTTGCAATTGCATACATCCATAGGTAACCACAACCACGAGCTCAAAAGCTCCCGTGAGTCATGAGTGGCGTGTCTACTTTCTTTGGAGCACAACTCTCCACGTGCTGTTCTCCAAAGAGGGGCATATTGTAGACACCTCATTTGGCCCCTATGATAGCCTTAAACACATGTGACATATAGTGGTGCCCCCATTTCACCCATAACTGAATGAATGATGGCATAATTCAGATTAATTAATGACGATGAAGATGCTTGTTGATAATTTTAGACTTAGTTCAACGACTTCTAGAAATTCGTGAGAAGAAAGCCGAATCGCATTGAGATCTCGAATCCAACTCACCTTTCACATAAGGAGCAGACCACTACACTCACTCTACATATTTCAGACCACTTAAGACATGCTTAGGCCAGTTCTTACAAAGATTATACTTAGCTTGCCTAAATGCCACCTCATTACCCTAAGTTAGGAAGCCAGATCCATTGATCCAGAGGTCCCCCTCTTTTGTCAACCCCTAATCATTAGGACAGTTGGACCCTTGGATTCTTCACTTTGATAGCTTTCTGACGGTATGTAGAACGTCCAAATCCGATGAGCGGATCAAAAGTTATGAGTTTTTGAAGTTTGCCATAGAAAGAGTGATGGAAATCCATCTAGGTGGTGCCACACTCCCCCGTCCACATAGGCACCCTGTGGTGGGCGCCTACCATGTCCAGTCCACCTGGGCACCACCCTTGTGGCGCCCAGTCAATTAAATGCTAGTGTAGGTCCCCCAGCTGAAGATCTATTCATTCTATCCCTACTTCATATCGGACCAAACTCTGGAAATGATCCGAACCACGTAGACTCCACCCCGTGGGCGCCTACCATGACCAATCCACATAGGTACCAACCCCGTGGCGCCCACCCTATGCAGTCACCTGGGCACCACCCCATGGGCGCCCAACCGATTTTCCAAACCCTAATTTATCCCAAAACACATAGGCTGCCTTGGGATGCGTGGAACCTTCTAGAAACACGAACTAATGAAGCCCTAGCCCTCCTAAACTCGTCCCAAACCTCTATTTAAGGATCTCTTAACCTCATTTACAAAGGAGCTACCCTAAAAAGAGAGAAAAATATAGAGAATAAGCAACAGGAGAAAGGTAGCCACCATTAGAGAGAGAGCCTCGATCTAGAGAAGTAGAAAGGGAAATAGAAGAGGAGACTTCCATATCTTTAACTAAAGCTATGGTTCTTCGCGTAAGCTTCGTTCTAGGAACTTAAGAAACGCATCATGTACCGGTATTCCTAGATCTCCCTCTTCATTTCATTGCAATCTTCTCATCATCTTTGTTTAGAAACATGTTTAGGTTCATTTAAACATCATAGATCTATATTAGTTTCTGTTAAAAATGGTATTAGTGCATCATCATATTAGTAACATGTTTTGATTCATACTAGTGGTGTAGATCTGCATTGATTTCGTAGTTCTAATTATTTAACTAGGTTAGATCTCGCATTTATAGCATCATCATCATCATTTAGATCGAGGAGATCGCGAAAGGCCTATCTCAGAAGCCTGGGCGCCACCCACTGGGCGCCTACCCTCTCCGGATTTGCTGGGCACCACCCTCTGGGCGCCTACCCTTCTGAGACAGGGTTTGGTAGTTGTTGCATCATTTTTTTCGTAGATTTATTAATTGCATCATTAGTAGTTCGCATTAGGACATTCGCATCAATTGCTGAATATCGGAAATTGTGCTGAGAAATTCTAAGACTGTCGTGCATCCATTGTGTTTTGTTGGAAACCCTGACTGAACAGGGTAGGCACCATAGGTGTGGCTCCTGGTGGACTGTTCCACCTTTGTGCACAATTTCCGATCTTTCGCATTTAGTTCATTTAGAAATTGCATAACAATGATATGTTTGTTTGTTTGATATAATCTGAACTTCGAATCATCATTTCTATCACGTTTCGCATCATATCATTTGAATCATAAATTCATAACCCAAAAAAAATCATAAAACATAAAACTATTTCTTCTCTTTCCTTACTCTCTAGTTAATTAGAGGAGAAACCAAAAACAAATTAAAAAATTACAAGGAAAACCCAAAAATAATAGGTAGATAGTCTAGGTTATCAAATCTTATGCCTAAGTAGGATAAACCCTAAAATATCATAATTAATTAGCTTAAAGAATTGCCAAATTATTAAGAACCCTAAAAAAAGCGATCTAATTAATTTGGACTAAAATTGGATTAATGAATCAATAAGATTGATTAGGAACCCAAACTATTAAGATAGGCTTCTCCTCCTTTGAGCCTAGCTTGAGCCTAGCTTGCTTATTAACTAAAAGTCCCTAATTGAGGTTTAAATATAATTAATTAAGGCTCTAATCTCACACCAATTGATATAGTAAACATCTCTAATCAAAAAGACTTTAAGACCTTAATTAATTCGAATTAAAAATAACTAAGAACTTAAAAAAAAAACAAAAAACTAAAACCTCACAAAGATCCATTTGGGCACCACCCCTTGGGTGCCCTGTTGCCAGATCTATCTGGGCGCCACCCCCTGGGTGCCCTGTTGCCAAATCCATCTGGGCACCACTCCTTGGGCGCCCAGCCTATTCATTCCCTAAGAAACCCCACTTGAAATTTAATCTAATTAATTAAGACTTTAACCAACCCCAATCAACACACAAAAATACTTTTAACTTAAAAGACCTGAAATCCTAATCAATTTAAACTCGAATTAACCTAAAAAATACAAAACCAACAAAAACTCTAAAATATCCATTTAGGCGCCATCCCCTGGGTGCCCTGCCTACCATAGTCCATCTGGGCGCCACCCCCTGGGTGCCCTGCCTACCAAATCCATCTGGGCACCGCCCTCTGGGCGCCCATCCTATTCTGTCACAAAAACACCCCAATTGAGACAAAACTCGAACCAACACATAATAAAACTTTGTTAACTTAACAGACTTGAAACCTAAAATCAATCTAAACTTGAATTAATCTAAAACGAACACACAACACAAAACCAAGACAGACATCACCTGGGCACCACTTCCTGGGCGCCCAGCCTTCCAATCCATCTGGGCACCACTCCCCTGGCGTCCATCCTATCCCTTCACTAAGAAATTCCTAATTAAAACTTCTAATTAGACCAACCCGAATTAACACATTAAAACACTTTTAGACTTAAGAAATCTGAGACCCTAATCAATTCAACCTCGAATTAACATAAGGAACATCGAGCCAAGTCAAACCATAAGGCAATCACCTAGGCACCACTCCCTGGGCGCCTAGCCTGTCCAGCCACCTAGGCACCATCCCTTGGGCGCCTACCCTACTCATTTCTTGGAAACCATCAATTAAAAATCCAACCTAGTTAATTGAAGCGTAATTCTTTCCCAACCAAATACGAAGAGAAACCCTTCATCAAAATACATTAACTTCCATAAAAAATCCAACTTCAAAGCAACCTAGAAACACAAAATCAACCCCGACCTCAAGACAGTCACCTGGGCACCACTCCTTGGGCGCCCAACCTATCAATCCATTTAGGCACCATCCCTTGGGCGCCTACCCTACTCATTCCTTAGGAAACCATTAAACCCAATTAATTGAAACCTAAATCATCCCCAATTGAACACATGAATTAAAAAACTCTCCATCAAATATACAGTCCTATCAATTCAAATTTGAGTTGACCTAAGAATCATAAAACCTAACCAAACCATAGAACACATCCACCTGGGCACCACCCCCTTGGTGCCCATCCAGCCAGATCCATATAGGCACCACACCCTGGGTGCCCATCCTACCAATTCACCTGGGCACCGCACCCTGGGCGCCCAGCCTATTCATTTTCTGAAAATCCCCAATTCACAACTAACTTAATTAATTAAAACCTCAAACCAATCCCAACTAACATAATAAAACACATTTAAACTTAAAACACTGAAACCTTAATCGATTTGGACTTAATACCCAAAACCCTTTGGAACCGACCAAACCATAAAGATATCCACCTAGGCAGCACTCCCTGCGCGCCTATCCTATCAATCCATCTGGGCACCACTCCTTGGGCGCCCAGCTTATCAATCCACTTAGGCACCATTCCCTGGGCGCCTATCCTATCAATCCACCTGGGCATCACTCATTGGGTGCCTAGCCCATCAATCCATCTGGGCGCCACCCCCTGGGTGCCCATCCTGCTAGATTCACCTAGGCACCACCCTCTGGGCACCTAGCCTACATTTTAAACCTACCCAGCCAACTAAATTAAAAATAATAATTAACACCTTACAACTTAAACTAATTAAGACCAGAACCTAAATCAATCCCCGGACCCAAGGACCAATAATTTAATCCCATCCGGCACATTTGAAAACCACAGGCAATCCACCTAGGCACCACCCCCTGGGCACCCATCCTGCCAATCCACCTAGGCACCACCCCCTGGGAGCCCATCTTGCCAATCCACCCGGGCGCCACCCCTTTAGTGCCTATCCTCCCACTTGCACTGAAACGTGAATCCTCATTTTGTTTCAAAACTCGGATCTGCATCACTTTGACATTAGAACATCAGAGACTTAAAATAATCTTAGACATTTAAATTCATCAAGTAAAAACCCCCGGAATTCCGGAAAGAGATCGAAAAGTCAGAAAAGCATAAACTGTCAGGATAGGCTCCACCCTCTGGGCGCTTACCCTGTTTTAATCTTGAATTGTGATTTTCGACTACTCTTTGGAATTCTGATTTAAATTGAAACTAACAGAATTTTAAAATATTTAAAAGCGCATTAATCAAAACCTTAAAACTTCCCTAAACCACTTTCAATCTAAACCACAATTTAAAATAAACAAATCGAATCAATTAAGATCTTACCCAACAAACTGCTTAGGCGCGGGAATTATCAAACTTTGGTTATTTGCACCCTAGGATTAAATTGGATTACTTTGTTAGGTAGCTTAGAGCATTAGGCTTCACCCCATCACTCTTCTGGTTCCGTTAGGGAATCGGGAAAGCTAATGTGGGCGGTCTAGGACCCTAAGTTAGGTTAATCCAATGATCAATAATAAAGCATTAATTACGTAAATCCAAGTAAATCCCCTAATTAGGCCCTTCTAGCCCAATATCAAAAATCCATAAAAACTATAAAACCAACAAAATAAACACAAAAAGATTTTTTTTCTTTATTTCTTCCTCCACCTCAGGTGCCAGATATTTAATGGAACTTAATGATAAAAGGAAATGAAGAACTGATTTCTAAAATTGAATAAATGAGAATGATGAGATGAGATGAGTGATTTCGCATACACTTTTTACTTCGGCCCATCGGCCACCCTTAAACAATCACGGCTCATCGGCCACCCTAGGACAAACACTGGCCCATCAGCCACCTCC
Source organism: Litsea cubeba (assembly GCA_012931725.1). Classification (NCBI taxonomy): domain Eukaryota; kingdom Viridiplantae; phylum Streptophyta; class Magnoliopsida; order Laurales; family Lauraceae; genus Litsea; species Litsea cubeba. The sequence goes on along the minus strand of CM022955.1, from coordinate 25,247,085 downwards.
AATCAATTACGGCCCATCGGCCTTTTATTTTTATCACTCGTGTATCACACACGAAAAACACAGAAATCACAAGTCAAAATCTCATTTGCATCATCATTTTGGTTTGAAAAGTCAGCTTTTAAACCATATTTTGCCAAGGGATCTGAAGGGGGTACCCGGGAACGGGGCCAATCCTCTTCTTAAATATTTGGCACCTCCCCCATTATTTTTCTTTAGTTACTTTATTTTGCTTGGATATACTATGATGTTGTTGTGTGAGGATTAACCTTTATTTGGACTTTGACTCATGACCCTGAATTGACCCTATATCAAAGAGACCCAAATTAATGTGACAAGACAACCGTCGTGTATTGCCGGCAGCACATTAGACGAGAGGAAGAACCCACCCACTTATTTTCTCCCGACATTGCTTCGACTTTCGTCGAAGAACGGTGTTACGGCCGTATCCGTAGCTGGCGATCGTGATCCATTGATTTTGAGGGTAGTCGGAATCCTCATTTTCGATGTAAAATTTAAATAGTATATATAGATGAATAGAGATTTCCCCATGCAAAATGCCCTTTCTTTGGGGGGATAGAAATTCACATCCGACAGCCGCTTTTATAGAAGAAAACAAATCAAGAATGGAAACGAGAGAGAAAACCAAGGAGGAAAGTGCTAAAAAGAAGGAAACTTTCCTATTATCTAGCCTCCTCCCACAAAGAGAGATATTTTGAGATATTCTCTCAGAAAAAAGGATATCTTGAGATATTTTCTACAAAAGTGACCCCACATAGGATCTATGCACTAAGATTTCATCAAATCATAAGCTTGGAGTCCCACGAGTTATCTGATATTAGCTAAGTTTGACCTCCTAGGGACTAATAGGGGCTTCCTACCAATTGAGCATCACTATTTTGAAAATCCGTTTCCAACAAAAATTCTTATACCAAGAGCATACAAAAATGGTCACATGCCTCTTTTGATATGATTGAACCATTGAAAATGTAAGGCCCCGACCCCCAATTCTTTTGTTTAGTATTGTTTTAATCATGGTTTAGCTTTTTAAGTGAGATTAGAGTTGGTTTGACTTTGTTTTTAGGTTTGAATAGATTTTTCATAGCTTTGGAGATTTTTTAGAGCCGTTGACTTTATTTTGACCTGGCAGTTGTAAATGGTATCTTGTGAGAATTTATTATCGATTTCGAAGAATTCCAATTTTTATTCCTTTTGACTCATTTTATGGTTTTTAACAACATTCATGTTTTGACTGTTTGGATTTGAGGCTCAGAAAATACGCTTTTCGAGAAAAAAGGGCAAAATCGACCTTTCGCACAAAATCTGTACCCAATTTCAAAATTTGCAAAATATGTCAAAAATATACTTTTTGGAAATTAAATATTTCGTTGATCGGTTTTGTCTTCTTCGTCGTCTTCGTTCCGGACCCACAATTGATAATTTTAGCCATGACAAGTCTTGGGGCCCATGAGGCCCAGCCCACTTAACTCTTTATAAAGCCAATGGGTTTTTCTTCTTCCCCATTCATTCATTGTCCTGCAACAAAGAGTGGAGCCTAGGGTTTTCTTCCAGCCCCCTTTCTCTCTCCTCTTGTACACCCATTTCTTGAAGACCAAGTGGAGGATTGATCTCCTAACCTTCTTCCCCGCCTTCCAAGCTTCCCTAGGATGCCATTTTCAAGAGATAGAGCTTCAAAAGGTTAGCAATGATTTTCTTTTCTTAAAAATCTTGTTTTCCTAAGTCTTTGGAATGTTTTCTTCATACATACAAAGAGTTTTCTTAGAGTTTTGCAAATGATTGATTTTTAGGGTTTTCTCTTGGGTATTTTTGGGGCTTTTGTAGATTTGGAGCTAGAGGCTCTAGAGAGTTGATTTTGGAGTGATTTGATCTTCTTCTTGACTAGAGGCAAGTGAATAATTAGCTAATTTGATGGTTGTATCTCATACGAATGATTTTATGTCACTACATTCTATTTCTTGTTTCTCCTTATAATTAATGGAATTGTTCATTTCATGTTTTGAGCTATAGTTATGTTTATCTTTCCTTAAGATTTTGTCTTGCTAAAATCTAAATCTTCAATCTCTATTTAATTATCTTGATTCAACTATTGTTCTCCAAATTTTAGTGTCTTGTTAAATAAAGAAGATCTTGTTTCTAAGTGATTGATTGAGATTATTGGAAGGATTAGTGTGTGTATGATTTAATGAAAGTTTGTAAAGGTAAGGAGTAGTCAATTAATTGTGAAATTTAGTAGGAATGAAAGGAAGGGAAAGAAAGTGCTCAAAAGGATTGAAAAAGTGCAATTTCGCACTTCAGAACGGACCCATCAGAACTGGGTCCGCTCGAGTGACCCAATGGGGAGCGGCCCAGGTTCAGGATGGGGTCCGCTCGAGCGGACCCAGCCCAGATTCTGGGCCCTTTTCAGGGCCTAGTTGAGCGTTGTTTGAGGCCTTTTGCAAGGCCTTTTTTCTGGGCTTTTATGGGTCCTTTTTAAATCTATTTTAAGCCTAATTCATCCTGTCTTTCCTCCTTACTTTGAGGCCCAATAACCTCCTTTTGATTTGCCTAAAAGCCCATAAAAGAATTGATTGAATGATGAAGATTGAAAGTGTGAAAGTGAATGAGAATAATGAAAGAATGTTGATGTGTAATATTACTTGGGATTTCTCTTAGTCTTAAGATACACTTAATTATTGTTAGACCCTAAGTTGTTTGCAATTTGATGTCTTGCATTTGCATAATAGTCATCTCATTAGGTTCATTTTCATTTCACATGTTTCTTCTTGAAAATCATCTTTTAACTCAACCTACTCATGTTTTGATTTAAACTCTTCTTTGGTAGATTTGAACCTTGATTTTAATCATGTTTTTCTTGATGAAACAATGCATAAAGACACCCTTCAAATCTGAGTTTTTAAATGATTTCAAAAGGTTCATTTTTCAAAACTTCAGATGTTCAGAAAATTGACCTGACCAGTCTGTCGGTCAAGTCATCGGTCCCCATCGGTCAACCCACAAGTGAACCAAGGTTAACCGATGACTCCATCGGTTCCCATCGGTCAGCCTATCGGTTCCCATCGGTCCACCGATAGTGCATGAAAACCCAGACCGAGACTCGTCGGTTCCAAAAACAGACGGCACCTTTTTCCATGATTGTTGTGCTATCGGCTCGGCTATCGGTTCCGCATCGATCAACCGATGAAGGACGGTCAACCAACGAATGCAAAAGGGTCAGGAGAACTGTAAAAAATATGACCGTTGCATATGACCGTTGAGCCATCGGTCAACCGACGGCTAGTTATCGGTTGACCGATAGGCATCCGTTGGACCACTTTTTCTATAAAAAGAAGTTCATTCCTTAGCCATTTTGGATGATCTTGGAAGCCCTTCTTGAGGTATTTTGAGGCAAAAGAAAGGGGATCAAGCTAAGGAAGGCTAATGGTCATTAAGGAAAGCTAAAGCTTGGATTAATGAAGTTAAACCACCAAGTAAGCTTGGCCTTTTATTATTCATTGTTTTATGCTTTGTTAAACTATTGGTAAATGATTTTAGCATATAAACTATGATGTGTTGAATCCTCTACTTCCTTAATCTTTGATTTAAGTCATAGGATTCTTCACCTTGATTTCAAAACAAATTTGTTTTATAAACTTTGTTAATCATGCATTGCCAAAATCTTTGATTTCTTTTATGTCATGATTCATTAACTTGTTTTGAATCTTTCCTTGTTGTTTTCATTCATTTAAACCTTTGTTGAATTAGTTTGGTTTTGAAAACAACATTGCACATGCATCACATGTTTAGACTAAATTAATTTCATACAACTTGTGAAGCCTTGTTTTTCATATCTTCTTCAAGTTTGTATTTGGTACATGTGATTTGCATATTACTTCAATCATACCTTTTTATGTGCATTAAACTTTTAAATGCTTTAGCATAAATTGATTGAGCTTTCATTTTCAACTTGATTGAAGTATTCACACACACACTTCATGAGCATTCATCTTTGCATTACTTAGAGTGTTGTGTGAGTTAGCATTTCATTTTCATATTCGCCTATTTAGAGGCAATTTTATTTGAGCTTAATTGTAATCTCTTAAAGTGTTTTGTGAAAACACTTTCTTTAGAGAAATCATTTGATTGTAAGGTTATTGCTTAGCCATATAAAAGCATTGTGTATAGGTTGTTGTTTAGCCTAGAAAAACAACATTGTAAGGTTATTGCTTATCCTTGGAAAGCATATTGTAGAGGTTATTGCTTAGCCTTTTGAAAAGCATAATAGTGGAAATCCGGTGGGGTGTTGGATACACAAGCCGGTAGTGGATGTAGGCATTGAGGCCGAACCACTATAAATCTTTGTGTAGTGGTGATTGTTTTGTTGTGATTGTTTTGTTTAAGCTTCCGCATTTTGTATGTTAATCATCACATGTGACTAGTTACTTGTAAAGAAATTAAAATTGGTCATAATTAGTCATTAAGTGTAGATCACCCTATTCACCCCCCCCCCCCCCCCCATCTAGGGTTAGGATCCCTCGGACTTTCAATTATCTCAAGTGTTTAGGATTTTCATTGGTGCCAAACTCAAAATTGTAAATCAACACTTGGATGCTAAGTGTGCATTGTGTAAGACCCCGACCCCCTAATCTTTGATGGACCGCGCTCCTGCTCGGTTCCTACCGAGGTCGGCGGACGTGGGAGTCCGTTTGGTTCCGACCCTTTCGTAACCAGAGGGCAGGGGCGTGCATCAACATTTCTTTTTTTGTGAGGGTGTGCCAGATTTTCTATTTTACTTGGAATTGCAAGTGGTGATCCGGAGATCAACCTTCGCAAGTAAAAAGGAAATCAACTTCTTTCAAGTTTTCCATTGCACAAATATTTAAGAAAAGAGACATTTTTTCTTGGTTTGCCGTGAAAGGCGATTTTTTTTGGCATTTATAGCCGATTTTGGCGTTTATAGCCGATTTTTGGCGTTTATAGCCGATTTTGGCGTTTATAGCCGATTTACAATCCTTATCAATAATGAAAGACAAGAGTTGTGATTTTTGTCTCTTTTGAAAAAATACAAACTACAATGAAAAGCAAGAAAAGGAGGATCTAACTTCTCAGGAGATTGTGGGGGACCCGTTCAGATTGACGGTCGCAAGCCATATGCGGGCTTCGCCATCATCCATGCAGATGAGAACAGAGGATGCTATTGATTCGCTTGGCTTGGCTATAACCTCAGGTTTTTAGAGAACAAAGACCAAAAGAAGGTCCTATGTCCAATGAAAAGCCGAGTAGACGGGCTTGAAAAGCCATGTCTAAGCCATTGGCGGCAGAAGGAGAAGACAAAGACCTTGCGAGGGGGTACCCCCCAAGGGACTTTTGTCACCTTGTTGCGGTGGTCGGTGTAGAAGTTCCGCAGAGTTTTCTCTCTTTTTCCTTTCTCTGGATTTCTGTGCTTTGTCTGTCTGTGTGTTTGTGCTTTTTTGTGATGATCCTTTCTTCTTGGGGAGCTCTCCTATTTATAAGCTTTTAGGTAGCCATTTAGGAGGGTTTATGAGCTTTGATTGTCATAAAGCTACATAAAGGGAGGAGTTAGAGAATTGAATTCTTTATTTTGTAACTCCTTTTTCTTGGCTTCTGATTGGCCGGAGGAGATTGAGGGCATTTAATCGCCTTTAATCGCCATGATGGGAGGAGTTTCATGGGTTAATGCCATGAATCTCTTGACTTGTAACTCCCGGATGCTTGCTTCTGATTGGTCCGTCCAAAGAAATGGATTAATGACTGTAATAAAGCTAGTCAATTAATCGCATTAAGTGGTCGCTGAGCAGTTGAAGAGTCGCGGGCCGTGCCGTGTCTTTTGGGATTCTTCTGGCGATGATCATCGATGGATCTTCATGTAGATCGACATCAGACGACCATGTGATTTCAGGTGTTTGTTGCCAACAGCGGGTCGGTGCCATCTGTCCTGTCGATTTCTCGATCGGTCGGGTAGAAAGCACACTTTTTTTTGGTTGACCGGGTGGCGATCAATATTGTTTTCGATACTCTTGATGATTGACCCGTGTTTTGGACGGATGTCAGAGGATTTGGTGTCTCAAAAACATGAATTTTGGAAAGTACCAGAGGCTGGGCGCTTCGAATCGCGAAAAAACGGCGAAAATCGGGGTTTTCGGGGCCTTCCCGGCGACCCCGGGCTCCAAGGTCGCCGGCGACCCTGGCCCAGGGTCGCAGGGGCCTGCGACCCTGGGGGGGTTTTCCTCCCTTTGTGTCCCGTTTTGTGTCCGTTTTTGCTGTTTTTCGATTCTTTTTTCTTCTGTATTTTTCCTTGACATTTTGACCATTTATTGGCCTAATTTCTTTGTAGGAAACCTGATGAGATCCTTGCATTTTATTTTGCAAAGTTTCCAATTTCCTGAGAAAGCCGAAGACTTTGTCGCGCAGAGCTGCCGATTTTCCGTCAGAAGCTGAAACTGGGCCAAACGATGTCGGAATGACCTGAAATTTGGTGTGAAGCCTCCTGAGCAATAAATAAGACCAACCATAGGCTTTTGTTTGAGTTTTGAAGCCGTTTGGGGTCCTATCACCAGTAGACTCGCTTTTGTCGCGATGAAAATGTCGCGGCTTGATGTGCGGTCAACCGATGTCCGATTGACTTGAAATTTGATAGGGAACCTATTGGAGTCATTTTAAGATGATCCATAGGCTCTGTCTTGGAGATCATGGTCCCGGAGAGCTTTGCCGCCGAGAGGCCTGATTTGACTTCCGAGCGTCAAACTATGGTCAAATGTTGTTGAAATGACCTGAAATTTCACGTATAGCCCTTTATAAGCATTTTGAAGCCGTCCATGTGCTCTATCTGATGAGTAATGGCCTCAGTGGTTCTCGTCGCCGAGAGGCTTGATTTAGCTGTTCGAGGGTTGATGTAGGGTCAAACGTTGTCGGTTTGATTCAGAACTTGACGTGGAGCCTTTTGGAAGTATTTTGAGACCATCCATCGACTCTGATCGAAGATTTAGTGTCTCCGATGCTTTTGCCGCCGAAAGCTCCTTTTCGGCTGTCGGAGAAGCGAAGTTAAGCCAAATGATTTTGAAATGGCCCGAAACTTCTTGTGTACTCCTCTTTTGGCTGTCTTGAAGGATCTTGCAGTTTTTGTTTGATTCTGACAAGATTTGATTTTTGGAAGTAGCATTGCCTATTTATGGCAGGTTGCGACTTCATGTAGCTCTTTGGATCTTGAAGAGGCAAAGTGACATTTTTGGTGTCAACAAATGCCCCCTCGAGGTACAGCGACGAGTTGCTTAACTTTTGTAGTCGATGTGCCTCGAAGAGATTTTTGAAGGAGAGCCTGTGACTTGACCAAGAGTCTTTGAGCAGACTTTCTTTTTGGTATTTGTAGCCTTTTGAGCTTCCAAGGGAATTTTATGGTAGTGAAAGGGATCACGTACCATCTCGAGGCAAAGTTTTGAAGATGACATCAGGGATGTGGATTTGGGTTTTGACCTTGTGACCTAACGGGCTGTATGTGGCAGGTTAGGGGGTCGGGTTTGGTTTTGATCGTGTGACCCAACAAGCTGTATGTAGAATGTTGGGGGATCAATTTTGGTTTTGATCTTGTGACCTAACAGGCTGTATGTGGCAAGTTAGGGGATCAAGTTTTGGTTTTTTGTTTTTGGTTTTGGTCTTGTGACCTAACAAGCTGTATGTGGCAAGTTAGGGGACCAGGATTTGGTTTGATTTTTGTGGAATGTCAATTTCAAGATTTTGGCTCAATTTGGTATATGAGGCTGGATGGTTTGATTTTTGGAAGCTCATGGGGCTTGGAATTTTCTTTGTATGGTCCAATCAACTCAAAAGAGGCATGGAACCATTTTTGTATGCTCTTGGTAAGAGGGATTTCTCTTTGACTAAAAGCCCAAATTTTTTTTTTTTTTAAGTGCCTAGGTGGTCAAACCTGGCTCATATGGGCTAACCCATGGGACCTTAAGCTTTTGATATGGCTTAGATCTCATATGGTGTCATTTTTGTAAAGAATATCTAAAAATATCTCATTTGGATAGAGAATATCTAAGAATATCTTTACTTGGAGAGAATCTCTCATATTCCCTTTATTTTGGGATAGGGTATCTCAAGATATCTTTCTTTTGGGAAAGAATCCTTCATCGATCCTATCTTTTGGGAGAAAATCTCTCATTGATTTATTTTTGGGAGAGAATCCCTCAAGATATCTTTCTTTTGGGAAAGAATCTTTATAATCTCTTTCTTTTGGTAAGGTTACTAATTAGTAACACTTACCTCTTTCTTCTTTCCTTCTTTGGTTTGCTCTCTTCTATAAAAGCAAGGAGGAGGTTGGATCTCTTGCTCTTATTACTTTCTTTTGCAATAATCTCAAGAGGGCTTCAAGACCAAGAGTTCTTCTTCTTCAAGATCTTCAAGACTTTTCTTCTTCTTCTCCATCAATGGCTTCAAGTAAGTTCTCTTTTTCAAGAAAACTCCATTGTAGGAAAAATAAAGTTCTTTCTTTTTTTTTTTTCTTTCTTTTCTTTTCTTTTTTTTTTCACGTGTTTTCCCTTTTTTTTCACACGTTTTTTTCTTTTCTTTTCTTCTTTCTTTTTTTTTTATGTTTTTTTTTTGTTTGTGGGCCGTACGGACAGATCCGTACGGATCTGGCCAGTGGGCCACGGCCTGTGGGCCAGCCCCTTTTTTTTTCTTCTTTTTTTTTTTTTTTTTTGCTCATCATGATAATGCCCCCTTTTTTTTTTTGGAAAACCTAGATGTTCATGCATGCATTCAATTGTAAATTAAATTTGTAGCATGATGTGATAGCATACCTGAAAGTTTTCGCAAATTTGGGATTTTGGAGCTCGCAGCGATGTTGAGCCCTTCCTGATTTTGCGGAGACTTTGAGGTTTCGAAAGTTTGGAGTTTCGGAGCTCGCAGCGATGTTGAGCCCATCTTCAAGCTTTCTATTTCTTTCGGGATAGTTCCTTTTCTTCGGAATTGCCCCGTCATCATGTCAAAATTTCGCCAGATTTTTTTTTTTAGCGAGATTCTGTCATTTTGATGTTTGATCTTTTTCTTTTCCATCCTTTTCAGGTGGTTCCTCCATAACGAACAAGGGTAAAGAGCCTGCTACAAGCGTACCTCGTCGATCTTCTAGATCTTCTAATCCGGCCGTTCAGCAGGCCTTTGAGAAGGTCCAGTATGTTGAGAGAAATCTGGAAGAGTGCGACTCCCTCAACAGAGATGAGATGAGGCAGTGACTGATCACTCTCAAGGGAGAGGAATTCTATAAGATCATGGTAAGCAGTCGTCCATGGGTGATGGAAGATCAGAGCATTTTGCCCAAGCCTACCTTCTTCTTTGGTGATGCAGTCCCTGATGACATGACATACCAGAGGAGATGTTTTCAGTTCTCTTTCACAGCAAATGGTGAGAAGAAGACTGTTGCTACCCAGTCGACGTTTGATCGCACCATCTTGATCATGAGCCTTGCCCCCACGTGCTCTAAGAGGGAAGATCCTCCAAGCTGGGTGAGAAGGACAAATGTAATCAAAACCGAGGTTTTTGTTGGCGGTTCTCCTGGATATACGGAGAGGTCGCCTGCTGATATGGACCTGTTGATGCCATCCAGCGGCTACCAGGGCTCTGATTATCCGTCGGTCGATTTGAGACCGGTGGGCCTTGGTATTTTCAGTGGTGACGGCAGCAATTGGATCAAGCCTTTTCGACTTCATGGCCGTTTCAATGCTGACTCTGAGTGGAAGTCGTGGACTGATCGCCTCCTGCTGATTGGTGGCGCCGTTTTGAAGGAAGCCGGGATTTTTGATGCGGTCCGCGCCTTTAGGGAGACCGTGATCTTTTCCGACGAGGCCTTCATGGCTATGCTGGAATCATTCCTCCCACAAACCAATACCTTCGTTGTGACAAATGGTGAGATTGGTTTTTCCTTGAAGGAGCTGAGCGCCATTACTGGATTGCCCATCCTCGGCAAACTCTATGAGGAGTTTATGCCGATTGACAGCGTCCTTGAGGGGCAGTCTGAGGAGTTCAGGCTTCTGTACTTTCAGCTCGTCGCCTTCTATGATTTTTTGAAGGAGAAGGAGGGTTTGAAAGTTAGATCCAGCAGTTGGAAGAGTTTTAGCTCTTCATTCCCCAATTTTTCTGATAGCAGGGAGTCTTCTGATAGCGTGACCCAGGAAGCCGGGGCTCAAGATCCAAGTTCAAAGAAGATCTTGGCCATGCAAGAAGAGTTGAGAGATTTCTGTGCAAGTACAAATGCCATATGTCCTGACATTGCACTGCGGAGAGATCTCACTGTTTACCTCACTTATTGGCTTGGTGAGGCTATTTTTGCTGGAGGAGATGGAACGCACATCAGGCCGCATTGTGTTTTTCCGGCTTGTCAGATGGCGTTTGGAGAGCAGCTTGCTTTGGTGCCAGCTCTTTACTCCTACCTGTGTACCGAACTGCAGGCTACTGCTTTTTTTGTTCGGCTTGGGCTTCCCATGAATAGGGTATTTTCAGCCCACATCTTTTATTCGTGGTATGTATACCACTGTCCTGGCTTCCACCGGCTGGGTGCTGCATAGGATGATGATCCTCTGATGATTCGACTGGCTAAGGGCAAAGCCGTGTCCGAATCACTTTTGTTTGCCCGCATGAGGATCCGACGGTTCAGGGACGTCGAGATGGGACAGTCTTCAGTGAAGCTTTCTCCGGAGTTGCGGAAGAAGGCTTTTGGTTTTGGTGCCTCCCGAGACTCTACCAGGGCGGGGTCGGGAAGGCATTATTCCTTGACGAATGCAGAGAGAGAATGGCTTTTCAGCATACGTGTCAGCACGATGGTGTACCGTAGACATCTTTTCGTCGACATCCAGCCGTATGTACCCTCTCGCTTTGCCTTGCAGCTGGGCTTTTCTCAAGGCGTTGTTGGAGCGCCTTCAAGCATGGTGAAGCGCTTTGGAGGCTTACAGGACGGGAGAAATGCATGGGCTTTCTATAGTGCTGAAGACACTACAGCCATGATTTCTTATCCTGTGTTGCTGACTTTCTCGGACTGCCGGCTTTGCGAAGTGGTTCGCGGAGAGCTTTTCGGCATATCGGGGGCTTTCCAAGAAGGAGCTTGATGTGAAGCTGGCATCTGGAAAGGGCCTTGGAAAGTCGGATGGCGTCCGGCGAGAGGAAGTTTGGGCCTTCCTTTCTGGAGAGAAGCACAAGATAGGCTTTCTCGGTGACCAGGGCGTCATCGGTTCTGAAGCTGTTCGAGAAATACCTGATGAGGCTTTAGAGCAGCTGGAACAGGAGGAAGCCGAACTTGGTGCTTGGATGCAAGCGGCACAGAGGCAAGCTTCCGTGGAGTCTTCTGGCAAGAGTAGACCATCCAGTGAGGAGTCAAGTGGGAAACCTGACTCTGACAGCGGGGTAGGTTCCTCGAAGAAGCGAGCCCGCCGGGGTAATAGGGGGAGGAGTCATCATCGCAGCAAGGGGCAGCATGAGGACTCTCCTGACTTGGAAGTTCCTCTTACTATTAATGAGGATGTGCTAGTGGATGCTGACGAGCCTCTAGAGAAGAGAAGCCGAGAAGAAGAGACCGTCGGTGAAGGTATGATTCTTCCTTTTTTTCTTTCGATTTCTTTTCATGGGATTTTTTCCATGTTATGATTTGCTTCTTGTTTCTGCTTTTCTTTTCTTTTCTTTTCTTTAGCAGAGGAAGACTTGATGATGCCTGAGGTTCCGGTCGATGAGGTGGTGACGGATCCTGTCGAGACACCTGAAGAAGAACCGAGGGACTCTGGAGTGATTCCAGAGTCTCCAATTGGTATGACTTCTCTTTTTTTTTTTTTGTCTGTGACTTGGTTTGCTAACACATTTCTTGCCAGCTGACTTGCCACAGGATTCCGATGACTTTGAACCATCGATGGACGCAAATGTTGATGATGCTTCCGATGAGTTCATGGAGGAAGAAAGTGTTCCGCCAGTTGTCGAAGAAGGTATTTTGTAGTAATAACCCTGATAATGATTTTCAAACAGGATTATATTCATACCTTTTTGTGTTTCTTTGGCAGGTTTTGAAGTGACAGAGGAGGATCCGTCGCTTCCAGAGCAAGGGATGCCAGAGGTTGATCCAAAGGTAGAGACTCTTGGGACCAGCTCTGACAATGTTGAGGAGATACCTCGTGCTGAGATTCCTTCCCGAGCAGGAGCAGCTTCAACTAGAAAGAGTTCTTTTGTTACTCTTCCAACAGATGATGACATGAGCAGCCGACCAACGGCGTTGGGCGAATCTTCAGCTGGGCCATCTCTTCTTTTTGCGAAGAAGGTGGTGGTGCGAGTTCTGAGCTCTTGGATTGAGACTCTGCTTTCTGGGCACTTAGATGCCGGATTTGGGATGATCCAGCATGTGCGTGAGATTCTCGGTGATGCCGAAGAAGCTGGTCTGGATGTCACAAGTGCCAGGGCGATCGTTGATAGGATCATTGAGCTGGGTGACAAGTGGTTTGAGACCATGGGTTTTCCTGACGATCAGTTCTTCAAGGAGATGTTCTTGGACCCTGCAGATAAGGCTCAATCTAACCTGGATGAGGCTACAGAAAGCAGGAAGCAGGCAGTCCGAGAGAAGAACTTAGAAGAGCTAACCATCATTCGGCTGACACATGACCTTAACATCCTTGATAGGGAGGTCGATGAGGCCAGGAAACGTCTTGAGCAATTGCAGGCACAAGTCGCTGCCAAGTGGACTGAAATAACAGAGGCTCGTGAAAGGGAGACTGCTCTGATTCACCGGGTTGCGGATGCCGATCGAGTTCTCAAAAGGAAGTCTGATGAGAACAAACAATGGAAAACCGCTCGGGGGAAGCTTCCTGGTGCGAAAGAAGGGTTACAGCCCACCCCAGCATCTCATGGCAGGTTCCTGAAGAAGCGTGCCTTGGAATCCTTGACGGATGAGGCCAAAAGCTTGCTTAAGGAGCTGAACTCTTGGCTGGAGACCATTTTTGATTGAGCTTCTGTTTATTTTTTTTTATAACAGAAACTATCCCCTTTTCTCTTTTTTGGTACCCCTTGTATTATTTTTTTTTTTTGTACTTATTTTTTTGTAGTGCTTGTGAACACTTTCTTTTTTTTTGTACCACATGTATTTTTTTTGTACTCTTTTTTTTGTAGTGCTTGTGAACACTTTCTCTTTTTTTTGGTACCACATGTATTTTTTTGGTACTCTTTTTTTTGTAGTGCTTGTGAATACTTTCTCTTTTTTTTTTTGTTATCCCTACGCTCACTTGAATCTTTTTGTGATAAAAGTAATTGCTAAATGGGATGCTCTCTTTTTTTTTTTTGTTATCCCTACGCTCACTTGAATCTTTTTGTGATAAAAGTAATTGCTAAATGGGATTTGATCAAAAGGTTGTCATTTTGTGAAAATCTTTTGTCAAATGATTGTTTTGGCATGGAAGCCAGGTTTTTGTTTGTGGCATGGAAGCCAATTTTGGCATGAGAGCCAGCTTTTTTTTTTTTGTGGCATTGATAGCCGAGAGTTTTTTTTTTTTTGTGGCATCTATAGCCAGTTTTGGTGGCATTGATAGCCGATTTGTGGCATTGATAGCCGGTTTTGTTTTGGTGGCATTGATAGCCGGTTTGTGGCATTGATAGCCTGTTCTGTTTTGGTGGCATTGATAGCCGGTTTTTTTTTTTTTTGAAATCCAAGTTTTTGTTTGTGGCATTGATAGCCGGTTTTGTTTTGGTGGCATTGATAGCCGGTTTGTGGCATTTATAGCCTGTTTTGATGGCATTTATAGCCGGTTTGGTTTTCAAAAAATGCAAGTATCGACTAAAAGTCGCCTCCCTGCTGAATGTTCTTGCAAGTATCGATGGAATGTCGCATCCTTGCTCATTCGGTTGCGAGTATCGATGGAATGTCGCATCCTCGCGGATTTGGGTGCAAGTATCGATGGAATGTCGCGTCCTTGCTTTTCAAAAATTTTGGTTTTGCGGGTACTGACTTGATGTCGTTTCCCCACGATTTTTGAAATTTGTGGTTTTCTCGAACCTTTGGGTTATGGATATCAACTGAAATGTTGCGTCTCCATGGTTTTTTAGGTTTTTTCGAACCTTTGAAATTTGGGTTATGGATATCAACTGAAATGTTGCGTCTCCATAGTTTTTTAGGTTTTTTCGAACCTTGAAATTTGGGTTGTGGATATCAACTGAAATGTTGCATCTCCACAGTTTTGGATTTTGCAAGTACCGACGAAATGTCGCTTCCCTGCGATTTTGGAAGTGTTGAACGTGGTTCGTATGCTTCCGATTTGTGCGAGTATCGACTAAGCGTCGCTTCCTCGCGGTTTTTTGAAAAACCATTTTTTTTTTTTAAAGACACGAGGGTCATAAGTTTTGACCTAAAACCATTTTGGTGGTAAAAGGCAGGGTGGACTAGGGTGGAAATCCCTGAATCCGGATTTTGTTTCAAACCATGAATTTTGGGTTCAAGGGTTGAAAATTTTGGTCAAGTCAGGGAAAGGTTCCTAAACTTGAATTTTTTTTTTTTGACAATGAAACGATGAAAGTAAGCATTGTTTTAAATTTCTAGAAATTTCAACATTTGATATGAAAATTCTAAAAAAGGGTGGGTTTAGCAAGCGTGGACCTGGAAACCGGTTTTGGCCGTACAGGCATTGCTCTTACCCAGTTCGGTAAGTCTTCAAGGCTCAAATTTGCCTTTGGACTTGTGAGCGAAGACCATTGGTCTTTTTACCGCAAGAACCAAGTCACTCTTTTTGTAGGCGCGTTGCCTGACCTTTTTATCGAAAGATCCTGCCATGCGTGGTTGGTAAAGTTCAATGCTTTGTTGAGCTTCGAGCCGTCTCTCATCGAGATTGTCCAGCTCATGGAGTCGCAATTTGACATTGCTTTCTTGAGTCATGTCATTTTGCAAGGATACCCTGAAGGAAGGAATTTGTACTTCCAAGGGTACGACAGCTTCGCATCCATAGACCAAGGAGAATGGTGTGCTACGGGTTGGTCCTCGAACGGTGGTTCGATAGGCCCACAAAGCTTCAGACATTTTATCGCTCCAGTCTCTTTTGTGACTAGAGACCATTTTTTTAAGGATTTTGCAGAGTGTCTTGTTGAAAGCTTCTGCTAACCCGTTTGCTGCCGGATTGTATGGAGTCGAAGGACAGCTTTGGATTTTGTATTTGTCGCAGAACCTGTAGAATCGATGATCCCAGAATTGTGGTCCATTATCATGGACGAATCTTTTGGGTATGCCGAAACGACAAATGATGTTGGTGCGCAGGAACTGAAGGACTGATGAGGTCTTCATTTCGTTAAACGCAAATGCTTCTGACCACTTGGAGAAATAATCCGTAGCTGCGAAGATGAAGCGATGACCTTTGCTCGAAGGGGGAAAAATAGGACCTATGATGTCCATACCCCAGGCTTCGAAAGGCCATGAGATCGCTGTAGGATGCAGCCATTCTGGAGGCATGTGAATGTAATCTCCATGAACTTGGCATTGTTGGCAGCGCTTAGCAAATTGCATTGCGTCAGCTACCATGGTAGGCAAGTAATATCCTAACCTTTTTATCTGATCATAGAGCTTAGGTCCAGCCTGATGAGCTCCGCAAAGACCAGCATGAACTTCTTTGAGTGTTTCTTCAGCCTCTTGTTGTGACAAGCAGCGTAGAAGTACTCCGTTGAAGGATTTCCTGTAAAGGATTTTTGAAGGAATATCCAAATGAAAGCTTGGGGTTCGCCTTTGGATGCTTACCCGTTCTTTTGGATCTTCAGGTAGGATTCCGAACATAATGTAATCAATGAACAGATCCCTTCAGTCGCCGATTGAAGTTTGAAGGATTGAAATCCGACTTCCGACCACTTGGTGGCATTCAGCAACTGCTTGGTGTGTGTTAAGAGGAGGAAGGATTCTTCTTTCGCACACTGTGATTTGCATGTTTTCCCCTTCTTGGATTGCCATGGATGCGGCAAGTCCGGCTAGGGCATCTGCACGTATGTTTTCACCTCTACGAATGTGGGTGATGTGACAGATGTCAAACTTTTGCAGAAGTGATTGTGCCTTGTTGTAGTAAGGCAACAAATCTGGCTTCCTGACTTCAAATTTCTGATTCATCTGGTTGACGATCAGTTGAGAGTCTCCAAAGACTTCCAGCATGGTGATACCGGATTCGATGGCGAGTTCCAATCCTAAGATCAGAGCTTGATAATCAGCTGCATTGTTTGTGCATGGTTCCAGTAGCGAGAAAGCGTGTGGAATCATGTATTTGTCGGGGCTAACAAAGAGGATGCCAACTCCCGAGATCAGCTGTCTTTTTTCATTCGTCCTGGTTGCACCGTTAAAGTACATGTCCCAGGAGGCACTTTGTGAGAAAGTCTCCACATTGTAGACTGGTTCGTCTGGGAGATCATCTCTGAGCGGAGAATCTTTAGGCAATGGATGCTCTGCGAAGAAGTCCGCTAGAGCTTGCCCTTTGATTGCTTTTTGTGGTACATACCTAATATCAAATTGTGACAGAAGGATGGACCATTTTTCCAGTCGAGCATTGAGAGAACCTGCCTTTGTGACAAGGACCTTCAAAAGGTTGACCCTCGAGACTAGGTATACTGTGTTGGAAAGCAAGTAGTGAAGAGCTTTTGTACGGCGAACATCACTGCAAGGCATTCTTTTTCGACTGGAGAGTAGCGATGCTCTGCACCTACTAGCATACGGCTGAGGTAATATAGAGCAGCTTCTTTTCTTTGATCATTTTCTTGCGCAAGCAGAGCTCCCAAAGAGTGATCAAGGGCTCTTGTGTACAAGATGAATGGTTTTCCAGTGGTAGGAGCAGCTAACACTGGAGGTTTTGTCAGGTATGATTTGATGTCTTGGAAAGCAGCTTCACAGTCAGCATCCCAAACAAAGTTTACACCTTTTTTCATCAATCGGGAGAATGGACGGCATTTCCCCGAAAGATTGGAGATGAACCGTCTGATGTAGGCTAATCTCCCTTGAAGCCCTTTGAGTTCTCTCAAGGTTCTTGGAGAGGGCATTTCTAGAATGGCTTTGACTTTTATGGGGTCAAGCTCTATTCCAGCTTTCCGAACTAAGACTCCGAGGAACTTACCCGACGAGACGCCGAAGAAGCATTTCAAAGGATTCATTCGCAGTTTGTGTTTGCGAAGCCGGAGGAAGACTTCTCGAAGGATTTCGAGATGAACTTCTTTTCTTTTGCTTTTGACGGCAAGGTCATCAACGTAACATTCAACCGTCTTGTGCTGCATATCTTGGAATATTTTCATCATAGCCCTCTGATATGTGGCACCAGCATTTTTCAGACCAAATTGCATGACAGTGTAGCAATACACGCCAAATGGGGTCCGAAAAGATATATGTTTTTCATCTTCAGGATGCATCTTTATCTGATTGTAGCCAGAGAAACCATCCATGAATGTCATTCGCTCGAATCCACAGGTATTATCAATCATTACCTCTGGTATGGGGAGCGGAAATTCATCTTTTGGGCATGCGCCATTCAGGTCTCTATAGTCAATACAGACCCTGATCTGCCCATTTTTCTTTGTCACGGGGACAATGTTGGCCAACCATTCAGGATGTTGTTCCTCACGGATGAAGCCGACGCTTTTGAGTTTTTGAACTTCTTGTTCAATTTTATCCATCACATCTGGACGGAATCTTCTTTGGCCTTGCTTGACAGGCTTGATGTCTTCTTGAAGATTGAGTTTGTGAACCGCTATTTTGAGGTCTAAGCCTGGCATTTCAGCGTAAGACCATGCAAAGCAATCAACGAACTCACGAAGAAAGGCGATATACTCGGGTAACTCATCATCCTTTATATTCTTGCTTATGAATACAGGACGTGGGTTATCTGGTGTTCCCAAGTCTATCTTTTGAACAGGATCTTCTGTTGGAAGGTTCGAAGGTGGTTCCTCCATAATATTTTCGGAGGCTTCCAGCTCAACGAAACCTTCTGGGTTTTCAAAGGCATTTCCAGACCAAGGTTTTGTTCCTTTCCACGGGTCTTCTTGATCGGTAATTTTCCCAAGGCTTGCTATGAGATGATCCCAATCGCCTGTTGAAACCGGGTCGAAGTAGGCTACTTCTTTTGGAGATGAGGGTTCTTCTGGGTCAGAAGTCCACACGTCTGTTCCATCGGACAACTCCTCTTCATTTTCGGAGAAATCGTGCCAATTGGATGAGCTTCCTGGATCTTTGTCAGGTGACTCATCAAAGAGATATCTAGGGAGATCGATGTCTTCATGGACTTGAGATGTTGAGGCTTGGTCAGTATATTGACTTTTAAGCCTTTGTGTCAACTGTCTCAAGGGAGTGTCGGGATCATACCCTAACCCGTGTGAAGACTTTTCTACATAGCCGTAGAGTCTCCAATCTTCCAGCTGGCTTTTGGTCAAGACGGGCCCCAATGGCGTGAGAATACCGCGTCCTTCTCCCAAACCGACTGGGTTTTGAACGTCATAGCCCATTTTCTTCATAATAGCTTGTGCCACAGAACTGTATAAGGATAGTTGAGGCATACCTTTATTTTGGAAAGGTTCAAGCATGGAGTTTGATGAAGAAGCATCCGATCTATGGAAGAAGATCGGCTTTTCCTTTGCTGAAGTTGCTGGAACAACGAAGGAAGCTGACGTAGGATCTTCTATGTCAGAAGTTATCTCCATTGGAGTGAGAGAAGGCTGAACTTGCTGAGTGTCAGCTTGGCTTGACGATGTGTCGTCTTCCGGCCCTGAATCTGAGTCCGTGTCTTGCATGATAGATACGAAAGAGACAACAAATTTGCCCCCAGGCTTTTGCTTTGCCTTCTTCACTTTAGTTGTGATGACCAAAGGCTTTGAAGGTTTGAGGGAGATGATGAAGGGAGTTTGAATGCTTTCTTCAGATTTACCGGATGGTTTGTTTTCTTCCGGTGATTGTTGAGGAGCTTTGCCTTTATCTTTCTGGAGATTTTCGGCAAAGGATGCTGTGTGCTTCTCCTCTTCTTCTTTTTCACCTTCATACATCTGTGAGTCTGCGAAGTGGACTTCTTTACCTTTGAAGGGTTTTCTGTCCGCAAAGACTCGATGTATCATGCCGTCGTCGCCAACAAACGTGATGCATTGATGTAGAGTTGAAGGGACAACACCATTCTCGTGGATCCAAGGGCGTCCGAGAAGGATGTTGTAGCATGAAGGGGTTTTTATTGCATACACTGTGACCTCAGAGATAAGATCACCGATCTGCAACTCGAACCTGATTTTGCCGATAGGCCTTTGAGTACTCCCATCGTATCCGAAGATAGATACAGATGTGTGGCTCAGCTTGCTGGGTGGGATGCCCAACTCTTCAAGAGCCGATGTGGAGATGAGGTTGAGTGCAGAACCTGGGTCGATCTGAACTCTGTGCATAGGCATTTCCTTGATATACCCTGTGAAGTACAGGGGTCGGTTATGCCTGGTTTCGCTAAGTAGGAGGTCGTCCTTTGTGAAGGCGATGGTTGTACTGGCTACTTTTTTAACCGAGAGGCATTCAATGCATGATCCCTCAGTTTTCTTCTTTTCTCCCTTTGAGGAAGCTTCTGATTTTTTGACCCGGTAGTCCATTTCAATTTGGAGGACTTGCGGGGCATGTTTGTCGACATCCTCATTCAGCTTTTGTAATTCTGAAATGAGATTATCACGAGTGTGCGGAGACATTCGCAATAAATCCAGGATGTGCAGACGTGCAGGTATGTGCTTGAAGTGTTCAATCAAGTCATACTTGAAAGCCTCCTTAGAGCCTGCATGTTCATCATTGTTGCCTCTAGGGGCGCTTACAACATCTTTTCCCGAAGGATTTACATATGTAAAGGAAGATTGGTTGTAATTTTTGTGGTAGTCCCGGCCAGAGCGGGTGCCTCTACCAACTTCGAGAGCTTCTTGAGAAGGGTCTTCGTTTGGAAGATTGTCTTCAGGATCAAGAGGCTGTCGTTTTTCATTTGCTGAGGATGTATCTGCAGCAGAGTTGGCATCCTCAGTGATTGTGTTGCATGGAGCATTTTCCGGGAATAAGTCCTGAACAGCATCCAGCAACCTTTCTTCTTCGTTGACCAATTCATCGTCCCAAGCATCAATAGCTGGGAATTCTTCAGTCAGGAAGGGTGTGAACTTTGAAGTCACAGTCTCAGGAGAAGAAACCTGAGAGGGTGTCATCTCAGTGAAAGTCACGTGAGACGAGGTGGCTCCAGAAGATATATTGCTAGGCGTCGCCGGAGTGTAAGTGCTCTCATCAGACGATGCTTCGGAAGAGCTATAATCCCGAATTATCACATTACAGGAAGCTCTGATGGGAGACGTTGCCTGATCGGAGTCAGACTCATCCTCGGATGTGAGAGGATCGTCTATCCAGCAATTTTCTCCATTTTCAGGAGTTAAGGGAGAATGTACCTGATGGTCTTCAGGGACTTCAGGCTCTGGGTTGCGAGGAGGCTCGTTGACGCGGTCTTGCTCTTGTTCTAGAGCGAGTCACTGCAAGATCCTTGCATATTCTTCAAGATCAGGCATGGGAGCTGGATCTTCTTCTTCATCAACTCTTTGTGGCTCAACATGGTTGATTTCCACTGGAGTAATGAGAGGTGCTGGGTCAGCAGCATTTTTTTGTACAGCCTCTTGGTCTTCTTCATCATCAGACCAGGATCCTTGTGGCTGTAGGGGGTTATACCAGATTACTGGCATAAGATGAGACTCAGGAACCCATTCCTCATCGGAGAGATATTCTCCTGTTTCAAGGGACTCCTCCCACTCATCTGTGTAGTTGGATTCGAACCCATGATCGGTGTCGCTGGATTCGTATCCATCAATGGAGAATCCAACTACCGAATTGCAAGAGTATGATGCCTCCTGCATGGCTTCTTTGAATTGAGGTGGCATGAAATCACTGAGAGTGAATTTCCTTACCCCCTTTGGAGTTTCTGGAAGGGATGTTTTTGTTGCCTCCAGTGAAGCGGTAGAGGAAGCCTCTGCCTTTTCTTTGACCTCTAGTTTTGGCTGGGTCTTCTCTTGCCGTTTGAGCTTGAGGAGATGTTTCCTAGTTCGCTGTTGAGCTGTAGGCTTTGTTTTCACGACCTCCCAATTTTCATCTTCCAGGAGATCGGGATGTACCCATATCGGTTGTCCGTCTGGTGTCGGGTAAGGAACCAGTTCCTCGGATGCTTGGATTGAGTTTATCACCTTGAAGGAAGTAGTGATCTTCTTCTTCGGTGATTTTGATGTTTGTCCACATGTCACCATGTTGACGGAGGCAGGCCCATAGTTTTTGTCAAAGGTGATGACTCCGTTTTTCCACATCTCATTTATTTTCTCTCTCACAACGAAGCATTGATTGAGAGGATGCGAGATCATCTGGTGGTATGGACAGTACCGAGGATCGTTGGTTTTGCCAACATCACCCGGTCTTTTTGGTTCAGGCAAGGTGAGCTTGCCGTTTGCCACAAGAGCCCCGAAGATTTTATCAACGTCTTCATCAAACGGGTATTTCTTCTCTACTCGTTCTTTGAAGGCATCTGAGAGTTCAGGTCTCTTACCAGCAACTTTATTTTCAGCTTTCTTTGGTGGCTAAGGACCTGACTTGGTCTGCACATTGAGGACCTCTTTTTTCTTTGGTTTAGAGGTTGCAATGGCGGTTGGCTCTTTTCTTGATGATTTTTGACTGTTGAGGTCTTTAATCACCGTTTCAGCTTCCATGGAAGCTTCTAGGAGTTCTCCCAGGTTTTTTGATTTGTTGCCGATGATCATGGAGCGGATTCTAGCTCTCATGTTGTTTCGGGAGATGTCGACTAGCGACGCTTGTGGCAATACATCAGAGCATTTGTATGCCATTGCTTTCCACTTGTGAATGAAGTCATATGTTGATTCATTCTCCCCCTGTTTTAGGCTGCACAGCTGAGCCATAGTAGCGGGATGATCTTCACCTTTGAAGTGAGTCAAGAAGCGTGTCTCTAGCATGGCCCAGTTTTGGATTGAGTCCTCTGGCAGAGTGGAGTACCAATCGAAGGCCGTACCTTTTAGGGTAATTGCAAAGAGGCGGATCTGGAGTGCATCTTGATCCGCGATAGCTCCCGTCAGGATCTTGAAGTGGATGACGTGCTGTCTGGCTGATCCTTTCCCCGTATATGTTTGGAGAGTAGGATGCTTGAATTTGGTGGGGAACGGGACCGAGTCCATCCATAAGGGATATGGTGGCTTGATCCCATGCTCCTTGAGTATATCCTCTTCTTTTGCTTTGGCGAGGATACTGTTTACGTCCTTTTTGGTAAGGGCGCGTGACTCATTTTCTTCTCTATTTACCTCGTCGTCTTGATGATTCGGAGGAGGTTCATTGTTCGCCTGATTTTGGAAGGCGAGGAGAAGGTTTTCCATCAGAGTTTCAATCCTCTGGTGGCCCTGTTCCAACTGCTGGATGCGGGTGATCGCATCTTCTGGAGGTGGATTGCGGGGTGGTGGCTCAGAATTTGTAGCCAAGACATTCATCCTTCGTGATTCGAACGAAGAAACTGTCCTGGTGACTGAGCTGGGGCTCATTCTTTTTGAAGAAGAGCTTGAGGAAGGATCACTCTGCTGTCCTTTGCTTGAAGGAGCAGGGAATTCTTCTGAATGTCTTCTTGTCCTTGAGACGCTGCGGGTCATCGGACATCGGACATGGATTTTTGTTGCTGATTTTTGGCGCCTTCTGGTTTTTCCAACCATATGGACGGCAGCAACTTGGTTGGGTCTTTCTTTTTCGACCCATTTGGGAGAGACTTGAAGTGTAGGAGGCTGGGTCCTTTGCTTCTTTAGTCTCTTTTGCCGGTATGACGCGCGGCGGCGTATACGACGAGCAATTTGAGCTTCGGTCAGCTCTGGCTGGGCTTTGACGATGAAGGATGTGCTCCCTCGGGCGCAGCAGCCGAGCCTGTCTTCTTTGCAGCTGGGCAAGGACAGGATGCGAACCCTGTCCTTCGCCTGTTGCAGCGAAGCTTTGAATTTTTGGAGTTCGGCCCCTGTAGAGATGAAGGGTCGAACTGCAGGTTTGTAGGCCTTAGCAGGTGCTTGTAGAGGCCTTGTGATGCATGATCTGATTTTGGGCTTGTAGGAACAAGCCGGCTCATGCTGGGTTGACTTGAGAGTCAGGTTGGAGATGGGTCTCTCCTCTTTCATGTAAGCAAGAGGGTAGAACTGGTTCTCCTTGAGTGGGGCCAGGAATGCTGGCTTAGTGGATGTTTGGGACCTTCTTTGTTTTGGTGAAGGTCTTGGGGACCAAGTCTTGGGATAGACCTGATCGTTTGCAGGTCGAGGCTTCGTGGGGCTGCCACGGGCTTCAGGCCTTCTGGTGCTCGCCTTTGGTGTCACGGTAGTGACACGTTGAGAGGCGAGTTTCTGCTTCTTGGAGGGAGCAGTTTGTTCCTCAGGAAGTGGGAATGGTCCCAGCGTCCCAAAGACGATAGTCCGGGGAGTCGAGGTTGAAACGGAGTTCAGAGAGTTGCCGAGGGAGTTGACGCTTCGGCAGCTGATGGGGCGCTTGTAAGTGCGCGAGGTTTGCTTCTGTTGAAGCATGAGTTGGTGCTTGTTTTCATCGAAAGTAATGGTTAGTGAAGCTGCCATTGTTAGTTTTTCGAAAATTTCTGAAACAAGACCACATCCATTAGTAATCACAAGAATATAATGATCATAAATGGGAAGTTCTATGGTTTCGTCTTTTCAAATTGCTAGAGGAAGATGACCCAAGCAACATGAAGAAGGCAAAACGCCATAGAGGGTACAATTGTTCTGATCGCAGGTATAGTAAGCCCAGAATGGGCATCCCAGTGACTGCTAGAAGCAATTGTGAACTTAAATTCGACTTATCGAGAAGCAGAGCTTGCTCTAGGTAAGAAGAATATAAAGTTGGAGTTACAGATGTGCCGGTCGCAATACAGTAGACCCTAAAAGGGCGTACTAGTACCGCTAGACACAAATGTTTTGAGACCACATCTATGAGATGAGATTCTCTGTTTTGAAAGGTCAGAATTGGATTCATCAAAGAGAGCAGATGGTATTCCAATCTAAACACGGGCTCAGCGATTTCCGCGAGCGCCAGTGCTCAGAAAGAAATGAACCATAATTTCTCGAATCTGAATCTAAAAATGACGATTTTTTTTTTTTTTTTGAAAGGCCAATATCGGGTTCATCAAAGAGAGCAAAAGGCACTCCAATCTGAACACGGGCTCAGCGATTTCCGCGAGCGCCAGTGCTCAGAAAGGAGAAGACCAAGATTTCTCTAATCTGAACCCAAAATGACGGAAGTTTTTTTTTTTGAAGATTTTGAAGATTTTATTTTTTATTTTTTATATATTTTTTTTTAAGATTTTTTTTTTTTGAAAATTTTTTATTTTTTATATTTTATTTTAAAATTTTAATTTTTTTAAAAAAATTTTATTTTATTTTATTTTTTTATAAAAAAAATTTTGTTTAAAAGACGAGAGAGTACACATAGGCCTCCTAACCCGGTCTTATGAAATCTTGATTGATAGAATTGCCCCCAGGTAAGGGTAGGATTACATAATGAACCCGTTTGGAGGACCCTTGCCTAGAACAGTCAAGCTGTCTCCACACTCTGGACAAGGCTTTTCTTTGAATCAACCATGATCAAAGAACACAGTTGGTTTAACCTTAGTGGTCTATGTCCTTTTTTTTTAAATTATTTTTATTTTATTATATTATTTTTTTAATGAACTCATCGATGGCCCAAAACCTTAGTTGAACAGGCTCAACATTTCTGCAAGCGCGATCAACGATAGGAACGGATCAAGGTTTCTCAATTTTGAATCCAAAATGAGAAATCTAATTTTTTTTTTTTTTTTTTTTTTAGATCTTTAATGAACTCATCGAAGAGAAACAATGGCCCAATCCCCGATCTGAACACGGTCTCAGCGATTTCCGTGAGCGCCAGTGCCCAGAAGGGAGAGGATCAAAGTTTCTCAATTTTGAATCCAAACTGAAAAATCTGATTTTTTTTTTGTTTTTTTGTTTTTTTTTTAAAAGAGAAAGAGTGGAAATAAATTCAAAGAATTAGAAATTTCCAAACAAAAATCTCATCTCATTTTTTTTTAGATGCGGAATCCAACATAGGCGACCAATTATAAAGTAGCCAAGGAATCGAGAAAAGAAATATAAGCATAGAGCAAAATATATGATATGCAAATATTTCATTTCTAGCATCGTGTTCTCAAATAAACGAGTCCCACCGGGTGGGGCCAGCTTGATGGACCGCGCTCCTGCTCGGTTCCTACCGAGGTCGGCGGACGTGGGAGTCCGTTTGGTTCCGACCCTTTCGTAACCAGGGGGCAGGGGCGTGCATCAACATTTCTTTTTTTGTGAGGGTGTGCCAGATTTTCTATTTTACTTGGAATTGCAAGTGGTGATCCGGAGATCAACCTTCGCAAGTAAAATGGAAATCAACTTCTTTCAAGTTTTCCATTGCACATATATTTAAGAAAAGAGACATTTTTTCTTGGTTTGCCGTGAAAGGCGATTTTTTTGGCATTTATAGCCGATTTTGGCGTTTATAGCCGATTTTTGGCGTTTATAGCCGATTTTGGCGTTTATAGCCGATTTACAATCCTTATCAATAATGAAAGACAAGAGTTGTGATTTTTGTCTCTTTTGAAAAAATACAAACTACAATGAAAGCAAGAAAAAGGAGGATCTAACTTCTCAGGAGATTGTGTGGACCCGTTAAATTGACGGTCGCAAAGACATATGCGGGCTCGCCATCATCCATGCAATGAGAACAGCAGGATGCTATGATCGCTTGGCTTGGCTATAACCTTCAGGTTTTTTGAGACAAAGACCAAAAAGAAGTTCCTATGTCCACTGAAAGCCAAGTAGACGGGCTTGAAAGCCCATGTCTAAGCCATATGGCGCAGAGGAGAGGCAAGGACCTTAGGGGGTACCCCCCCCAAGGGACTTTCGTCACCTTGTTGCTGTCACGCCCGAAAAACCGGGACCTGCAGCGAACCGATCTCGGGGTGCGAAATTTGGAATAATTTTGAAACCTTTTGTATAGTTCAAGATTTCCGCGAAAGGCTTGGTGAATTGAGGATAATCACATTCCAACACAATCAGAGTATATTTTCGCGGAAGCTAATCATGGTGTTACGACTCGGAATCCGTGGCCATCGGGTTCCGTGTCGCACGCAACCAATATCACAAAGCCATCTATAAACAGACTGGCATAAATCATACATCAGAGCACACTGAGCTGGTAGTAACAAACTAATTAATTCCCACATATTCAAGTTACAATTAACAAATGTCTTAATTACAAACCCAAAGGAAAAAGGCTGGTAAAGCCATACAAAAATATATCCAACTAAACAGAAATACTACCCTCAAAGATTTGATACGAACTCTGGTGCCAAACTTGACATCTAGATGATATCAATGGGCAGCCTCTCACGTCAGACCGGCGGTCCCACCACCT
Organism: Litsea cubeba; assembly: GCA_012931725.1. NCBI lineage: Eukaryota > Viridiplantae > Streptophyta > Magnoliopsida > Laurales > Lauraceae > Litsea > Litsea cubeba. The sequence continues at coordinate 25,220,621 of CM022955.1, read as the reverse complement.
CCTCTGATCAAACACCTAAAACCAGAAAGAGAAGGAACTGGCACCAAACAAAAAGGGTCAGACACGACGGTCTGGCAAGCAAATAAACAAATAATATGAAACAAAAGAACATATAAAACCTGATGAAATCATCGTAAAACCGAATAAAGAGGCTAAACAATAATGACAATAAAGCATGCTAAAATGATCGAAGACCGAACATAAATGTCAAAACAAGTAAAAGAACAATATCAGATGTACGAATATCTCGAAAGATTAAAAGCCTGCATAAAACATTTAATCGTCGGAAATACATTTCAAATCCTGAATAATAGCGACAATATGATAAACGATCGATATCGTAAACATTAACTAAATCAAAACATAAAGAGTATAACCCATAAGAATCATAAAACAAAGTAATATGCAGATAAAACCTAGGCGACCACAAATAGCTAAATCCTCCTATTACCGAAGTGATAAGAGCAGACAGAGCGTAGCCACTGAACGTGGTACTAAACAGAGGATCAGAACCGTAGCCATACAAATGGGACCGGCAGATCAAAAGTATCAGAACCGTAGCCATACAAATGGGACCGGCAGATAATTACCGTTGCCATGGTCGGTACAGACAGAATCCAAGCTGCAGCTGGCGGACAAAGTAAAGATCTCAAGCCGGGTGATCAGCCCGACAAGGTGACCTAAGCCTAGTGGTGCCTTTAGTTTTCAAAACTCGAACGGATACAAATCTAACATAATACTAATCCCTTTGGCTCAGGGGCTCGCACCACATAGCTCTGGCCCCGTCTTGCCTCGGGGTTTTGTTTTCGGAATCATAGCCTCTTTGGCTCATGGGCTCGCACCACATAGCTCTGGCCCAATCTTGCCTCGAGGTTTTATTTTCAAATACTAGTGTTGTCAAAACAATGGTCTTATCGAAGAAATCCCGAATGTAACGAACATACTCAATCTCTTTTCAAATCGAATCGGAGAAACATACGAATATCTCTGGTAAACCGTTCAAATACGCATCAAGGTGATTTGCATAAAATCATACGATCAACCCTTTCGAACATGGGAAGACACATGATTTTATAACAAATCGTTGATGCTATTTAAGTTAGTTCACCAAAGAAAACAAATACAAATTCAAATACAAATACAAATACATTTTTCTGACTTGAAATGGAATGGACAATGGAGGATGACTTAATGACTTACCAAGGAACCATCTCAATGCACAATTAACCTTTAAACATTAATTAATAAGAAGTGCGTTTGATGCCAATGAAAATCCATAATATTTAAATGATAATAGCGCATTAAGATCCGAACGGTTCCCAGGTAATTTCACATACACTCATTCTCACATCATTCCCATTTCACAAATTTCCGAGTATCACAAATAAATCTCAAATCTCATTAAAACAGGCCCATAGTTGGCCTTAAACCGAGTCCAAAACAGTCCCAAATGACAGTCCAAAAACCACTCTTAAATGGCCCACAAATCAAGTTCTCAAAACAGCCAAAAACTAATCTTAAGATGGCCCATAAAACTGGTTTTTAAACATCCCAAGACTGAACCTTAACCAAGCCCATGAAACAGGTTTAAAAACAGTCCAAAACAAATCCTTAAATGGCCTACAAAACGATTCTTAAAAACAGCCCAAACTAACTTCAAACAGGCCCACAAAACAAGTTTTCAAAACAGTCCACAACTAGTCCTTAAATGGTCCAAGGAACAAGTTTTAAAACCAACCCAAACTAACCATAACACAGGCCCACCAACAAATTCTAAAACAGCCCACAAAACAGTCATTAAAAACAGTCAAATGTCAGGCCCGAAGATGACCCAACATCAGATCTGAAATGGCCCAATAAACAGTTTTAAAATAGCCCAAAACTAAACTTGAAACAGGCCCAAGGACAAGCCCAAAGAAGTCCCAAAGAACAGGCCCAAAACTGATCCATAAACGGACCCAAACCCAGCCCAGACTGAGCTGGGCTCGCTCGAGCGGACCCAGGTCCGCTCGAGCGGACCCAGACAGTGCCTGGTCCGCTCGAGCGACCCAGTGGGTCGCTCGAGCGGACTGGGCCTGCCCAGTCCGGCCCGAGTGCAGAAAACTTCCATTCCTTTGCATTTTTTCTGATTTTTCTTGATTCTTTTGCTTCCTTTTCTTTCATACTAATTTCCATGATTGGTTGGGCCCTTCCTTGACCTTCCAAACTCATCAAAACCATCCATTTCATCAACCCAATTAACCAAACAATCACTTTTTAAAACAAAGTTTCTCCCATTTCTTTGAACCCAATTCCTAACACATGAAAATCAAGTTTTCTACATAACCAAGATGAAAGCCACTTCCAACACATTGTAAGACCATACATAAATGGAAATCCACACAATATTGGTTCATTTAATCAAAGTAAAACCATGATCAAAGAAATTAAATCCTAAGAAGAAGAAGCCATGAAATGAAACCAAATAAGACACATCATCATATTAGTTGTAGAATTCACTTGCCTCTAGCCAAGAGAAGGTGTAAAACACTCCATGAAAGTCCTCTAATGGCCTCAAGCTCCAAAATCATAAAACCCCCAAATAGCTCATGGAAAAACCCTAGAAATCAACCATTTTCCAAACTTCATGAAAACCCATTGCATGTGGGATTAAAACACTCCAAATGAGGAGGAAAACAAAGATCTAAAGAAAAGAAAACCATTGCTAACCTTTGGGTGTTCCAAATAAGAAGAAGGGCTTGAAGAGGAGGGTTGTCCTAGCCCAATGCTCTTGAAAATGGGGTCTTTGGAAAGCCAAGAGGGAGGAGAAGAAGGAGGTGAGATCAAATCTCCATGAAAGCTCCAAGAGAGAGGTGTTTCAGATGAGAGAGAAAGAGTGGGAAGAGAGGGAAAGAGCCCTAGCTCAACCCTTGCTGGAAACGAATGAAGGAGAAGAAGAGAGGGGTTCCCTTCTTATAGAATGGGTCTTGTGGGCCCCGGTCTTCATCAAGCTAAAAATGGTATATGCGGGCCCCGAATGAAAACGACGAAGAAGACAAAAACGATCGGCGAAATATCTACTTTCCAAAAAGTATATTTTCCCCAAATTCTGAAATTTTCGAAATTCATGGACAGATTTAGTGAAAATGTCATTTTTGCCCTTTTTCCTCGAAAAACGCGATTTCTGAGTATCAAATCAAAATGATCAAAACATGAAAGTTGTTAAACTTCATAAAATGAGTCAAAATACACCAAATCCAGAATTTTTAGAAATCCGAAGTAATTTCCCATAAAAATACAAATCCTAAGGACCGGGTCAAACTAAAGTCAACGGTCTACAAAATCTCCAAGGCAAGGAAAAATCCGGTCAAACTCAAATACGCGGTCAAACTAAATCAAATCTCGCTTAAAAAGCTAAACCACGATTAAAACAATGCTAAACAAAAGGATTGGGGTCGGGATCTTACATCCTCCCCCCCTTAGAATCCATTTGGTCCTCCAAATGGCTTAAACCAAATCAAAACTAAAAACCCGAAAGACAAACGAAAACACTGACAACCTATGCTAGACCTTGGTGACTGAGAGATCCTCTTATCAAACCTGACGTTGAGATGCACGGTCCACCACATTCTGATTCGGTTGAAGGCTTCACACTAATCCACATATCTGTTCGAAAACAAACTCCTCTGGCCAAACTGGTGTCCAACAATTCATCCAATCATCCTTGGTGTCATCTGTCGTTCTCGCACCGGATCAATTCTTCTACTTAATTCGTCAGTCACTGTCGGTCCAAGAAACTGCAAATTCTGCCTCTTTCTATCACTTGGAATTTCTGTGCCTTAAGTCCTTCAAAGCTGTACACGGTGCTCCCGATGCTTGCCTCTTCAGATTTCACTCTTCAAATCTCCTACCCTTGACCTGTAAAGCCGACCTTGGAAATCCAATCTGATGTCAATCCCTGAAGAACTGAAACTGTCAATTCAAGTCTTGAATGATGTTGATTCTCTCGTAGATCCAGCCTTGTCCTCAACTGAACTAGTACACATCCGGACATTCATCAATTCTTCAATTTTCACACTTCCAACTCCAACCATAAGCCAACACCACTCACTCCATTCAATGCAAAAACAAATCTTACAATTTGAAACATATTGACTAAAATAATTACTTAGTTAATTTTTATCATTTTAAAACATAGTAGAAACCGAACCTCCAATTTGCCAAGTAAAGCTTAATAAATAAAGTTTATCAAAGTTTGAGTATGAAACTACATTATTCATTTTGAAATTCATATTTATAGTATAACTATACATCAAACTTCGTTGAAATCTGAGTGTTAATTGAATACTAAACCTTGTTGAAAACTAACTTGTTTGTTTATAAAAATCTTGCGAAAATCTAAACAAAGTTGAGCGTTAAAACAAATGTAGGAAATCTACATAAAATCTAAACACAAAACCTTTAAGAAATTTCATTTTTCCATAACCATAGAAACAACTCAATGAAATAGAAATCTCACACTACTCTTTGAAAAAGAAACACAATTTTGAGTTACATGCTTTTAAAGACCAATTTTGAAAACAAAATCATGTGACTCATGAGAAGAGTATATAACATAGTTTATTTCAAAATAAGCCTTAAAGAAGAAACATAAATCCATTTTTAAACACTACAAGGATAAATCATAAACATTAAGGAAAACATAATAAAGATGAAAATATCCTGAAAATCATTTTAAATAAGAAATGGACATCCAAATTACTGAGGTACTCCCTTGCATCTGCACGTTGTCCAATCCAATATCTTGAAAGTCGGTAAAATCACAGGGTTTCCTCTGCTGCCAAAAATTTTCTTAACTACAACTAACCATCCACTTGGTATCCATGCTGAACCAACTACACTAGCTAAGCTGCAACTCACGGGAATTCTCAATCAAAACTATGACGAGGCTCATCGAATCCGAGGAATCCCTGAGTTTCTTGTACTAACTTCCAACCTTACTAACTAAGGATCACTTCTCTCATCATAAAATCCACAGGTAACATGCCTCTTGCAGTCCTTCATCTTGAAAAGATGGTCTGAGTTCACCCAATAATCCACATTTACTTACCTTGGTGCGCTGCAAGATGATCTTCGCCTAGCTGAGAGGGGATCTTCAACTACTGCTCGAGTCCAACTCTGACGGGCAAACGCACAAGTCTTCTCTCAATAACCACATTAGTGATGCTGAAAGGCTGAAAGTCTGCCGCTGTTCTCCGAAAACAACATACTAAGTCCACGAGGTTCTCAGTCTCCGACGCAAGCACAGACAAAAGACACCGAACAAGGGTATGGAGACTTTAAATTCTCCACCACTAAGGAGGAAATTTGGCCATCCAAATCTCCTAACAACACGAACTAAAAGAAAAGACAAGCAAAATCTCCCGAACTGAAAGAAAAGCCAACTCAAATCCAACGAAACAAAGACACGAGAAAACAAATCGACACAATCTAACGAATCCTCACCACACGTCTCAATGTCTCTAGAGTATTTTATTTCCTAGAAACTAACCAGCTCTGATACCAAACATGTCACGCCCCGAAACCGGGACCTGCAGCGAACCGATCTCGGGGTGCGAAATTTTGGAATAATTTGAAACTTTTTGTTATAGTTCCCAAGATCCGCGTGAATGAGGATAATCACATTCCAACACAATCAGAGTATATTTTCGCGGAAGCTAATCATGGTGTTACGACTCGGAATCCGTGGCCATCGGGTTCCGTGTCGCACGCAACCAATATCACAAAGCCATCTATAAACAGACTGGCATAAATCATACATCAGAGCACACTGAGCTGGTAGTAACAAACTAATTAATTCCCACATATTCAAGTTACAATTAACAAATGTCTTAATTACAAACCCAAAGGAAAAAGGCTAGTAAAGCCATACAAAAATATATCCAACTAAACAGAAATACTACCCTCAAAGATTTGATACGAACTCTGGTGCCAAACTTGACATCTAGATGATATCAATGGGCAGCCTCTCACGTCAGACCGGCGGTCCCACCACCTCCTCTGATCAAACACCTAAAACCAGAAAGAGAAGGAACTGGCACCAAACAAAAAGGGTCAGACACGACGGTCTGGCAAGCAAATAAACAAATATATGAAACAAAAGAACATATAAAACCTGATGAAATCATCGTAAAACCGAATAAAGAGGCTAAACAATAATGACAATAAAGCATGCTAAAATGATCGAAGACCGAACATAAATGTCAAAACAAGTAAAAGAACAATATCAGATGTACGAATATCTCGAAAGATTAAAAGCCTGCATAAAACATTTAATCGTCGGAAATACATTTCAAATCCTGAATAATAGCGACAATATGATAAACGATCGATATCGTAAACATTAACTAAATCAAAACATAAAGAGTATAACCCATAAGAATCATAAAACAAAGTAATATGCAGATAAAACCTAGGCGACCACAAATAGCTAAATCCTCCTATTACCGAAGTGATAAGAGCAGACAGAGCGTAGCCACTGAACGTGGTACTAAACAGAGGATCAGAACCGTAGCCATACAAATGGGACCGGCAGATCAAAAGTATCAGAACCGTAGCCATACAAATGGGACCGGCAGATAATTACCGTTGCCATGGTCGGTACAGACAGAATCCAAGCTGCAGCTGGCGGACAAAGTAAAGATCCCAAGCCGGGTGATCAGCCCGACAAGGTGACCTAAGCCTAGTGGTGCCTTTAGTTTTCAAAACTCGAACGGATACAAATCTAACATAATACTAATCCCTTTGGCTCAAGGGCTCGCACCACATAGCTCTGGCCCCGTCTTGCCTCGGGGTTTTGTTTTCGGAATCATAGCCTCTTTGGCTCATGGGCTCGCACCACATAGCTCTGGCCCAATCTTGCCTCGAGGTTTTATTTTCAAATACTAGTGTTGTCAAAACAATGGTCTTATCGAAGAAATCCCGAATGTAACGAACATACTCAATCTCTTTTCAAATCGAATCGGAGAAACATACGAATATCTCTGGTAAACCGTTCAAATACGCATCAAGGTGATTTGCATAAAATCATACGATCAACCCTTTCGAACATGGGAAGACACATGATTTTATAACAAATCGTTGATGCTATTTAAGTTAGTTCACCAAAGAAAACAAATACAAATTCAAATACAAATACAAATACATTTTTCTGACTTGAAATGGAATGGACAATGGAGGATGACTTAATGACTTACCAAGGAACCATCTCAATGCACAATTAACCTTTAAACATTAATTAATAAGAAGTGCGTTTGATGCCAATGAAAATCCATAATATTTAAATGATAATAGCGCATTAAGATCCGAACGGTTCCCAGGTAATTTCACATACACTCATTCTCACATCATTCCCATTTCACAAATTTCCGAGTATCACAAATAAATCTCAAATCTCATTAAAACAGGCCCATAGTTGGCCTTAAACCGAGTCCAAAACAGTCCCAAATGACAGTCCAAAAACCACTCTTAAATGGCCCACAAATCAAGTTCTCAAAACAGCCAAAAACTAATCTTAAGATGGCCCATAAAACTGGTTTTTAAACATCCCAAGACTGAACCTTAACCAAGCCCATGAAACAGGTTTAAAAACAGTCCAAAACAAATCCTTAAATGGCCTACAAAACGATTCTTAAAAACAGCCCAAACTAACTTCAAACAGGCCCACAAAACAAGTTTTCAAAACAGTCCACAACTAGTCCTTAAATGGTCCAAGGAACAAGTTTTAAAACCAACCCAAACTAACCATAACACAGGCCCACCAACAAATTCTAAAACAGCCCACAAAACAGTCATTAAAAACAGTCAAATGTCAGGCCCGAAGATGACCCAACATCAGATCTGAAATGGCCCAATAAACAGTTTTAAAATAGCCCAAAACTAAACTTGAAACAGGCCCAAGGACAAGCCCAAAGAAGTCCCAAAGAACAGGCCCAAAACTGATCCATAAACGGACCCAAACCCAGCCCAGACTGAGCTGGGCTCGCTCGAGCGGACCCAGGTCCGCTCGAGCGGACCCAGACAGTGCCTGGTCCGCTCGAGCGACCCAGTGGGTCGCTCGAGCGGACTGGGCCTGCCCAGTCCGGCCCGAGTGCAGAAAACTTCCATTCCTTTGCATTTTTTCTGATTTTTCTTGATTCTTTTGCTTCCTTTTCTTTCATACTAATTTCCATGATTGGTTGGGCCCTTCCTTGACCTTCCAAACTCATCAAAACCATCCATTTCATCAACCCAATTAACCAAACAATCACTTTTTAAAACAAAGTTTCTCCCCATTTCTTTGAACCCAATTCCTAACACATGAAAATCAAGTTTTCTACATAACCAAGATGAAAGCCACTTCCAACACATTGTAAGACCATACATAAATGGAAATCCACACAATATTGGTTCATTTAATCAAAGTAAAACCATGATCAAAGAAATTAAATCCTAAGAAGAAGAAGCCATGAAATGAAACCAAATAAGACACATCATCATATTAGTTGTAGAATTCACTTGCCTCTAGCCAAGAGAAGGTGTAAAACACTCCATGAAAGTCCTCTAATGGCCTCAAGCTCCAAAATCATAAAACCCCCAAATAGCTCATGGAAAAACCCTAGAAATCAACCATTTTCCAAACTTCATGAAAACCCATTGCATGTGGGATTAAAACACTCCAAATGAGGAGGAAAACAAAGATCTAAAGAAAAGAAAACCATTGCTAACCTTTGGGTGTTCCAAATAAGAAGAAGGGCTTGAAGAGGAGGGTTGTCCTAGCCCAATGCTCTTGAAAATGGGGTCTTTGGAAAGCCAAGAGGGAGGAGAAGAAGGAGGTGAGATCAAATCTCCATGAAAGCTCCAAGAGAGAGGTGTTTCAGATGAGAGAGAAAGAGTGGGAAGAGAGGGAAAGAGCCCTAGCTCAACCCTTGCTGGAAACGAATGAAGGAGAAGAAGAGAGGGGTTCCCTTCTTATAGAATGGGTCTTGTGGGCCCCGGTCTTCATCAAGCTAAAAATGGTATATGCGGGCCCCGAATGAAAACGACGAAGAAGACAAAAACGATCGGCGAAATATCTACTTTCCAAAAAGTATATTTTCCCCAAATTCTGAAATTTTCGAAATTCATGGACAGATTTAGTGAAAATGTCATTTTTGCCCTTTTTCCTCGAAAAACGCGATTTCTGAGTATCAAATCAAAATGATCAAAACATGAAAGTTGTTAAACTTCATAAAATGAGTCAAAATACACCAAATCCAGAATTTTTAGAAATCCGAAGTAATTTCCCATAAAAATACAAATCCTAAGGACCGGGTCAAACTAAAGTCAACGGTCTACAAAATCTCCAAGGCAAGGAAAAATCTGGTCAAACTCAAATACGCGGTCAAACTAAATCAAATCTCGCTTAAAAAGCTAAACCACGATTAAAACAATGCTAAACAAAAGGATTGGGGTCGGGATCTTACAGTTGCGGTGGTCGGTGTAGAACTTCCGCAGAGTTTTCTCTCTTTTTCCTTTCTCTGGATTTCTGTGCTTTGTCTGTCTGTGTGTTTGTGCTTTTTTGTGATGATCCTTTCTTCTTGGAGAGCTCTCCTATTTATAGGCTTTTAGGTAGCCATTTAGGAGGGTTTATGAGCTTTGATTGTCATAAAGCTACATAAAGGGAGGAGTTAGAGAATTGAATTCTTTATTTTGTAACTCCTTTTTCTTGGCTTCTGATTGGCCGGAGGAGATTGAGGGCATTTAATCGCCTTTAATCGCCATGATGGGAGGAGTTTCATGGGTTAAATGCCATGAATCTCTTGACTTGTAACTCCCGGATGCTTGCTTCTGATTGGTCCGTCCAAAGAAATGGATTAATGACTGTAACAAAGCTAGTCAATTAATCGCATTAAGTGGTCGCTGAGCAGTTGAAGAGTTGCGGGCCGTGCCGTGTCTTTTGGGATTCTTCTGGCGATGATCATCGATGGATCTTCATGTAGATCGACATCAGATGACCATGTAATTTCATGTGTTTGTTGCTAACAGCGGGTCGGTGCCATCTGTCCTGTCGATTTCTCGATCGGTCGGGTAAAAAGCACACTTTTTTTTGTTGACCGGGTTGCGATCAATATTGTTTTCGATACTCTTGATGATTGACCCGTGTTTTGGACGGATGTCAGAGGATTTGGTGTCTCAAAAGCATGAATTTTGGAAAGTACCAGAGGCTGGGTGCTTCGAATCGCGAAAAAACGGCGAAAACCGGGGTTTCCGGGGCCTTCCCGGTGACCCCGGGCTCCAAGGTCGCCAGCGACCCTGGGGGGGTTTTCCCCCCTTTGTGTCCCGTTTTGTGTCCGTTTTTGCTGTTTTTCGATTCTTTTTTCTTCTGTATTTTCCTTGACATTTTGACCATTTATTGGCCTGATTTCTTTGTAGGAAACCTGATGAGAATCCTTGCATTTTATTTTTCAAAGTTTCCAATTTCCTGAGAAAGCCGAAGACTTTGTCGCGCAGAGCTGCCGATTTTCCGTCAGAAGCTGAAACTGGGTCAAACGATGTCGGAATGACCTGAAATTTAGTGTGAAGCCTCCTGAGCAATAAATAAGACCAACCATAGGCTTTTGTTTGAGTTTTGAAGCCGTTTGGGGTCCAATCACTAGTAGACTCGCTTTTATCGCGATGAAGATGTCGCGGTTTGATGTGCGGTCAACCGATGTCCGATTGACTTGAGATTTGACAGGGAACCTATTGGAGTCATTTTAAGATGATCCATAGGCTCTGTCTTGGAAATCATGGTCCCGGAGAGCTTTGCCGCCGAGAGGCCTGATTTGACTTCCGAGCATCAAACTATGGTCAAATGTTGTTGAAATGACCTGAAATTTGACGTGTAGCCCATTATAAGCATTTTGAAGCCGTCCATGTGCTCTATCTGATGAGTAATGGCCTCGGTGGTTCTCGCCCCCGAGAGGCTTGATTTAGCTGTTCGAGGGTTGATGTAGGGTCAAACGTTGTCGGTTTGACTCGGAACTTGACGTGGAGCCTTTTGGAAGTATTTTGAGACCATCCATCGGCTCTGATCAAAGATCTAGTGTCTCCGATGCTTTTGCCGCCGAGAGCTCCTTTTCGGCTGTCGGAGAAGCGAAGTTAGGCCAAATGATTTTGAAATGGCCCGAAACTTCTTGTGTACTCCTCTTTTGGCTGTCTTGAAGGATCTTGCAGTTTTTGTTTGATTCTGACAAGATTTGATTTTTGGAAGTAGCATTGCCTATTTATGGCAGGTTGCGACTTCATGTAGCTCTTTGGATCTTGAAGAGGCAAAGTGACATTTTTGGTGTCAACAATCTTTTGTTTAGTATTGTTTTTAATTATGGTTTAACTTTTTAAGCGAGATTAGAGTTGGTTTGACTTTGTTTTTGAGTTTGACTAGATTTTTCATAACCTTGGATAGTTTTGAGGACCGTTGACTTTCGTTGACCCGGCCTTTGTAAAATGTATTTTTGAGAGAAATTACTCTTGATTTCTAAAAATCCTAAATTCTAGTTATTTTGATTCATTTTATTGTTATAAACAACTTTCATGTTTTGACCATTTTGATTTAATGCTCAGAAATTGCGTTTTTCGAGAAAAAGGGGCACAAATGACTTTTCACATAAATATGTGCATAAATTTCAAAAATTTCAGAATTTGGCAAAAATATACTTTTTGGAGAGTAGGTATTTCGACGAACAAATTTGTCTTCTTCGTCATCATCGTCCGGGACCCACAAGCACCTGACCTTATGAAGATTGGGGCCCATGGGACCCATAAAAGCCCAACTAGTCTTCTTCTTCCCCATTCATTCTCTTTTTCCTGCAACCCTTGAGAGAACCTAGGGTTTTCTTCCAGCCCTCACTCTCTCTCCTCTTGCAAACTTCCTTCTTGAGTGCCAAGTGAAGGATTGATCTCACCTTCTTCTTCCTCATCTCTCAAGCATTCCAAAGACCCCTTTTCCAAGAACATTGGGCTGGGACAACTCTCCTCTTCAAGCTTTTCTCCTTGTTTGGAACACCAAAAGGTTAGCAATGGTTTTCTTTTCTTAAAAATCTTACTTTCCTAGGTCTTTAGAATGTTTTTCTCATATATACAAAGAGTTTTCATGGAGATTTGAGAAGAATTGATTTCTAGGGTTTGCTCTTGGTTTATTTTGGGGCTTTTGTAGATGGAAGACCTTAAACGCTAGAGAGTTGTGTTTGGAGTGATTTTGTGGTTCCTTTGACCAAGGCAAGTGAATATTCAGTTAATTTGATGATTATGTCAAATATGAATGATTTCTTAATATTCTCATTCTATGTTTTATTCTCCCTATGATTTATGGATTTAATCTTTTAATGATTTGAGCTATGGTTTATGTTACTTCATTTGAGATATGGTTTTATTAAAATTTAAATCTTCATTCTCTATTTTATCACTTTGGTTCAATTATTGTTCTTCAAAATTTAGTATCTTGTTGAATGAAGTAAATCTTGTTTTTATGTGAATGATTAAGATTGATTGGAAGGTTAGTGTATGAATGATTTTGATGAAGGATTGTAGAGGCAAGGAGTGGCAATTTATTTGTAAATTTATGTAGGAAAGGAAGGAGGGGAAAGAAGGAGCCAAAAAGGGCTGGAAAGAGTGCAATTTATGCACTCTTACGGACCCAACAGAATTGGGCCGCTCAAGCGGCCCAGGTTCTAGATGGGGTCCGCTCGAGCGGACCCAGCCCAGATTTTGGGCCCTTTTCAAGGCCCAGTTGGGGACTATTTTGAGGCCTATTTTAAGGCATGTTCCTTGGTGTTTTGTGGGCTCTGTTTGGACCTATTTTGGGCCTATTTTCATCCCGTCTTTCCTCCTTTCTTTGAGACCCAATAACCCCTCTTGATTTGCCTACAAGCCCATGAAAGAATTAAATGAATGATGAAGATTGAAAGTGTGAAAGTGAATGAGAATAATGAAATAATGTTGATGTGTAATATTACCCGGGATTTCTCTTAGTCTTGAGATACACTTAATTATCTCAAGTGTTGAGGATTTTCATTGGTGCCAAACTCATGATTGTAAATCAACACTTGGATGCTAAGTGTGCATTGAGACTTTCCTCGGTAAGTCATTGATTATCATACACTATTCCCTTCCATGTTAGGAAATTTATATGTATTCTTTATCTTATTACTCGAGTGGTTCACCACGATTGAAAATGACATCTTTATTTCAAGATCGAGATTTGTATGTTTTCCTACAAATTATATTGAAATGTATTTGAGTGATTTACTACGGAATTTCGTATGATTTTCTACAAATTGATTTGAAATGTATTTAAGTGGTTTGCCACGGAGATTTGTATCTTTTCAACAAATCGAATGAGTATTGATTTGAGTGGTTTCTCCACGTTTCAAAAGGATCGATTGTATGAATTTTTTATATAAATTGATTTGAAGCGTATTTGAGTGGTTTGCCACGAAAGTGGTTATCTTTCCCATGAATCCAATTGAAAAGTGCATTTGAGTGGATTTGCCACGTTTGAGCATCGATAAAACTACTCATTTGAGTGAGTGATATTGTCCGTGTGATAAGTGCCCGGAGTAGTTACTTTTATCGATGAAAATGTATCGAAGTGATTTGATTGTATTGATTTGGTTTTCATTCGGCACCACTAGGCTTGGGTTCCTCTTCGGGCTGATCACCCGACTTGGGATCCTTATATTGTTTGCCAACTGCAGTTTGGAGCTCTTTATGAGCGATTGTTTCTGGCCATGGCGACGGTTAGATCTTTTCTTCCATTTTGCATGGATTAGAATTGATCGAGTACCTTGTTACTTCGGTAATGAGGTACGAGTACCTTTGTTGCTTCGGTGACAGGTATGAGTACTCTTGTCACTTCGGTGATGAGGTATGTTTCTGAGTGAGTGCTCTTGTTACTTCGGTAATAGGAGAATTTAGCATATGTAGTTGCCAATGCTTTTAACGAACGCCATTGATTTATTTGACCGTCATTGATTTACTCGATTGTTAATGTTTTATTCGATCGCCACTGATTTATTCAATTACTATTGATTTAATTATTTATCATTGATTTATTCTCCTTGTCATATTTCTTCATTTTATCAATGAATTAGAAAGTGTTTTCTTTACTCCAGTGATTATTTATGTTTCAAATCCTAAATGTATCTAGATTGATTTTATATTATTTTATAAATGTCTATCATTCTATAACCTGTTTATTTGCTTGCCAGACCGTCATGTTTGACCCTTTTTGTTTGGTGCCAGGTCTCGTTTTCCTTGCCCTTTTTAGGTGGCCTGAGTGAGGAGGCGGTTGTGCCGTCGGTTGGACTTGAGAGTTGCCCATTAATGTCACATAGATATCAAGATGGCACCAGAGTTCGTAATATAATTGGGGTAGTGATTAATTTAATTAGTTTTTGTTTGTATGGCTTCTAATAGCCTTTTTCTTTGGGATATTTAATGAAAATACTTTGTAACTTGTAACTTAAACATATTTGGGAAATGAAATATCCTGTTACTTCCAGTTCAATGTTTATGACTCTTGACTTTGTTAGATATCGCGATCACTGAGAGGGGGGGTGAATCAGTGATTCCTTAAAAATAGGTCCAATTTAACAACAAAAGCAAATCAAATCACACAAGGACACCAGATTTAACGTGGTTCACCAAAAGGCTACGTCCACGGTTCAAAGACTGTCCGAACACCGATCCGGAACAGATCTGAATCTATTTAGTCGCACCAATGACAAAGAGCACCAACCCTTAAGTTTCAGATAGCACCAACTATCTAGGAAGCACCTACCACCTTTACAATTTATCTGCACCAACAGATAGGATCACCAAACCCCTAACACTAAGCACCAACTTGATGTTCTACAGAATTAAAGTAGAGAACTTTTCTACAGCCTTTCCCCTCTACAATCTCTCTCTCTCAATCCCTTACAAATCGAAATTTAAAGCATAAACAGAGAGACACTTATCTTATGGACGAATCACCATCTTCATGAGCACATTCTCGTCCACACTTGCTGTAGAAACGTGCAACACAACAGCACACAGCAACAGCACCTTCTTCTCTCCAAAACCCTCTTTTTTCTTCTCTCTTCTCTTCTCTTCTCTTCTGTACATTTGAAAACGAACTTAACAAGCCTTATATAGGTTATAGTAACCCTAAAGAGTGTTTAAATTAGGCTAGAATTCGTTTAGAAAGAGTCCCAAACGAAATACATAAGTTTCCTGAATTTTCGTGCAAAACTTCTATTTCTGCGCAACTCAGGTTTCCCATGTGTTCTACCGGTAGTACTACCGGTTTAACAGATGAGATTCTCATGTCCAAACATTCTGCTGGAATATCAGCCTTTTCTACCGGTAGTACTTGCGGTTAAACTTTCTACCGGTAGTACTTGCGGTTGACAGATGGAAATCTCAGGGTCAGCCTTTTCTACCCCTTTTCTACCCCTTTTCTACCCCTGTTCTATCGGTAGAACTACCGGTTGACAGATGAAATTCTGATTTCCTGTACTGTTCTATTTCAGCTCTGTTTTCTCTTAGAAGCTCTATCAACACCACACTTGTGACATTGTGTTGACAATAATTCCAACACAAGATGATACTTGAGATACTAAACACTTCAATGCTTCATAAGACTTCTCAAGGCATCTCAAATTCCAACAATCTCCCCCTTTGGAATTGTTGGCAACACTTGGAACTTCAACACTTGGAACACTTTGAACCAGTTGACCTTCATGAAGCTTCTTCAGAACCATAAACCAACAGAATCAAGATCTTCACATTCACATTCTTGATACCAATCTCCCCCAAGCCATCATAGCATAACTTCTTCTAGCATAGCTTTCTCCTAGCATAACTTTCTCCCCCTTTGACAACAAGTCCAAAGGGACTAACCAAGGAGCGAATAGGATATTCAAGGAATACATTGCTCCCCCTTTCAAGCACAACTCCTAAGGATTAGGAGAGTGAGTAACTCCTAATTTTTTTCGGAGATACTCGAAGACTTCCTTTGGCAGAGGTTTTGTGAAGATATCAGCAACTTGCTCAGTAGTTGGAACATATTCCAACTTTACTTCACCGTCTGCAACCTTTTCCTTGAGAAAGTGAAAGTGGATTGCAACATGCTTCGTTCTAGAATGCTGAACAGGATTCTTAGAGATGTGAATTGCACTTGTGTTGTCACAGAGGATCGGCGTAGGATCTGTTGTCGGAACTCCTAGATCAGAGAGCATTTGCCGCATCCATAACACTTGCGTACAACAAGTTGCCGCTGCAATATATTCCGCTTCCGCTGTAGAAAGGGATACTGAATCTTGTTTCTTACTGTGCCATGCCACCAACCTTTCACCGAGATAGAATGCACCACCGCTTGTACTCTTGCGATCATCTATACATCCAGCCCAATCGGCGTCAGAGTATGCAACAAGAGTGAAGGATTTACCTTTAGGATACCAAATACCAAGCTCCATGGTACCTTTCAGATATCGAAATATCCTTTTTACTGCTGTAAGGTGCGTCTCAGTTGGTGATGCTTGAAATCGAGCCACCATACATACTGCTTGCAGAAGATCCGGTCTTGTAGCAGTCAAATAAAGCAAGCTTCCTATCATAGAACGATAAGAGGTGTGATCAACGGACGAACCCTTATCATCTTTGCTTAGCTTTGTGTTCGTTGTCATTGGTATGCTCACTGGCTTGCTGTCTTCCATGTTAAAACGCTTCAGCATTTCCTTGATGTATTTCATCTGTGATATGAAGATACCATGTTTCAGTTGCTGAACTTGTAAACCAAGGAAGAACTTTAGTTCTCCAAGCATTGACATCTCAAATTCTTTCTTCATCTCTTCAGCAAAATTCCTGCACATTTCCTCATCATTGCCACCAAAGATTATGTCATCGACATAAACAATGACAACCAGCTGTTTGCTCAACTCTGTTTTGACATAAAGATTGCTATCAACCAGTCCTTTTCCAAAGCCGATCTTGCGGAGATAGAGGTCCAGCCTTGCATACCACGCCCTTGGCGCTTGTTTCATCCCATAAAGAGCCTTTTTCAACTTGCACACTAGGTCTGAATTTTTTCTAATGAGAAAACCATCAGGTTGCTCAATGTAGACCTCTTCTTCAAGTAATCCATTCAAGAAGGCTGACTTTACATCCATCTGAAATACCTTGAAGGTTTTGTATGCAGCCAATGCAAGAAACATACGAATGGCTTCCAGACGAGCCACCGGTGCAAAGGTCTCTTCAAAATCTATGCCTTCAACTTGAGCATAGCCTTTACAAACCAACCTTGCTTTGTTTCGTATGACCTGACCATCTTCATTCAGCTTATTCCGAAAGACCCATTTAGTACCAATAACATTCTTATCGGTAGGTCTAGAAACTAGTTCCCATGTGGAGTTCTTCTCAATTTGCTCCAACTCCTCATGCATAGCTTTCAACCAACTTTCATCGAGACTGGCTTCAGCCACAGTCTTGGGTTCAATGGTGGACACAAGTGAGTAATTGCTAACTACACTTTGTCTTGTTTTAACACTGGCCTCAGGATCTCCAATGATTTGATCCTTAGGATGTTGCTCTACCCAAGTGCTTTTCTTTCTAGGTGTAGCATCCTCTGAGTCATCCTTTGATTTCTCAGAATCATTAGGTTCGGCCACTTCGTCATCAATCTCACTCGAGTCCTCATAAACTGGACTGTCATTATGAGTTACATTCTTTGATTCACGGTTTTCATCAATTCTAACATCGGCACTTTCTATGATTTTTCTGGTCCTTTTGTTAAGACATCTGTAGGCCTTACTAGTGGAGGAGTAACCCAGAAATATACCTTCATCAGCTCTTTCGTCAAATTTGCCCGGATTTTGCTCAAGACGCTTGATGTAACACTTGCTACCGAAGACTCTGAAGTGCTTGACTGTTGCTTTTCTCCCAAACCATAGCTCATAAGGAGTTTTGTCTTCATGTGGCCTGATCAAGCATCGATTATGAATGTATACGGCCGTATGGATTGCCTCCTTCCAGTATTTGTCAGCTAGCTTGCTCTCAGTTAGCATTGTGCGAGCCATCTCTTGCACGGTGCGATTTTTCCGTTCCACAACTCCATTTTGCTGTGGAGTTCTAGGGGCTGAATATTGTCTTTGAATGCCATGGTGCTCACAATAGTTAGTGAACTCTTCAGATGTGAATTCACCTCCTCGATCAGACCTTAAAATCTTGATATGTTTTCCAAGCATATTTTCAACCTGTGCTTTAAACACTTTAAAACGATCAAGTGCTTGATGTTTATGCTTAAGAAACAATACCCATGTCATACGAGTATAATCATCAATGCATAACATAAAATACTTATCTCCATTGGTGCTTTGAGTTCGCATCGGTCCACAGAGATCAGTGTGCACTAGTTCAAGAGGTTTCTTTGAATGATGCTCCTTTGACTTGAACATTACCCTCGTTTGCTTTCCCTTTTGGCAAGAATCGCAAATGGGGTTGGAAGGCTTTTCAACTGTAGACATACCTCTGACAGCCTTTGAATTGCAAATTTTTGACATGTTATCAAAGTTTAGATGCCCAAGGCGTTTGTGCCACAACCAACTTTCCTCTGTCTGACTCATCAAGCAAGTCTTTTCAGCTCCATCTGACAATGTATAGAGATTTCCAGCAGTCCTAGATCCAGTAGCCACTGTTTTGCCGTTGCTAGACTTCTTGATAGCAAACCCATTCTTAGTGAAGACAACTTCGTGGCCTTTGTCACAGATCTGGCTCACACTAAGCAAGTTGTGTCTCAGTCCAGACACATATAAGACCTCGTCTGATCTGATCTTGTTTGCCTTTAGCTGAACAACACCTTTTCCGCAGATTTTGGCACCATCATTGTTACCAAACTTCACTGATCCGCCTTCATAGTGCTGTAATTTGACAAATTTTTCCTTATCACCTGTCATATGGCTTGAACAGCCACTATCAAGGACCCATGGTGCTGCCTTCTTTTGTGCATTGAATGCCGTTTGCACAATGAGAGATTCCTTGGAATTATCTTCCCTTTTCTTTGCCCTCCATGCCTTAACTAACTTGGGTTTCTTTTCAACCTGAAATTGGTTAGCAATAGGCAACCTACAATCCCTAGCCAAGTGTCCATAATTATAACACTTATGGCACTCAATTTTGTGGCCGTTTAGGATTGAGAAAGGGTTCCTAGTCACTAATGGACTGTTTCTAACACAGAATCTACAATCAGCTCTTTTATGTCCATATCTATTACAATGATAGCAATAACCATAGAATCTGAACATTCTTCCTTTCTTAGGTGGCTGGTTAAACTCCACAAACCTTTTCTTATTGACCATCTCAATACTAGGCTGAATTTAAAGCTTTGTAGCCTTGAGAGGTATGGCACTTTGTTTCATAAACAAAGAGGGTGCAGCTTTAGAGGACTCTCCGGTCTCAAATCCAATACCAAATTTATTGTGGAAGGGCTTTTGAACTTTCAGAATTTCATTGAGTTTCATTGTCCCTTCAATTGCTTGGAGCACTTTGAGTTTTTGGCTACTTTCCTAGTTTTCAGCCTTTGCTCTAGCGATTTCAGTTTCAAGTTTCATAGCCTCTTCCTCTTTGATACTTATTTGATTTTCAAGGACTTCCACGATTCTTTTATATTCTTCAACTTGAGTTTTCAAAGCAATAACTGAACTTTCAGATTCATGAAGAAGTTTCAGATTTTTCTTACTTGTTTTTCGTTCCATGCTAAGCTCCTCAAGTGCGGCAATGAGTTCTTCTTCAAGATTGACCTCAGCCTCCTCTTCCTCTTCCGGCTCTTGCTCCTCTTCTTCTTCAACAGTAACCATGAAGAGAGCTTCAGTTGCCTCAGCTGATTCATCATCGTCTGAAGTTTCAGACGTGCTGTCATTATATTGACTGATGAAGCTTTTTGCTTTGTCCCTCTTTCTGAAATTTTTCTTCCATTTACTCTTATCAACATAAGAGTCATCATCATTGTTTTCTTTCAGCGGACACTTCGCAGCAAAGTGACCAACACCGCCACAATTGAAGCATTTAAAGGGTAGCTTCCCTTTGTACTTTCCATTGCTTCCTTTCTTCAGCTTTCTAACTAATTGAGCCTCAAGCTCATCATCATCAGTATCAGCATCATGACCAGCAGTCTCTTTTCCCTTTTTCTGAACTTTGAAGGCCGCTTCTCTATCAGATGAAGACGTCTTACCTATGCGCATCTCATAGGCAGTGAGTGAACCACGCAACTCATCCATGGTAAATTCATTCAGATCCTTGGCTTCTTCTATGGCTGAGACTTTTGAATCAAACCGGGGAAGAAGAGATCTTAGAACCTTTTTAACGATGACTGGTTCTTTAATCTCCTCCCCTAGTCCACGAATGTCATTCGTGACTTCATTCACTCGTTGCATATACGAGTCAACATTCTCGCTTTCCTCCATGCGAAGAGACTCGAATTGAGAGCGATGAGTTTGCAATTTCGCTTCTTTGATCTTCTCATCTCCTTCATGAATGCTTTTCAACTTGTCCCATATTTCCTTGGCTGTTTCGCATGCAATTACTTTGACCAGCTCGCTGTCCACAAGGCCACTAAAGAGTGCATTCTGCGCCTTGGAGTCGTTGTCTGCTGTTGACACCAAAAATGTCACTTTGCCTCTTCAAGATCCAAAGAGCTACATGAAGTCGCAACCTGCCATAAATAGGCAATGCTGCTTCCAAAAATCAAATCTTGTCAGAATCAGACAAAAACTGCAAGATTCTTCCAGACAGCCAAAAGAGGAGTACACAAGAAGTTTCGGGCCATTTCAAAATCATTTGGCCTAACTTCGCTTCTCAGACAGCCGAAAAGGAGCTCTCGATGACAAAAGCATCGGAGACACCAAATCTTCGATCAGGGCCGATGGATAGTCTCAAAATACTTCCAAAAGGCTCCACGTCAAGTTCCGAGTCAAACCGACAACGTTTGACCCTACATCAACCCTCGAACAGCTAAATCAAGCCTCTCGGCGGCGAGAACCACCGAGGCCATTACTCATCAGATAGAGCACATGGACGGCTTCAAAATGCTTATAAAGGGCTACACGTCAAATTTCAGGTCATTTCCACAACATCTGACCAAAGTTTGACGCTCGGAAGCCAAATCAGGCCTCTCGGCGGCAAAGCTCTCCGGGACCATGGTTTCCAAGACAGAGCCTATGGATCATCTTAAAATGACTCCAATAGGTTCCCTGTCAAATTTCAAGTCAATCGGACATCGATTGACCGCACATCAAACCGCGACATCTTCATCGCGACAAAAAGCAAGTCTACAGGTGATAGGACCCCAAACGGCTTCAAAACTCAAACAAAAGCCTATGGTTGGTCTTATTTATTGCTCAGGAGGCTTCACACCAAATTTCAGGTCATTCCGACATCGTTTGACCCAGTTTCAGCTTCTGACGGAAAATCGGCAGCTCTGCGCGACAAAGTCTTCGGCTTTCTCAGGAAATTGGAAGCTTTGCAAAATAAAATGCAAGGATTCTCATCAGGTTTCCTACAAAGAAATTAGGCCAATAAATGGTCAAAATGTCAAGGAAAAGTACAGAAGAAAAAAGAATCGAAAAACAGCAAAAACGGACACAAAACGGGACACAAAAGAGGGAAAACCCCCCCAGGACCCTGGGCCAGGGTCGCGCGACCTGGAACCGGGTCGCCGGAAGGCCCGGAAACCCCGGTTTTCGCCGTTTTTTTCGCGATTCGAAGAGCCCAGCCTCTGGTACTTTCCAAAATTCATGCTTTTGAGACACCAAGTCCTCTGACATCTGTCCAAAATACGGGTCAATCATCAAGAGTATCGAAAACAATATTGATCGCCACCCGGTCAACCAAAAAAAAGTGTGCTTTCTACCCGACCGATCGAGAAATCGACAGGACAGATGGCACCGACCCGCTGTTGGCAACAAACACCTGAAATTACATGATCATCTGATGTCAATCTACATGAAGATCCATCGATGATCATCGACAGAAGAATCCCAAAAGACGTGGCACGGCCCGCGACTCTTCAGCTGCTCGGCGACCACTTAATGCGATTAATTGACTAGCTTTATTACAGTCATTAATCCATTTCTTTGGACGGCCCAATCAGAAGCAAGCATTCGGGAGTTACAAGTCAAGAGATTCATGGCATTTAACCCATGAAACTCCTCCCATCATGGCGATTAAAGGCGATTAAATGCCCTCAATCTCCTCCGGCCAATCAGAAGCCAAGAAAAAGGAGTTACAAAATAAACAATTCAATTTTGTAACTCCTCCCATTATGCAGCTTTATGACAATCAAGGCTCATAAACCCTCCTAAATGGCTACCTAAAAGCCTATAAATAGGAGAGCTCTCCAAGAAGAAAAGACATCAGAAACATCAGAGAAAAAAGCACAAACACACAGACAGAAATCCAGAGAAAGGAAAAAGAGAGAAAACTCTGCAGAAGTTCTACACCGGCCACCGCAACAAGGTGACAAAAGTCCCTTGGGGGGTACCCCCCCCCCCCAAGGTCCTTGCCTTCTCCTCCTGCCTCCAATGGCTTAGATGTGGCTTTTCAGCCCGTCTACTCGGCTTTTTATTGGATATAGGACCTCCTTTTGGTCTTTGTCTTCTAAAAACCTGAGGTTATAGCCAAGCCAAGCGAATCAATAGCATCCTCTGTTCTCATCTGCATGGATGATGGCGAAGCCCACATATGGCTTGCGACCGTCAATCTAAACGGGTCCCCCACAATCTCCTGAGAAGTTAGATCCTCCTTTTCTTGCTTTTCATTGTAGTTTGTATTTTTTCAAAAGAGACAAAAATCACAATTCTTGTCTTTCATTGTTGATAAGGATTGTAAATCGGCTATAAACGCCAAAATCGGCTATAAATGCCAAAAATCGGCTATAAACGCCAAAATCGGCTATAAATGCCAAAAAAATCGCCTTTCACGGCAAATCAAGAAAATGTCTCTTTTCTTAAATATATGTGCAATGGAAAACTTGAAAGAAGTTGATTTCCTTTTTACTTGCGAAGGTTGATCTCCGGATCACCACTTGCAATTCCAAGTAAAAATAGAAAATCTGGCACACCCACAAAAAAAGAAATGTTGATGCACGCCCCTTGCCCCCCGGTTACGAAAGGGTCGGACCCGACGGACTCCCACGTCCGCCGACCTCGGTAGGAACTCGAGCATTCGGGGCGCGGTCCATCATCTGCTAACTTCTTCGTTGCAGCATCAGTGGGTACGATGGCAGTATTGTAACCGACTCTGACAGTCTCCCAGACATCATAGCCAAGTGATTTGATGAAAGCCTGCATTCTGATCTTCCAGAAGGAGTAATTAGAACCATCAAACAAAGGTGCTTTCATATTCCCTGTATTGGATGCCATGTGATTTGACAAGAGATCACCCTTAGCGTGTTAAGCTTATCAAGGGAGCCTTGGCGCTCTGATACCAATTGTTAGATATCGCGATCATTAAGAGGGGGGGTGAATCAGTGATTCCTTAAAGACAGGTCCAATTTAACAACAAAAGCAAATCAAATCACACAAGGACACCAGATTTAACGTGGTTCACCAAAAGGCTACGTCCACGGTTCAAAGACTGTCCGAACACCGATCCGGAACAGATCTGAATCTATTTAGTCGCACCAACGACAAAGAGCACCAACCCTTAAGTTTCAGATAGCACCAACTATCTAGGAAGCACCTACCCCCTTTACAATTTATCTGCACCAACAGATAGGATCACCAAACCCCTAACACCAAGCACCAACTTGATGTTCTACAGAATTAAAGTAGAGAACTTTTCTACAGCCTTTCCCCTCTACAATCTCTCTCTCTCAATCCCTTACAAATTGAAATTTAAAGCATAAACAGAGAGACACTTATCTTATGGACGAATCACCATCTTCATGAGCACATTCTCGTCCACACTTGCTGTAGAAACGTGCAACACAACAGCACACAGCAACAGCACCTTCTTCTCTCCAAAACCCTCTTTTTTCTTCTCTCTTCTCTTCTCTTCTCTTCTGTACATTTGAAAACGAACTTAACAAGCCTTTATATAGGTTATAGTAACCCTAAAGAGTGTTTAAATTAGGCTAAAACTCGTCATCTTTAGATTCAGATCCGAGAAATTATGGTTCATTTCTTTCTGAGCACTGGCGCTCGCGGAAATCGCTGAGCCCGTGTTTAGATCGGAATACCATCTGCTCTCTTTGATGAATCCAATCTTGACCTTTCAAAACAGAGAATCTCATCTCATGGATGCGGTCTCAAAACATTTGTGTCTAGCGGTACTAGTACGCCCTTTCAGGGTCTACTGTATTGCGACCGGCACATCTGTAACTCCAACTTTATATTCTTCTTACCTCGAGCAAGCTCTGCTTCTCGATAAGTCGAATTTAAGTTCACAATTGCTTCTAGCAGTCACTGGGATGCCCATTCCGGGCTTACCATACCTGCGATCAGAACAATTGTACCTTCTATGGCATTTTGCCTTCCTCATATTGCTTGGGTCATCTACCTCGAGCAATTTGAAAAGACGAAACCATAGAACTTCCCATTTATGATCATTATATTCTTGTGATTACTAATGGATGTGGTCTTGTTTCAGAAATTTTCGAAAACTAACAATGGCAGCTTCACTAACCATTACTTTCGATGAAAACAAGCACCAACTCATGCTTCAACAGAAACAAACCACGCGCACCTATAAGCGCCCAATCAGCTGTCGAAGCGTCAACTCCCTCGGCAACTCTCTGAACTCCGGGTCGACCTCGACTCCCCGGACTATCGTCTTTGGAACGCTGGGACCATTCCCACTTCCTGAGGAACAAACTGCTCCCTCCAAGAAGCAGAAACTCGCCTCTCAACGTGTCACTACCGTGACACCAAAGGCGAGCACCAGAAGGCCTGAAGCCCGTGGCAGCCCCACGAAGCCTCAACCTGCAAACAACCAGGTCTACCCCAAGACTTGGTCCCCAAGACCTTCACCAAAACAGAGAAGGTCCCAGACATCCACTAAGCCAGCATTCCTGGCCCCACTCAAGGAGAACCAGTTCTATCCTCTTGCCTACATGAAAGAGGAGAGACCCATCTCCAACCTGACTTCCAAGTCAACCCAGCATGAGCCGGCTTGTTCCTACAAGCCCAAAATCAAGTCATGCATCACAAGGCCTCCACAAGCACCTGCTAAGGCCTATAAACCTGCAGTTCGACCCTTCATCTCTACAAGGGCCGAACTTCAAAAATTCAAAGCTTCACTGCAACTGGCGAAGGATAGGGTTCGCATCCTGTCCTTGCCCAGCTACAAAGAAGACAGGCTCGGCTGCTGCGCCCGAGGGAGCACATCCTTCATCGTCAAAGCCCAGTCAGAGCTGACTGAAGCTCAAATTGCTCGTCGTATACGCCGCCGCGCGTCGTACCGACAAAAGAGACTAGAGAAGCAAAGGACCCAGCCTCCCACACTTCAAGCTCTCTCCCAAATGGGTCAAAAAAGAAAGACCCAACCAAGTTGCTGCCGTCCATATGGTTGGAAAAACCAGAAGGCGCCAAAAATCAGCAACAAAAATCCATGTCCGACGTCCGATGACCCGCAGCGTCTCCAGGACAAGAAGACATTCAGAAGAATCCCCTGCTCCTTCAAGCAAAGGACAGCAGAGTGATCCTTCCTCAAGCTCCTCTTCAAAAAGAATGAGCCCCAGCTCAGTCACCAGGACAGTTTCTTCGTTCGAGTCACGAAGGATGAATGTCTTGGCTACAAATTCTGAGCCACCACCCCGCAATCCACCTCCAGAAGATGCGATCACCCGCATCCAGCAGTTGGAACAGGGCCAGCAGAGGATTGAAACTCTGATGGAAAACCTTCTCCTCGCCTTCCAAAATCAGGCGAACAATGAACCTCCTCCGAATCATCAAGACGACGAGGTAAATAGAGAAGAAAATGAGTCACGCGCCCTTACTAAAAAGGACGTAGACGGTATCCTCGCCAAAGCAAAAGAAGAGGATATACTCAAGGAGCATGGGATCAAGCCACCATATCCCTTATGGATGGACTCGGTCCCGTTCCCCACCAAATTCAAGCATCCTACTCTCCAAACATATACGGGGAAAGGATCAGCCAGACAGCACGTCATCCACTTCAAGATCCTGACGGGAGCTATCGCGGATCAAGATGCACTCAAGATCCGCCTCTTTGCAAGTACCTTAAAAGGTACGGCCTTCGATTGGTACTCCACTCTGCCGGAGGACTCAATCCAAAACTGGGCCATGTTAGAGACACGCTTCCTGACTCACTTCAAAGGTGAGGATCACCCCGCTACTATGGCTCAGCTGTGCAGCCTAAAACAGGGGGAGAATGAATCAACATATGACTTCATTCACAAGTGGAAAGCAATGGCATACAAATGCTCTGATGTATTGCCACAAGCGTCGCTAGTCGACATCTGCCGAAACAACATGAGAGCCAGAATCCGCTCCATGATCATCGGCAATAAATCAAAAAACCTGGGAGAACTCCTAGAAGCTTCCATGGAAGCTGAAACGGTGATTAAAGACCTCAACAGTCAGAAATCATCAAGAAAAGAGCCAACCGCCATTACGACCTCAAAACCGAAGAAAAAAGAGGTCCTCAATGTGCAGACCAAGTCAGCTCCTCAGCCACCAAAGAAAGCTGAAAACAAAGATGTTGGTAAGAAACCTGAACTCTCTGATGCCTTCAAAGAACGAGTAGAGAAGAAATACCCGTTTGATGAAGATGTTGATGAAATCTTCGGGGCTCTTGTGGCGAATGGCAAGCTCACCTTGCCTGAACCAAAAAGACCGGGTGATGTTGGCAAAACCAACGATCCTCGGTACTGTCCATACCACCAGATGATCTCGCATCCTCTCAATCAATGCTTCGTTGTGAGAGAGAAAATAAATGAGATGTGGAAAAACGGAGTCATCACCTTTGACAAAAACTATGGGTCTGCCTCCGTCAACATGGTGACATGTGGACAAACATCAAAATCACCGAAGAAGAAGATCACTACTTCCTTCAAAGTGATAAACTCAATCCAAGCGTCCGAGGAACTGGTTCCTTACCCGACACCAGACGGACAACCGATATGGGTACATCCCGATCTCCTGGAAGATGAAAATTGGGAGGTCGTGAAAATAAAGCCTACAGCTCAACAGCGAAGGCAGGCTAGGAAACATCTCCTCAAGCTCAAACGGCAAGAGAAAACCCAGCCAAAACTAGAGGTCAAAGAAAAGGCAGAGGCTTCCTCTACCGCTTCACTGGAGGTAACAAAAACATCCCTTCCAGAGACTTCAAAGGGGGTAAGGAAATTCACTCTCAATGATTTCATGCCACCTCAATTTAAAGAAGCCATGCAGGAGACATCATACTCTTGCAATTCGGTAGTTGGATTCTCCATTGATGGATACGAGTCCAGCGACACCGATGATGGATTCGAATCCAACTACACAGATGAGTGGGAGGAGTCCCTTGAAACAGGAGAATATCTCTCCGATGAAGAATGGGTTCCTGAGTCTCATCTTATGCCAGTTTTCTGGTATAACCCCCTACAGCCACAAGGATCCTGGTCTGATGATAAAAAAGACCAAGAAGCTGTACAAGAAAATGCTGCTGAACCAGCACCTCTCATTACTCCAGTGGAAATCAACAATGTTGAGCCACAAAGAGATGATGAAGAAGAAGATCCGGCTCCCATGCCTGATCTTGAAGAATATGCAAGGATCTTGCAGCGACTACGCTCTAGAACAAGAACAAGAACGCGTCAACGAGCCTCCTCGCAATCCAGAGCCTGAAGTCCCTGAAGACCACCAGGTACATCCTCCCTTAACTCCTGAAAATGGAGAAAATTGCTGGATAGACGATCCTCTCACATCCGAGGATGAGTCTGACTCCGATCAGGCAACGTCTCCCGTCAGAGCTTCCTGTAATGTGATAATTCGGGATTATAGCTCTTCCGAAGCATCGTCTGATGAGAGCACTTACACTCCGGCGACGCCTAGCAATATATCTTCTGGAGCCACCTCGTCTCACGTGACTTTCACTGAGATGACACCCTCTCAGGTTTCTTCTCCTGAGACTGTGACTTCAAAGTTCACACCCTTCCTGACTGAAGAATTCCCAGCCATTGATGCTTGGGACGATGAATTAGTCAACGAAGAAGAAAGATTGCTGGATGCTGTTCAGGACTTGTTCCCGGAAAATGCTCCATGCAACACAATCACTGAGGATGGTAACTCTGCTGCTGATGCATCCTCAGCAAATGAAAAACGACAGCCTCTTGATCCTGAAGACAATCTTCCAAATGAAGACCCTTCTCAAGAAGCTCTCGAAGTTGGTAGAGGCACCCGCTCTGGCCGGGACTACCATAAAAATTACAACCAATCTTCCTTTACATATGTAAATCCTTCGGGAAAAGATGTTGTAAGCGCCCCTAGTGGCAACAATGATGAACATGCAGGCCCTAAGGAGGCTTTCAAGTATGACTTGATTGAACACTTCAAGCACATACCTGCACGTCTACACATCCTAGATTTGTTGCGAATGTCTCCGCACACTCGTGATAATCTCATTTCGGAATTACAAAAGCTGAATGAGGATGTCGACAAACATGCCCCGCAAGTCCTCCAAATTGAAATGGATTACCGGGTCAAAAACTCAGAAGCCTCCTCAAAGGGAGAAAAGAAGAAAACTGAGGGATCATGCATTGAATGCCTCTCGGTTAAAAAAGCAGCCAGTGCAACCATCGCCTTCACAAAGGATGACCTCCTACTTGGCGAAACCAGGCATAACCGACCCCTGTACTTCACAGGGTATATCAAGGAAATGCCTATGCATAGAGTTCAGATCGACCCAGGTTCTGCACTCAACCTCATCTCCACATCGGCTCTTGAAGAGTTGGGCATCCCACCCAGCAAACTGAGCCACACATCTGTATCTATCTTTGGATACGATGGGAGTACTCAAAGGCCTATCGGTAAAATCAGGTTCAAGTTGCAGATCGGTGATCTTATCTCTGAGGTCACAGTGTATGCAATAAAGACCCCTTCATGCTACAACATCCTTCTCGGACGCCCTTGGATCCACGAGAATGGTGTTGTCCCTTCAACTCTACATCAATGCATCAAGTTTGTTGGCGACGACGGCATGATACATCGACTCTTTGCGGACAGAAAACCCTTCAAAGGTAAAGAAATCCACTTCGCAGACTCACAGATGTATGAAGGTGAAAAAGAAGAAGAGGAAAAGCACACAGCATCCTTTGCCGAAAATCTCCAGAAAGATAAAGGCAAAGCTCCTCAACAATCACCGGAAGAAAATAAACCATCCGGTAAATCTGAAGAGAGCATTCAAACTCCCTTCATCATCTCCCTCAAATCTTCAAAGCCTTTGGTCATCACAACTAAAGTGAAGAAGGCAAAACAAAAGCCTGGGGGCAAATTTGTTGTCTCTTTCGTGTCTATCATGCAAGACACGGACTCGGATTCAGAGCCAGAAGACGACACATCGTCAAGCCAAGCTGACACTCAGCAAGTTCAGCCTGCTCTTACTCCAATGGAGACAACTTCTGACATAGAAGATCCTACGTCAGCTTCCTTCGTTGTTCCAGCAACTTCAACAAAGGAAAAGCCGATCTTCTTCCATAGATCGGATGCTTCTTCATCAAACTCCATGCTTGAACCTTTCCAAAATAAAGGTACGCCTCAACTATCCTTATACAGTTCTGTGGCACAAGCTATTATGAAGAAAATGGGCTATGACGCTCAAAACCCAGTCGGTTTGGGAGAAGGACGCGGTATTCTCACGCCATTGGGGCCCGTCTTGACCAAAAGCCAGCTGGAAGATTGGAGACTCTACGGCTATGTAGAAAAGTCTTCACACGGGTTAGGGTATGATCCTGACACTCCCTTGAGACAGTTGACACAAAGGCTTAAAAGTCAATATACTGACCAAGCCTCAACATCTCAAGTCCATGAAGACATCGATCTCCCTGGATATCTCTTTGATGAGTCACCTGACAAAGATCCAGGAAGCTCATCCAATTGGCACGATTTCTCCGAAAATGAAGAGGAGTTGTCCGATGGCACAGACGTGTGGACTTCTGACCCAGAAGAACCCTCATCTCCAAAAGAAGTAACCTACTTCGACTCGGTTTCAACAGGCGATTGGGATCATCTCATAGCAAACCTTGGGAAAATTACCGATCAAGAAGACCCGTGGAAAGGAACAAAACCTTGGTCTGGAAATGCCCTTGAAACCCCAGAAGGTTTCGTTGAGCTGGAAGCCTCCGAAAATATTGTGGAGGAACCACCTTCGAACCTTCCAACAGAAGATCCTGTTCAAAAGATAGACTTGGGAACACCAGATAACCCACGTCCTGTATTCATAAGCAAGAATATAAAGGATGATGAGTTACCCGAGTATATCTCCTTTCTTCGTGAGTTCGTTGATTGCTTTGCATGGTCTTACGCTGAAATGCCAGGCTTAGACCCCAAAATAGCAGTTCACAAACTCAATCTTCAAGAAGACATCAAGCCTGTCAAGCAAGGCCAAAGAAGATTCCGTCCAGATGTGATGGATAAAATTGAACAAGAAGTTCAAAAACTCAAAAGCGTCGGCTTCATCCGTGAGGAACAACATCCTGAATGGTTGGCCAACATTGTCCCCGTGACAAAGAAAAATGGGCAGATCAGGGTCTGTATTGATTATAGAGACCTGAATGGCGCATGCCCAAAAGATGAATTTCCGCTCCCCATACCAGAGGTAATGATTGATAATACCTGTGGATTCGAGCGAATGACATTCATGGATGGTTTCTCTGGCTACAATCAGATAAAGATGCATCCTGAGGATGAAAAACATACATCCTTTCGAACCCCATTTGGCGTGTATTGTTACACTGTCATGCCATTTGGTCTGAAAAATGCTGGTGCCACATATCAGAGGGCTATGATGAAAATATTCCAAGATATGCAGCACAAGACGGTTGAATGTTACGTTGATGACCTCGCCGTCAAAAGCAAAAGAAAAGAAGATCATCTCGAAAACCTTCGAGAAGTCTTCCTCCGGCTTCGCAAACACAAACTGCGAATGAATCCATTGAAATGCTTCTTCGGCGTCTCGTCGGGTAAGTTCCTCGGATTCTTAGTTCGGAAAGCTGGAATAGAGCTTGACCCCATAAAAGTCAAAGCCATTCTAGAAATGCCCTCTCCAAGAACCTTGAGAGAACTCAAAGGGCTTCAAGGGAGATTGGCCTACATCAGACGGTTCATCTCCAATCTTTCGGGGAAATGCCGTCCATTCTCCCGGTTGATGAAAAAAGGTGTAAACTTTGTCTGGGATGCTGACTGTGAAGCTGCTTTCCAAGACATCAAGTCATACCTGACAAAACCTCCAGTGTTAGCTGCTCCTACCACTGGAAAACCATTCATCTTGTACACAAGAGCCCTTGATCACTCTCTGGGAGCTCTGCTTGCGCAAGAAAATGATCAAAGAAAAGAAGCTGCTCTATATTACCTCAGCCGCATGCTAGTAGGTGCAGAGCATCGCTACTCTCCAGTCAAAAAAGAATGTCTTGCAGTGATGTTCGTTGTACAAAAGCTGCGTCACTACTTGCTTTCCAACACAGTCTACCTGGTCTCGAGGGTCAACCTCTTGAAGGTCCTTGTCACAAAGGCAGGTTCTCTCAATGCTCGACTGGCAAAATGGTCCATCCTTCTGTCACAATTTGATATTAGGTATGTACCACAAAAAGCAATCAAAGGACAAGCTCTAGCGAACTTCCTCGCAGAGCATCCATTGCTTAAAGATTCTCCACTCAGAGATGATCTCCCAGACGAACCAGTCTACAATGTGGAGACTTTCTCACAAAGTGCCTCCTGGGATATGTACTTTGACGGTGCAACCAGGACAAATGAAAAAAGACAGCTAATCTCGGGAGTTGGCATCCTCTTTGTTAGCCCCGACAAATACATGATTCCACACGCTTTCTCGCTACTGGAACCATGCACAAACAATGCAGCTGAATATCAAGCTCTGATCTTAGGATTGGAACTCGCCATCGAATCCGGTATCACCATGCTGGAAGTCTTTGGAGACTCTCAACTGATCGTCAACCAGATGAATCAGAAATTTGAAGTCAGGAAGCCAGATTTGTTGCCCTACTACAACAAGGCACAATCACTTCTGCAAAAGTTTAACATCTGTCACATCACCCACATTCGTAGAGGTGAAAACATACGTGCGGATGCCCTAGCCGGACTTGCCGCATCCATGGCAATCCAGGAAGGGGAAAACATGCAAATCACAGTGTGCGAAAGAAGAATCCTTCCTCCTCTTAACACACACCAAGCAGTTGCTGAATGCCACCAAGTGGTCGGAAGTCGGATTTCAATCCTTCAAACTTCAATTGGCGACTGGAGGGATCCGTTCATTGATTACATTATGTTCGGAATCCTACCTGAAGATCCAAAAGAACGGGTAAGCATCCAAAGGCGAACCCCAAGCTTTCATTTGGATATTCCTTCAAAAATCCTTTACAGGAAATCCTTCAACGGAGTACTTCTACGCTGCTTGTCACAACAAGAGGCTGAAGAAACACTCAAAGAAGTTCATGCTGGTCTTTGTGGAGCTCATCAGGCTGGACCTAAGCTCTATGATCAGATAAAAAGGTTAGGATATTACTGGCCTACCATGGTAGCTGACGCAATGCAATTTGCTAAGCGCTGCCAACAATGCCAAGTTCATGGAGATTACATTCACATGCCTCCAGAATGGCTGCATCCTACAGCGATCTCATGGCCTTTCGAAGCCTGGGGTATGGACATCATAGGTCCTATTTCTCCCCCTTCAAGCAAAGGTCATCGCTTCATCTTCGCCGCTACGGATTACTTCTCCAAGTGGTCAGAAGCATTTGCGTTTAACGAAATGAAGACCTCATCAGTCCTTCAGTTCCTACGCACCAACATCATTTGTCGTTTCGGCATACCCAAAAGATTCGTCCATGATAACGGATCACAATTCCGGGATCATCGATTCTACAGGTTCTGCGACAAATACAAAATCCAAAGCTGTCCTTCGACTCCATACAATCCGGCAGCAAATGGGTTAGCAGAAGCTTTCAACAAGACACTCTGCAAAATCCTTAAAAAAATGGTCTCTAATCACAAAAGAGACTGGAGCGACAAAATGTCTGAAGCTTTGTGGGCCTATCGAACCACCGTTCGAGGACCAACCCATAGCACACCATTCTCCTTGGTCTATGGATGCGAAGCTGTCGTGCCCTTGGAAGTACAAATTCCTTCCTTGAGGGTATCCTTGCAAAATGACATGACTCAAGAAAGCAATGTCAAATTGCGGCTCCATGAGCTGGACAATCTCGATGAGAGACGGCTCGAAGCTCAACAAAGCATTGAACTTTACCAAGCACGCATGGCAGGATCTTTCGATAAAAAGGTCAGGCAACGCGCCTACAAAAAGAATGACTTGGTTCTTGCGGTAAAAAGACCAATGGTCTTCGCTCACAAGTCCAAAGGCAAATTTGAGCCGAAATGGGAGGGACCCTACGTCATCGACAAAGTTTTCTCCAATGGCGCATACGCACTCCTAAACATGGAAGGTGACAGATGTATGCTGCCCATCAATGGCAAGTTCTTAAAGCGGTACTACCCTTGAAGACTTACCCAACTGGGTAAGAGCAATGCCTGTATGGCCAAAACCGGTTTCTAGGTACACGCTCGCTAAACCCACCCTTTTTTAGAATTTTCATATCAAATGTTGAAATTTCTAGAAATCTAAAACAATGCTTACTTTCATCGTTTCATTGTTCAAAAAAAATATATATATATATATATCCAAGTTTAGGAACCTTTCCCTAACTTGACCAAAATTTTCAACCCTTGAACCCAAAATTCATGGTTTGAAACAAAAATCCGGATTCAGGGATTTCCACCCTAGTCTACCCTGCCTTTTACCGCCAAAATGGTTTTAGGTCAAAATTTATGACCCTCGTGTCTTTAAACAAAAAAAAAATGGTTTTTCAAAAACCGCGAGGAAGCGACGCTTAGTCGATACTTGCACAAATCGGAAGCAAGCGAACCACGTTCGACACTTCCAAAATCGCAGGGAAGCGACATTTCGTCGATACTTGCAAAATCCAAAACCGTGGAAACGCAACATTTCAGTTGATATCCACAACCCAAATTTCAAAGGTTCGAAAAAACCTAAAAAACTGTGGAGACGCAACATTTCAGTTGATATCCATAACCCAAAGGTTCGAGAAAACCACAAATTTCAAAAATCGTGGGGAAACGACATCAAGTCAGTACCCGCAAAACCAAAATTTTTGAAAAGCAAGGATGCGACATTCCATCGATACTTGCACCCAAATCCGCGAGGATGCGACATTCCATCGATACTCGCAACCGAATGAGCAAGGATGCGACATTCCATCGATACTTGCAAGAACATTCAGCAGGGAGGCGACTTTTAGTCGATACTTGCATTTTTTGAAAACCAAACCGGCTATAAATGCCATCAAAACAGGCTATAAATGCCACAAACCGGCTATAAATGCCATCAAAACAGGCTATAAATGCCACAAACCGGCTATCAATGCCACCAAAACAAAACCGGCTATCAATGCCACAAACAAAAACTTGGATTTCAAAAAAAAAACCGGCTATCAATGCCACCAAAACAAAACAGGCTATCAATGCCACCAAAAACCGGCTATCAATGCCACCAAAACTGGCTATAGATGCCACAAAAAAAAACTCGGCTATCAATGCCACAAGAAAAGCTGGCTCTCATGCCAAAATTGGCTTCCATGCCACAAACAAAAACCTGGCTTTCATGCCAAAACAATTACTTGACAAAAGATTTTCACAAAATGACAACCTTTTGATCAAATCCCATTTAGCAATTACTTTTATCACAAAAAGATTCAAGTGAGCGTAGGGATAACAAAAAAAAAAAGCATCCCATTTAGCAATTACTTTTATCACAAAAAGATTCAAGTGAGCGTAGGGATAACAAAAAAAAAAGAGAGAGCATCCCATTTAGCAATTACTTTTATCACAAAAAGATTAAAGTGAGCGTAGGGATAACAAAAAAAAAAAGAAAGTGTTCACAAGCACTACACAAAAAAAAAGGGAGTACCAAAAAAATACATGTGGTACCAAAAAAAGAAAGTGTTCACAAGCACTACAAAAAAAATATACCAAAAAAAATACAAGTGGTACAAAAAAAAAAAGAAAGAAGGATGGTTTCTGTATACAGGAGCTCAATCAAAAACGGTCTCCAGCCAAGAGTTCAGCTCCTTAAGCAAGCTTTTGGCTTCATCCGTCAAGGATTCCAAGGCACGCTTCTTCAGGAACCTGCCATGAGATGCTGGGGTGGGCTGTAACCCTTCTTCTGCACTGGGAAGCTTCCTTCGAGCGGTTTTCCATTGTTTGTCCTCATCAGACTTCCTTTTGAGAACTCGAATGGCATCCGCAACTCGGTGAATCAGAGCAGTCTCCCTTTCACGAGCCTCTGTTATTTCAGTCCACTTGGCAGCGACTTGTGCCTGCAGATGCTCAAGACGTTTCCTGGCCTCATCGACCTCCCTATCAAGGATGTTAAGGTCATGTGTCAGCCTAATGATGGTTATTTCTTCTAAGTTCCTCTCTCGGACTGCCTGCTTCTTGCTTTCTGTAGCCTCATCCAGGTCAGATTGAGCCTTATCCGCAGGGTCCGAGAACATCTCCTTGAAGAACTGATCGTCAGGAAAACCCATGGTCTCAAACCACTTGTCACCCAACTCAATGATCCTATTAACGATCGCCCTGGCATATGTGACATCCAAACCAGCTTCTTCAGCATCACCGAGAATCTCACGCACATGCTGGATCATGCTAAATCCGGCTTCCAAGTGCCCAGAAAAGAGAGTCTCAATCCAAGAGCTCAGAACTCGCACCACCACCTTCTTCGCAAAAAGAAGAGATGGCCCAGCTGAAGATTCGCCCAACTCCGTTGGTCGGCTGCTCATGTCATCATCTGTTGAAAGAGTAACAAAAGAACTCTTTCCAGTTGAAGCTGCTCCTGCTCGGGAAGGAATCTCAGCGCGAGGAATCTCCTCAACATTGTCAGAACTGGTCCCAGGAGTCTCTACCTCTGGATTAACCTCTGGCATCCCTTGCTCTGGAAGCGACGGACCCTCCTCTGTCACTTCAAAACCTGCCAAAGAAACACAAAAAGGTATGAATATAATCCTGTTCGAAAATCATTATCAGGGTTATTACTATAAAATACCTTCTTCGACGACTGGCGGAACACTCTCTTCCTCCATGAACTCATCGAAAGCATCATCAACATTTACGTCCATCGATGGTTCAAAGTCATCAGAACCCTGTGGCAAGTCAGCTGACAAAAAAAAATGTTAGCAAACCAAGTCACAGACAAAAAAAAAGAGCAAAAGAAGTCGTACCAATTGGAGATTCTGGATTTACTCCAGAGTCCCTCGGTTCTTCTTCAGGTGCCTCAACAGGATCCATCACCACCTCATCGGTTGGGACCTCAGGCATCACCAAGTCTTCCTCTGCTAAAAAAAAAAAAAAGAAAAGCAGAAACAAGAAGCAAATCAGAACATGGAAAAAATCCCATGAAAAGAAATGGAAAGAGAAAAAGGAAGAATCATACCTTCACCAACGGTCTCTTCTTCTCGGCTTCTCTTCTCTGGAGGCTCGTCAACATCCACTGGCACATCCTCATTGATAGTAAGAGGAACTTCCAAGTTAGGAGAGTCCTCATGCTGCCCCTTGCTGTGATGATGACTCCTCCCCCTCTTACCCCGGCGGACTCGCTTCTTAGAGGAACCTGCCCCACTTGACTCCTCACTGGATGTTCTACTCTTGCCAGTAGACTCCACGGAAGCCTGCCTCTGTGCCGCTTGCATCCAAGCACCAAGTTCGGCTTCCTCCTGTTCTAGCTGCTCCAAAGCCTCGTCAGGTATTTCTCGAACAGCTTCAGAACCAATGACGCCCTGGTCACCGAGAAAGCCTATCTTGTGCTTCTCTCCAGAAAGGAAGGCCCAAACTTCCTCTCGCCGGATGCCATCCGACTTTCCAAGGCCCTTTCCAGATGCCAGCTTCACATCAAGCTCCTTCTTGGAAAGCCCCCAATATGCCGAAAAGCTCTCCGCGAACCACTTCGCAAAGCCGGCAGTCCGGGAAGTCAGCAACACAGGATAAGAAATCATGGCTGTAGTGTCTTCAGCACTATAGAAAGCCCATGCATTTCTTCTGTCCTGTAAGCCTCCAAAGCGCTTCACCATGCTTGAAGGCGCTCCAACAACGCCTTGAGAAAAGCCCAGCTGCAAAGCAAAGCGAGAGGGTACATACGGCTGGATGTCGATGAAAAGATGTCTGCGGTACACCATCGTGCCGACACGTATGCTGAAAAGCCACTCTCTCTCTGCATTTGTCAAGGAATAATGCCTTCCCGACCCCGCCCTGGTAGAGTCTCGGGAGGCACCAAAATCAAAAGCCTTCTTTCCGCAACTCCGGAGAAAGCTTCACTGAAGATTGCCCCATCTCGACGTCCCTGAACCGTCGGATCCTCATGCGGGCAAACAAAAGTGATTCGGACACGGCTTTGCCCTTAGCCAGTCGAATCATCAGAGGATCATCATCCTGTGCAGCACCCAGCCGATGGAAGCCAGGACAGTGGTATACATACCACGAATAAAAGATATGGGCTGAAAATACCCTATTCATGGGAAGCCCAAGCCGAACCAAAAAAGCAGCAGCCTGCAGTTCGGTACACAAGTAGGAGTAAAGAGCTGGCACCAAAGCAAGCTGCTCTCCAAACGCCATCTGACAAGCCGGGAAAATACAATGCGGCCTGATGTGCGTTCCATCTCCTCCAGCAAAAACAGCCTCACCAAGCCAATAAGTGAGGTAAACAGCGAGATCTCTCCGCAGTGCAATGTCAGGACATATGGCATTTGTACTTGCACAGAAATCTCTCAACTCTTCTTGCATGGCCAAGATCTTCTTTGAACTTGGATCTTGAGCTCCGGCTTCTTGGGTCACGCTATCAGAAGGCTCCCTGCTATCAAAAAAGTTGGGGAATGAAGAGCTAAAACTCTTCCAACTGCTGGATCTAACTTTCAAACCCTCCTTCTCCTTCAAAAAATCATAGAAGGCGACAAGCTGAAAGTATAGAAGCCTGAACTCCTCAGACTGCCCCTCGAGGACGCTGTCAATCGGCATAAACTCCTCATAGAGTTTGCCGAGGATGGGCAATCCAGTAATGGCGCTCAGCTCCTTCAAAGAAAAACCAATCTCACCATTCGTCACAACGAAGGTATTGGTTTGAGGGAGGAATGACTCCAGCATAGCCATGAAGGCCTCGTCGGAAAAGATCACGGTCTCCCTAAAGGCGCGGACCGCATCAAAAATCCCGGCTTCCTTCAAAACGGCGCCACCAATCAGCAGGACGCGATCAGTCGACGACTTCCACTCGGAGTCAGCATTGAAACGACCTCGAAGTCGAAAAGGCTTGATCCAATTGCTGCCATCACCACTGAAAATACCAAGGCCCACCGGTCTCAAATCGACCGACGGATAATCAGAGCCCTGGTAGCCGCTGGAGGGCATCAACAGGTCCATGTCAACAGGCGACCTCTCCGTATATCCAGGAGAACCGCCAACAAAAACCCCGGTCTTGATTACATTTGTCCTTCTCACCCAGCTTGGAGGATCTTCCCTCTTAGGGCACGTGGGGGCAAGGCTCAGAATCGAGACGGTGCGATCAAACGTCGACCGGGTAGCAACAGTCTTCTTCTCACCATCTGCTGTGAAGGAAAACTGAAAACATCTCCTCTGGTATGTCATGTCATCAGGGACTGCATCACCAAAGAAGAAGGTAGGCTTGGGCAAAACGCTCTGATCTTCCATCACCCATGGACGACTGCTTACCATGATCTTATAGAATTCCTCTCCCTTGAGAGCAATCAGTCGCTGCCTCATCTCATCTCTGTTGAGGGAGTCGCACTCTTCCAGATTTCTCTCAACATACTGGACCTTCTCAAAAGCCTGCTGAACGGCCGGATTAGAAGATCTAGAAGATCGACGAGGTATGCTTGTAGCAGGCTCTTTACCCTTGTTCGCTCTGGAGGAACCACCTGAAAAGGATGGAAAAGAAAAAGATCAAACATCAAAATGACAGAATCTCGCTAAAAAAATCTGGCGAAATTTTGACATGATGACGGGGCAATTCCGAAGAAAAGGAACTATCCCGAAAGAAATAGAAAGCTTGAAGATGGGCTCAACATCGCTGCGAGCTCCAAATTCCCAAATTTGCAAAAACTTTCAGGTATGCTATCACATCATGCTACAAATTTAATTTACAAATTGAATGCATGCATGAACATCTTGGTTTGCGAAAAAAAAATGCATTATCATGATGAGCAAAAAAAAAAAAAAGAAACTTTCTCAAAAAAAAGAGGGCTGGCCCACAGGCCACGTGGCCGTACGGCCAGATCCGTACGGATCTGTCCGTACGGCCCACAAACAAAAAAAAAACAACAAAAACATGAGAAAAAAAAAGAAAGAAGAAAAAAAAAACGTGTGAAAAAAAAAGAAGAAAAGAAAAAGAAAGAAACAAAAAGAAGGGAAAGAAAGAAAGATCTTTTTATTTTTCCTACAATGGAGTTTTCTTGAAAAAGGGAACTTACTTGAAGCCATTGATGGAGAAGAAGAAGAAAAGTCTTGAAGATGTTGAAGAAGAAAAGCTCTTGGTCTTGAAGCTCTCTTGAGATTATTGCAAAAGAAAGTAATAAGAGCAAGAGATCCAACCTTCTCCTTGCTTTTATAGAGGAGAGCAAACCAAAGAAGGAAAGAAGAAAGAGGTAAGTGTTACTGATTAGTAACCTTACCAAAAGAAAGAGATTAGAAAGATTCTTTCCCAAAAGAAAGATATCTTGAAGGATTTTCTCCCAAAAAGAAATCTATGACGGATTCTTTCCCAAAAGAAAGATATCTTGAGATATCCTATCCCAAAATAAAGGGATCATGAGAGATTCTCTCCAAGTAAAGATATTCTTAGATATTCTCTATCCAAATGAGATATTTTTGGATATTCTTTACAAAAATGACACCATATGAGATCTAAGCCATTTCAAAAGCTTAAGGTCCCATGGGTTAGCCCATATGAGCCAGGTTTGACCACCTAGGCACACAAAAAAAAAAAAAATTGGGCTTTTAGTCAAAGAGAAATCCCTCTTACCAAGAGCATACAAAAATGGTTCCATGCCTCTTTTGAGTTGATTCGACCATACAAAGAAAATTCCAAGCCCCATGAGCTTCCAAAAATCAAACCATCCAGCCTCATCTACCAAATTGAGCCAAAATCTTGAAATTGACATTCCACAAAAATCAAACCAAATCCTGGTCCCCTAACTTGCCACATACAGCCTGTTAGGTCACAAGACCAAAAATCAAAAACCAAAACCTGATCCCCTAAATTGCCACATACAGCCTGTTAGGTCACAAGATCAAAACCAAAATTGATCCCCCAACATTCCACATACAGCTTGTTGGGTCACACGATCAAAACCAAACCCGACCCCCTAACCTGCCACATATAGCCTGTTAGGTCACAAGGTCAAAACCCAAATCCACATCCCTGATGTCATCTTCAAAACTTTGCCTCGAGATGGTATGTGATCCCTTTCACTACCATAAAATTCCCCTGGAAGCTCAAAAGGCTACAAATACCAAAAAGAAAGACTGCTCAAAGACTCTTGATCAAGTCACAGGTTCTCCTTCGAAAATCTCTTCGAGGCACATCGACTACAAAAGTTAAGCAACTCGTCGCTGTACCTCGAGGGGGCATTTGTTGACACCAAAAATGTTACTTTGCCTCTTCAAGATCCAAAGAGCTACATGAAGTCGCAACCTGCCATAAATAGGCAATGTTGCTTCCAAAAATCAAATCTTGTCAGAATCAGACAAAAACTGCAAGATTCTTCCAGACAGCCAAAAGAGGAGTACACAAGAAGTTTCGGGCCATTTCAAAATCATTTGGCCTAACTTCGCTTCTCAGACAGCCGAAAAGGAGCTCTCGACGACAAAAGCATCGGAGACACCAAATCTTCGATCAGGGCCGATGGATAGTCTCAAAATACTTCCAAAAGGCTCCACGTCAAGTTCCGAGTCAAACCGACAACGTTTGACCCTACATCAACCCTCGAACAGCTAAATCAAGCCTCTCGGCGGCGAGAACCACCGAGGCCATTACTCATCAGATAGAGCACATGGACGGCTTCAAAATGCTTATAAAGGGCTACACGTCAAATTTCAGGTCATTTCCACAACATCTGACCATAGTTTGACGCTCGGAA
This sequence comes from Litsea cubeba, assembly GCA_012931725.1. Taxonomy (NCBI): domain Eukaryota; kingdom Viridiplantae; phylum Streptophyta; class Magnoliopsida; order Laurales; family Lauraceae; genus Litsea; species Litsea cubeba. The sequence goes on along the minus strand of CM022955.1, from coordinate 25,179,169 downwards.
GCCAAATCAAGGCCTCTCGGCGGCAAAGCTCTCCGGGACCATGGTTTCCAAGACAGAGCCTATGGATCATCTTAAAATGACTCCAATAGGTTCCCTGTCAAATTTCAAGTCAATCGGACATCGATTGACCGCACATCAAACCGCGACATCTTCATCGCGACAAAAAGCAAGTCTACAGGTGATAGGACCCCAAACGGCTTCAAAACTCAAACAAAAGCCTATGGTTGGTCTTATTTATTGCTCAGGAGGCTTCACACCAAATTTCAGGTCATTCCGACATCGTTTGACCCAGTTTCAGCTTCTGACGGAAAATCGGCAGCTCTGCGCGACAAAGTCTTCGGCTTTCTCAGGAAATTGGAAGTTTTGCAAAATAAAATGTAAGGATTCTCATCAGGTTTCCTACAAAGAAATTAGGCCAATAAATGGTCAAAATGTCAAGGAAAAGTACAGAAGAAAAAAGAATCGAAAAACAGCAAAAACGGACACAAAACGGGACACGAAAGGGGGAAAACCCCCCCAGGACCCTGGGCCAGGGTCGCCGGCGACCTTGGAACCCGGGGTCGCCGGGAAGGCCCCGGAAACCCCGGTTTTCGCCGTTTTTTCGCGATTCGAAGAGCCCAGCCTCTGGTACTTTCCAAAATTCATGCTTTTGAGACACCAAGTCCTCTGACATCCGTCCAAAACACGGGTCAATCATCAAGAGTATCGAAAACAATATTGATCGCCACCCGGTCAACCAAAAGAAAGTGTGATTTCTACCCGACCGATCGAGAAATCGACAGGACAGATGGCACCGACCCGCTGTTGGCAACAAACACCTGAAATTACATGATCATCTGATGTCAATCTACATGAAGATCCATCGATGATCATCGACAGAAGAATCCCAAAAGACGTGGCACGGCCCGCGACTCTTCAGCTGCTCGGCGACCACTTAATGCGATTAATTGACTAGCTTTATTACAGTCATTAATCCATTTCTTTGGACGGCCCAATCAGAAGCAAGCATTCGGGAGTTACAAGTCAAGAGATTCATGGCATTTAACCTATGAAACTCCTCCCATCATGGCGATTAAAGGCGATTAAATGCCCTCAATCTCCTCCGGCCAATCAGAAGCCAAGAAAAAGGAGTTACAAAATAAACAATTCAATTTTGTAACTCCTCCCATTATGCAGCTTTATGACAATCAAGGCTCATAAACCCTCCTAAATGGCTACCTAAAAGCCTATAAATAGGAGAGCTCTCCAAGAAGAAAAGACATCAGAAACATCAGAGAAAAAAGCACAAACACACAGACAGAATCCAGATAAAGGAAAAAGAGAGAAAACTCTGCGGAAGTTCTACACCGGCCACCGCAACAAGGTGACAAAAGTCCCTTGGGGGGTACCCCCCCCCCAAGGTCCTTGCCTTCTCCTCCTGCCTCCAATGGCTTAGATGTGGCTTTTCAGCCCGCCTACTCGGCTTTTTATTGGATATAGGACCTCCTTTTGGTCTTTGTCTTCTAAAAACCTGAGGTTATAGCCAAGCCAAGCAAATCAATAGCATCCTCTGTTCTCATCTGCATGGATGATGGCGAAGCCCACATATGGCTTGCGACCGTCAATCTAAACGGGTCCCCCACAATCTCCTGAGAAGTTAGATCCTCCTTTTCTTGCTTTTCATTGTAGTTTGTATTTTTTCAAAAGAGACAAAAATCACAATTCTTGTCTTTCATTGTTGATAAGGATTGTAAATCGGCTATAAACGCCAAAATCGGCTATAAACGCCAAAAATCGGCTATAAACGCCAAAATCGGCTATAAATGCCAAAAAAATCGCCTTTCACGGCAAATCAAGAAAATGTCTCTTTTCTTAAATATATGTGCAATGGAAAACTTGAAAGAAGTTGATTTCCTTTTTACTTGCGAAGGTTGATCTCCGGATCACCACTTGCAATTCCAAGTAAAAATAGAAAATCTGGCACACCCACAAAAAAAGAAGTGTTGATGCACGCCCCTTGCCCCCCGGTTACGAAAGGGTCGGACCCGACGGACTCCCACGTCCGCCGACCTCGGTAGGAACTCGAGCATTCGGGGCGCGGTCCATCATCTGCTAACTTCTTCGTTGCAGCATCAGTGGGTACGATGGCAGTATTGTAACCGACTCTGACAGTCTCCCAGACATCATAGCCAAGTGATTTGATGAAAGCCTGCATTCTGATCTTCCAGAAGGAGTAATTAGAACCATCAAACAAAGGTGCTTTCATATTCCCTGTATTGGATGCCATGTGATTTGACAAGAGATCACCCTTAGCGTGTTAAGCTTATCAAGGGAGCCTTGGCGCTCTGATACCAATTGTTAGATATCGCGATCATTGAGAGGGGGGGGTGAATCAGTGATTCCTTAAAAACAGGTCCAATTTAACAACAAAAGCAAATCAAATCACACAAGGACACCAGATTTAACGTGGTTCACCAAAAGGCTACGTCCACGGTTCAAAGACTGTACGAACACCGATCCGGAACAGATCTGAATCTATTTAGTCGCACCAACGACAAAGAGCACCAACCCTTAAGTTTCAGATAGCACCAACTATCTAGGAAGCACCTACCCCCTTTACAATTTATCTGCACCAACAGATAGGATCACCAAACCCCTAACACCAAGCACCAACTTGATGTTCTACAGAATTAAAGTAGAGAACTTTTCTACAGCCTTTCCCCTCTACAATCTCTCTCTCTCAATCCCTTACAAATTGAAATTTAAAGCATAAACAGAGAGACACTTATCTTATGGACGAATCACCATCTTCATGAGCACATTCTCGTCCACACTTGCTGTAGAAACGTGCAACACAACAGCACACAGCAACAGCACCTTCTTCTCTCCAAAACCCTCTTTTTTCTTCTCTCTTCTCTTCTCTTCTCTTCTGTACATTTGAAAACGAACTTAACAAGCCTTTATATAGGTTATAGTAACCCTAAAGAGTGTTTAAATTAGGCTAGAATTCGTTTAGAAAGAGTCCCAAACGAAATACATAAGTTTCCTGAATTTTCGTGCAAAACTTCTATTTCTGCGCAACTCAGGTTTCCCATGTGTTCTACCGGTAGTACTACCGGTTTAACAGATGAGATTCTCATGTCCAAACATTCTGCTGGAATATCAGCCTTTTCTACCGGTAGTACTTGCGGTTGAACTTTCTACCGGTAGTACTTGCGGTTGACAGATGGAAATCTCAGGGTCAGCCTTTTCTACCCCTTTTCTACCCCTGTTCTACCGGTAGAACTACCGATTGACAGATGAAATTCTGATTTCCTGTACTGTTCTATTTCAGCTCTGTTTTCTCTTTGAAGCTCTATCAACACCACACTTGTGACATTGTGTTGACAATAATTCCAACACAAGATGATACTTGAGATACTAAACACTTCAATGCTTCATAAGACTTCTCAAGGCATCTCAAATTCCAACAGACTTGTGCCAGTCTGCTTAATTGATGACCTTATGTTAGTGGTTGAGTGCAACACGGAATCCGATGGCCACAGGCTCCGGGTCGCAACGCCACACAAGCTTCCGTGAAACATTCAGATTGTGTGGAAATGTGTGAACCTCATCCACGCGGATCTTAGGAAAAGCAAAAATCTTAATTAATCCCAAAATTTCGCACCCCAAGACCAGATCACTGCAGGGTCCCAGTTTCGGGGTGTGACACATTGAGACTTTCCTCGGTAAGTCATTGATCATCATACACTATTCCCTTCCATGTTAGAAAATCTATATGTATCCTTTTATTAAATGACTCGAGTGGTCCGCCACGGTTGAAAATGACATCTTCATTTCAAGATCGAGATTCGTACGCTTTTCTACTAAATAGATTTGAAATGCATTTGAGTGGTTCGCCACAAAAATTGTTATCTTTTCTACAAATCGAATTGAATACTGATTTGAGTGTTTTCCCCACGTTTCAAAATGATCGATTGTATGAATTTTATACAATTTGATTTCAAGTGTATTTGAGTGGTTCGCCACGTTTGAATATCGATAAACTACTCGTTTGAGTGAGTGATATTGTCCGTGTGATAAGTACCCAGAGTAGTTACTTTTATCGATGAAAATGTATCGAAGTGATTTGATTGTATTGATTTGGTTTTCATTCGGCACCACTAGGCTTGGGTTCCTCTTCGGGCTGATCACCCGACTTGGGATCCTTATATTGTTTGCCAACTGCAGTTTGGAGCTCTTTATGAGCGACTATTTCTAGCCATGGCGACGTTTAGATCTTTTCTTCCATTTTGCATGGATTAGAATTGATCGAGTACCTTGTTACTTCGGTAATGAGGTACGAGTACCTTTGTTGCTTCGGTGACAGGTATGAGTACTCTTGTCACTTCGGTGATGAGGTACGTTTCTGAGTGAGTGCTCTTGTTACTTCGGTAATAGGAGAATTTAGCATATGTAGTTGCCAATGCTTTTAACGAATGCCATTGATTTATTTGACCGTCATTGATTTACTCGATTGTTAATGTTTTATTCGATCACCACTGATTTATTCAATTACTATTGATTTAATTATTTATCATTGATTTATTCACCTTGTCATATTTCTTCATTTTGTCAATGAATTAGAAAGTGTTTTCTTTACTCCAATGATTATTTATGTTTCAAACCTTAAATGTATCTAGATTGAATTTATATTGTTTTATAAGTGTCTATCATTCTATTACCTGTTTATTTGCTTGTCAGACCGTCGTGACTGATCCTACTTGTTTGGTGCCAAGTCTCATCTTCTTTGCCTTTTTAGGTGTTTGATTGGAGGAGGCGGTTGAACCGCCGGTCGGACGTGAGTGGCTGCCAACGATATCATTTAGATGTCATTTTGTCTTGGAGTTCGTAACATTTTATGGGGTAGTATCTTTGTTTAGTTGGTTTTTGTTTGTATGGCTTTTACTAGCCCTTTTCTTTGGGATTGTAATGAAAATACTTTGTAAATTGTAACTTGAACATATGTGGGAAATAAAATGCCATGTTACTGTCAGCTCAATGTTTTATGATTCATGATTTGTACTAGTCTTCTTAATTGATGACCTTATGTTAGTGGTTGAGTGCGACACGGAATCCGATGGCCACGGGCTCCGGGTCGCTGATAAGTCCACAAAATTGTAGCTTTCATTCATCATTTTATATGCATTTGTGGACTTAATTAAGCTAATTGCATAGAATTACATTTAATTTCATGATTTCATGCATTTAAACATCATAGTTGGAATCTTAGTCAAATTTGGTCAAAATTCATTACATTGCATGACTTTTGTGAAATTAGGGTTCTCATCTCATTCATCACCCAAAATTAGTTTTTTTTTAGCTTCACTAATGCATATCTGCTAATTTTGACACCATGTGTTATTTTTGGAAAGTTAGGTATTTTTGGTGCATTAAGTAGGCATGTAGAGTCCCATGCATAGTCCATCTAGATTACTCACACTTGATTATTATTGACATTATTTAATTTTATTTATGTAGGAGAATTCAAGAGTGAGACCTGCATTAATGGTGAAAACTTGAGAGACAGCAAAGGCGGGACACCCTTCATGGTGGGCCCACATATCTTGACATCTTGGTGGAGTTGGAAAGGTTGAAAAGTCTCAAAAGAAGAAAGAAGAAACTCAGATTTGGAAAGATGGTGTTGACTTGCTAAATTTGGAAACCAAAATCAAGAAAGAGAGAGAAAATTAGAAACTTTGCAAGGGGAGTTGATTAGTCAAAGTTGCAAGTAAAGAAGCATGCTAAATATGAAAAGAGAATCAAATAAATAAGCAAAGAAAGTGTCCAAACATGCCTTGGACGTCCAACATGGGTCCCACACACCCCATTACAATGCCAAACATAGAAGTTCCCTTAATTGCCATTATTCTCGGAATTTTCAGGGGCCGTAAATTGAAATAGACATAACTTTCAAATCGAGTATTGGATTGGAACAATCTACACACCGTTGGAAAGCTCTTTTCGAGTAGATATCTGTGGAGTCCAAGATTTCATAAATCGGAGCTATATTGAGGGAGATATGACCTCGGAAAGTTGGCTATTATAATTCTATGCAGGAATTGCAAAAAGTTTTCAAAATTAGCAACATGAGAGATCTTTGAGGAGTTCAATTTAGAAAGACTTGGAGCCCAAGAGACCACACTTAGTAACAAATCATCTCCAATTCAAATTGCAACCTAAGTGAGAAGCTTTGCTTGAAAGATAAGCCAATAATCAAGTCATAGAATGAAAATAATTCCTTAAAAATCAAGAGGCCAAAAAGTATAAAAGAAGCATCAAGGGGGCTAGAACAAAAAGGCCTATTCTCCTTCATAAAGTGGCCAAGCCATTCTCTCTCTCTTCTTCTCCTTTCTTCTTTCCCCTCTTCTAGTTCTAGTTCTAGTTCTAGATTCTCCATATTTTTTTATTTTGGGTAGCTTTGGGCCTTGTCCAAGCAAGTACTTGAAGGAGAAGTTGTAAAGATGTAATCTTTAATGACAAATCAAGAAGTCTTCTTTGCAATGGCGGGCTAGTTTTGATTAGAGTGATGGATGAAGATAAGTGATTGCTTTTTATTTATCTAGTATTTCTAACTTATTTGCATATCTTTATGTTCTTAATGATTAATAGACTTGTCTTCGTGCCCTAGGCAAATCTCCATTCTTAATTTCTGAAAATAAAAATTGATTTTTGACTATCCATGCTTAGGTTTGATAGGCCATGCTTAGGACTTAGATCTTTTTGACGGTTTAATATACTTACTTTTGATGGGTAGTGCTTAGATTGTTTTTTTTTATCTTTTATGAGGTGAAGGAAGTCTTGGGTTTTGGATTTTATAATTAAAAAGGGGTTTTTAAAAGTTTGATTTTCCAAATTAAAAACATTGATTTGTCTTTGATTTGAAGTAAAAATTGGAATAAGTAGGGTTACTTGATAAATAATTGGTGGATGCTTATGGATTCCTATGCTCTAATCACTTTAATTAATTGGTAGTTTTCATATTTCTAAATTTGTTGCTTTCTTTTTGTCACGACCCCAAACCCGAAGGGCCGTGAAAATTGTTGGGAGTTAAGTAATGATTATGTTTCTCCCAAGATCCGCGTGTGTGAGGATAATACGTTCCAACACATCCTGAATATTTTTTGTGGAAAGCTTTCGTGGCGTTGCGACCCGAAGTCCATGGCCATTGGATTCCGTGTCGCACTCAACCACTAACATATTACTATCATATCAATGAATATATCAGACTAGAACAACCATTCTAACAAATACAGAGCTGACAGTATCTGGATATTATATTCCCACATATGTTCAAGTTACAAATAACAATGTGCATTAATTACAATCCCAATAAACGGGCTAATAAAAGCCATACAAAAACAAGCTAATAATCACTACCCCATATGTGACGTAGCTCCGATGTCAAGCTCAATGTCTATACGACATAGCCGACAAAACAACCTTCAAGCTCATGGCTCCATAGCCAAAACGTACACTCTGATCGAGCTAGATATCTGAACCTGAGTACCAAAGTAGTGAGTCAGACACGACCGGTCTGGCAGGTGGGTGAAAAGATAATACAAGTACTAAAGAATAAAACATATGATAAATCACGCTATTTAATCAAAAGTTGTACATAATTAAAATGTATAGAAATTCGTGAACATCTGACAAAATCCTGTGTTCGTATAAACGGGTATAAAACATGAATATTTGACAAGACATGTATTCCTTTAAAGCATGTATAAAACATGAATATCTAGCAAAACATGTATTCATTTAAAACGTGTAAAACATGGGTATTTGACAAATCGAGAATTCATTTAAAAACATGTACAAAGCATGAACATTTAACAAATCGGGGGATTCATTTAAAACATGTATGAAGCATGTATATTTAAAACAGTAGGGTATCAAGGATCGGGAACTGTCAAGATGGCAACACATAAAGCTAAATCCTCTCACTAAAGTTGATGAGAGCACATACCCTACAGGATCATTGACCTCAGTCACACAAGGTGAGGAGGGACAATGATAAAATACTATAATATACATATATATACTCTGCGGGACCACGGTAGCGAACCGGGTAAAAACTCTGCGGATTCCAGACTGCAAGCTGACTAATAGGAGGGGAAGGATCTCCAAGTCAGTGGATCAAACCAATAAGATTGTCCAAGCTTAGTGGTGCCGACTCATAGGTCAAATGCGGGAAGACAAAACAAATGCGTAATAACAGAACTGGGTTGCCCATAGGCACAATTGCTCATTCATATCAGATCAAGCATATACGGGTTAGGAAAAACTAAACACATTTCAATACTTTTGGGGCAAGTTCAAATCATAAGATATGATGTTTGAAAAGCACAAATAAGATTCGGGTCAAGATGCTCGGTCAGCATAAGACATATCATATTAGGTCACAAGATAGCAATTATGTTAAAAATCATATCTGGGGCAAGACTAGTTACCAGGCATGAAACTTGAAATGTACAAGTGAAATCCGGTAAAATCATTACAAATGGATTCTATAAATCTCCGGGCCAAGTGTGAAGGTCCAAGATTTAAATCAATGTGTATAGGGTCTCGTTTGTCATTTAATATTTATTTGGTACTCCATAAGAATTAGAGACAACCTGGGACCTTACGTACATTGATAAGTTACAAGACCTTTAATGAGATTAGAATGATGGGTCCTTCTTCCTCACTATAGTCTTACATAATTCTTCAAAAATAATCAATTAAATTCTATGGTTTCGGTCAGCTTTTCGGTTGGCTGTCGGCTAGCCGAAAGGCTGACCTACGGCTGACCGAAATTCTGACGGAGTACATAAATTGGGAGAAAGTAGCTCTCTGGAATTCGAACCGAAAATATTTCGTTAGCTTCAGTTAGCCGAAATGCCACAATCAGAATTCGACAAAAATTACAGCTCTCTGGAATTCGAACCGAAATATTTCGGTTAGCCGAAATGCTGACCGAAACTGCTACAAGACTGATTTCTGAGCTGTTTTCAGTCCTCCCTTCCTTCAAACCTTTCTCATTTTTAAGGATCAGATCCCTACATAACATTGAGTTGAAAACTCCACCATTTCTACATTTAATCTTCCATTCTCAACATTTCAAACCCACCATTAGAATCTCCAAAGCAAGTCACCCAACACCTCCTTTCCATCCATTTCAAAATCACGTGGAATCCATTACAACATAAGCCATTCAAATTTAACATAAAACAATGCACATTTGCAAGATTTAGAAAGACTATTAAATAGGTCCATTTGAATCAATAGAAGACAAGTCATAACCATGATTTAAGCAAAAGCAATCATAATGAGAAATTAAGAACATGCATAAATATGATTTTTCACATTAAATGAATCATTTCATCCACTTGCCTGGGTCCCCAAGCTAATACAAATCAAGCTCTAATCACACTCCAAGCTAAGAAATCACAACCTATTCAAAACTCCAAAAAACAAGCCCTAAAATGTCAAAACCAAGAAATACAAAGAGAAAGCTTTCAATATGGAGATGGAGAGTCTCATGGCTAGGAAAACACATATTAGAAGAAGGAAGAGATGCTTACGTGGAAGGTCTTCAAATGCACAAAGTTAGCTCAAAGAGGATCCTAAGATGGCTGGTTTCTCTTCAAATGGCATCAATGGAGAGCTTGAGGTGAGGGGAAGATGAAAAAGAACTCAACTCTCTATTTTTGTAAGCTTGGAGGTGGGATTAGGGAGAGAAAACAAGGGAAGAAGAAAGGGGATGGGAAAATCCCCCATTTCCTACACAGTCACTGCCTCTCTCAGCTGGGACGATGGGAGAGATGAGGGAAAGGAGTGGTGGTACTTATAATGGGTGGGTGTGGGCCCCACCACACTTAAAAACACTTAAAACTTGCAAATGGATATTAGAAGGCTTTCTAGACATCGGATCAAGAAACTTAAAACATAAAAAGTGTCCGAATAAAATTATCTTTCAACAAGATTAATATTGACATACTTCCGGGGTCCACAGAAAAAGTCACTGTATTGGTCAAAGGGATCAAAATAATGGATTCAAGTGTTAAGACATCGATTTCTGGCCTCAAATGCGATCGACAAAGAGGAGAGAAATGTTTCTCATAAAATCTAGTTTCCAAAAAGTATATATTTGGCAAGGTTTTGAGATCTTGAAATTTGGGTCCAGATTCAATGTGAAAAGACTGATTTTGCCCCAGGGCCGGAAAAAACTGATTTTCGGAGTTTCGAATGAGCACGGAGTGAACACGAAGTTGTAGGGAATGGCGAGATTAGTCAAACGAAGTTGAATGGGAATTTTTAGAAATCAAAGAGAATCTCTCCAAAATGACCACACAAAACAAATAGGATCCTACGGTCACTGTCTAGGTTCACTGGCTCTCCAAACTAAAGAAATATAATCAAACTCAGAAATTCGACCAAACAACCGGTAAACCCACTGAGAAAACAAATTCACGATTAAAACCACGCTAAACCAGGAAATCTGGGGTCGGGTTCTCACATCCTTATTTTTCTAAATAATCAAAACTTTCCTTAATTGTTAGTTAATTAGTTTTCTTAATCTAAAAGTTTCTTTAATTAGCTCCCTGTGGGTTCGACCCGTTCTTGCCACTGTCTCAACTAGACACCCGTGCACTTGCGGTATTTTATGATTAATAAAGATCACATCAGTCGCAACGCCATACAAGCTTCTGCGAAACATTCAGATTGTGTGAACCTCATTCACGCGGATCTTGGGAAAAGCAAAAATTTTAATTATTTCCAAAATTTCGCACCCTGAGATCAGATCACTGCAGGGTCCCGATTTCGGGGTGTGACAGAAAAAGCCAAAACTCAAGCCCTATGAGTTTTCAAAACTCAAACCATCCCCACTTCATGTATCAAACCGAGCCAAGAATCCTGAAATCGACATTCCACCAAAATCCAAACCAACCACTCCAATTTTCCCAAAATAGTCCCAAAGATTGACCAAAATCCTTCTCTTGATCCCCTAACTTGCCACATATAGTTTGTTAGGTCACAAGGTCAAAAATAAAAAGATTTCTCACGACCCACTGACTTGCCACATATAGCTTGTTAAGTCACAAAGTAAAAAATTAAAGCTTTTCTTGACTGCCTGATGTGCCACATAAAGCCTCCAGGTTCACAAGGTAAAAAAGAGCCCAAAATAAAAAAACCACAAACACCCAAAATCAACATCCCTAATGTCATTTTCAAAATTTTGCCTTGAGATGGTGCATGATCCCTTTCACTACCATAAATTCCCTTTGAAACTAAAAAACAACTTTATAAAAAGGAAAATTCTCAAGACTCTTGGTCAAATAAACATTTCTCCTTCAAAGCTCAAAATTCTCTTCGATGCACACCGACTCACAAAGCATGTAACTCGTCGTTGTACCTCGAGGGGGTAACTATTGACACAAAAAAATGCTACTCATGCCTCTTTACACATTTTCAACATCAAGAAGGTCACATGAAGCTTCGTCAAGCCATAAAGTGTGATCCCCAAAGTTCTCACACCATTTTGGAGAAGTTTCAATGCCATTTCATGTGTAACGATTCTCTTCACAACAAAATGGGCAACGGCTACTTCAAGCATCAAAACTTCTCAAAATCATATGAAAACTTCAACCCTCTCGGCGACGAAGACCACCGAAATCATCATTCTTCAGGCAAAACACATGGATGGTTTCAAAATACTCCCAAGGGGCTACATGTCAATTTTCAGGTCATTTCGACATCATTTGACCCAACTTCAGTCCCCCGGTGGCAAAATCAGGTCTCTTGGCAATGGAGCCCATCAGAGCCATGACATACATATTAGAGCTGATGCATCGTCTCAAAATACTTCCAAGATGCACCTTGTCAAACTTCAAGTCCATCGAACATCGCTTGACCATACTTCAAAGAGGGCATCTTCCTTGATAGAATTGAGTCTATTGGCGACATGACCCTTAACGGCTTCAAAATTCAAATTAAAGCCTGTAGTTGGTCTTATTTCATGCCCATGAACTTGACCTTAAATTTCAGGTCATTCCAACATCATTTGACCAGTTTTGGCTTCTGGTGATAAATCGGCGCTCCCGTGCGACAAAATCTCTTCTTTCCCACAAAATTGCAAATTTTGCTTCTCGTTTTGCACGGCTTTCCATCAACTTTGCTACAAGAAAAATACAAGAAAATATGTAAAAAATTGTGCAAAAATGTCAGAAAAAATATACCAAAAAGAAAAATCAGAAAAAAAAAAAATAAGGTGACCAAACGGGCACAAAAGGCCATGTGGTCATCGGTGACCATAGGTGCATGGTCACCCATGACCATGGAAATTCGGGTCTGCCCAACTTCCTAGAAAACCCAAATCTCGAGTTCGTTTTCCACTTTTAGCCCATTTTGCTTATAGAACTTTCTGAAAATCTGATTTGTGAAGCTTGAAAGGTCGATCTTCGTTAACATCACGGATTCGCCATCAAAATCATGGATTCGTCATTGGACACCACAAAGTCATCATCTGGCCAACCAAGAAAGGATATTTTTTGCCCAACAGATCGAGAATCAATGGGACAAATGGTATTCGCCCACTGACGGTGATCAATGTCTAGAATTACAAAATCATCTGACATTAAATCACGTGTGAAATTCACCAGCAATCAAAGCCTCCTACGTCGTGGGAAGAATTCAAAAATTTGCTAGATGGCCCGCGACCTTTCAATTTCCAATATGTGTTTTAGCTGCTACTTAATGTGTTTAACGACACAATACCTTGCATGGGCCCAATTAGAATACAAGAAATGGGAGTTACAAATGAAATGCAATCATGGCATTAAAATGCATAACTCCTCTCATGATGGAAATGCAATGCAATTAATGGCCACTACCTTACCTCGACCAATCAGATTTCAAGAAAAAGGTGTTACAAAAGGAGTTACCAATCCATAAAATTAAAATGTGTAACTCCTCCCATCATGGAGTATTAATGCATTTAATGTATTCAAGGCCCGTAAACCTCTCACATGCTCTACCAAAAAGCCTATAAAAGGGGTCTCTCCCACATTCCAAGGCATGACGATGCAAATCACACACAAATTCTCCATTGTTGCTCCTACGCTCCTACAACTGTTTCTTCCTCGCTGAAGAAGTTTTGCAACGGCCACCACCACAAGGTGATTGAAGACCCTTGGGGGGCCAACCCCCTAGGTTCTTTCCTTATTTTTCAATGGCTTGACGTGGCTCCTTGACCCATCTACTTGAATTTATATTGAACATAGGATCATTCTTGGATCCTTATTCTCTAAAAATTCAAGGATCAAGCCATACTAAAGAATTAAAAGCATCCTATGTCATCCGAGGAATGTCGGAGGAGCCCAAACATGGCTTGCGTCAGCCAATCCGAACGAATCCCTCCCAATCTTCTATGAAGTCAGATCTCCTTTTCTCTATTTTTGTTGTATTTTTATTGTAAAAGAGACATAAAATCACAAGGCTTCTCATTTTTTATAAGAGTTGTAAAATCGCCTTTCACTGCACCAAAATTCGCTTCCCACAACAAACACAAAATCGTTTTTCACAACAAAAACACCACCTTTCATGGCAAACAAATGAAACTCGCCTTTCACTACTCAAAAATAAAAAAAAAATCAAAATCATGTCTCTTTTTAACACATGTGCAATGAAAAGATAGAAAATAGTTTTTTTCTTTTCTTCACGAAAAAGTTTCTCTATGGATCATTTTTTTCCTTTTTCAAGTAGAATAGAAAATTTGGCATAACCGAATACAAGAAACCTCGACTGTCCATTTACTTCAAGTTATGAAAGGAGTGTATCCAACCGATTCTTCTTGTCACCCGAACTCAGTAGTTCTTGCAAAGCCCGAATGAACAGACCCTACTATGGTTGGATAAGGTACAGTGATGTGGTGCTTTACACAATATTTAAGACAAGCACATATGGCTAGAGGTGGCAAAATATGACCCGACCCGCCAACCCGACTCGACCCGACCCGACCGACCCGCGTATTACCCGCTTAACCCGACCCCGTTTAATAGGCGGTCAGGTCACGGGTCAAGTATTCATGACCCGCCATTAAGCGGGTCTTGTTAGGGTTGACCCGCTTAACCCGCATAACCCGCTTATTTAAGCTAAAATTGAATTTGATTATTTTAATGCATAGGCTAAAAAAAAAATGGACCTTAACCAATTCAACCCTACGCTTTTTATTAATGGAAAACAAGGTAATGCGCATCAAATAATTGTTGAAATGAGATTGGACCAAATTTGATCTTAAAGTCAGTTTTGGTCAAGCATGGAACCATAGTTGAGTCGATTTTTTACTAGATGGATGTGGGTTATGCGGGTCGACCTGACCCGTATAACCTGCAATGGTTATGCGGGTCGGTCTGGTTGACCCGTGGTGGGTGCGGGTTAGGGGTTTCTGACCCGTTTAATAAACTGGTCGGATTCGGATTAGACTTGTGTAACCCGTTAATAAACAGGTTCGACCCGTTTAGTACAACCCGACCCGATTGCCACCTCTACATATGGCTATACTCCAATGTACAAGACCATATAATGAGGGCTAATCCAAATGAGCTTAGTTCTCAAGCACGACCAAGAATCCCCATCGGTAGTTCCTCTAATACATTCATGCGTCAAGGTACGTCTAGCACATGTGTCCATCAAGTACAAAGTAGATAAGGTACCTAGGGATACACTCTAAGTCTTGTCCAAGTTCTAATTCTAGGCAGTTATATTTTCAAGTTATACAAGTGTTTTATGGGTATAGTGTCAAGGTATGTCAAGCTACGAATACAGGATTGCGAGTTAAGAATGGAAGTACAAGCCAATCTTAGGTCGAGGGTTGGTCCACCGTGTACAGTAATGTTCACAGAGAAATGCGTATGGAGGTTGAGTCAATGATGTCGTATTTTGTGAGCCCTTGGTGTACGAAAAAATTATTGGGCACCAATCGACTCAATTCCATGTGTATTCGGCCAAGCCACGATCAATACACGAAAATCCTGATTAACCAATGAAGCACACCAAGCCAATGTGCTTCGTTTTCATTTTCCCGTGTTGGACATGTAAGGGTAGAGTCAAAGGGTCCCACACCTAAGCCCCAAACATAGGTTAGAAATCCTTTTCCAAAAAGTGACAGAGTCCTAGTTTGCTCGACCCAACCCAAGTTCGGTCGAGTGAACCGCCTTGTTGTCCTAGGAGGCCTGAGACAACTCCCTCCTTCTCTCAACCCAACAAAATCCTGGGTCGACCGAACCCTAGGGCTGTTGAGCCTTTGAGGCAGTGACACAGTTCGCTCGACCCAAGCCCCTGCTGGGTTGAACGAACCTTCAGGTGAGGTTCGAATTGAGCCAATGAAGCTTTGTTCATGGGGTTTATTTCCCCTTCCTTTCCAACCTTCCATGCCCTATTTCCCTGAACATAATTGAGCCTTCATGCTCCCTAAGCATCGCATTTCATCATTGATCCCTTAATCATCCAACTCATTCCACAAATTAGGTACAAATCACAAACAAACCATAATCTAGTATATGATTTTCTCACTACATGATCAAGCTTGGAATTTACAGGTGGTTAAGCAAATAAATCATCAATAATCAAATAACCATACATGCATGTCTCATTGTAATCAACTTGTCTTGCTAGCTTGGAAGAGAAATTCGGGAAAAAGAAGAAGATGGAGACCCTTCTCACTCTCACCACCAAACTCACTCTCAGTAGCTTCCAATCCACACCTACAGCACAAGGGAGAAAAAAGAGAAGAGGGAAATTGCATGCAAGGCTCTAACATTGATAAAGAGATAAATGAAGGGAGATAGAAAGAGGAAAACTCACCAAAATGAGATATATGGAAAGAGGAGATCAAGAAGAAGATGCTCTTGGATGGCCTTAGGGGGGGGGGCTTCTCTTGGCCTTGATTTGGCTGGAGAATGAAGAGGAGAAGAAGAAGAAAAGGCTCCAACCGCTCATCTCTTGAAATGAAATGAAAATGAGGGTAGAAAGGAGATGGGTCAATGGGTTATAAAGGGTAAGGGTGAGGAAATGACTTGCCCCTCATTGGGTGAAATGAGAGAATTCTGATTATTTGAGGGGCCTTGGGGCGTCTGATCATCATGAGTCGAGAATGGAAAATGATGGCCGAGATGAGATCTTTCCAACGGGCCCAAATTTGGAAAAAATTGATTATTTTCGGAAAAACGCCCAAGTTTTCCTAAAACTGCAACCTACCCCATACTACGTTAAAATGCGCTCATAATTGCACGAAACTTCATCTTTCTAATCAAAAAGAAACTCGCTCAAGCGCTAAACCCGCATAATTAACTAACATGGTAATTTATTAATCTAACCGCGAGATAAGAAAACTAAACACACTTAATAAGGTTGGAAACCTTATAGGCTTCTCAAGAAAAATATCCTCCATCGTCGTTGGATCTAGGCATTCCTGCATAGTTGCGCCTACATGTAACAGTTTACAGATAAGAAAAACTCATGTATGTCTTATTGGTTTATCTATTTATTTTATCAAAGGTGTGGACTACAATACATCCCTAACTTGAGTACACTCATCAAAGTAACATGACTCCTATCAATCAAATTAAGACGAGTCAACCCCAAGGGGTAGCTCAGTTGGCCTAGGACCACGGTTTGCACCCGGAGGTTGTGGGTTCGAAACTGCACTACCATACCGAGGCTACAAGGGAGTTTACCCGGCTTCCATCTTGGTTCGGAAGGATTAGTCCAGCCCAAAGGGTTGAGAACCCTTCGATAGCAACACAACAACAACAAAAAAGACGAGTCATCATCATGCACAATACAATGACTATGTGGGGCCTAATTGGACTCAATAACTCATTCATTCAACTTACTCCATTCAAACATGAGAAAAAAAAATTGAACAATCAACCATACATTACAATTCCTGAGAATATTATTACTTTCAACAGATTGAAATATATTTCAATTAAAAATTACAATATTTACCAAAAGTACAATCAGTATTTATATGTAATAGTTTTTGAAGTCCAGATCCCCTGTCTCCATTTGTGAGGCCTACATAGAGATAGCCAAATTGTTCAAGATCAATTGCATCACCTCTCAGTTTAATATAAATGAGCCCTACTGTCCTATTGAGCACACCACATATACATGATTAATGCTACATCAACACCAAATCATATTTTCAATCATGTGTTCAGTCTTATGGTGTAAAATTCTTGATTATGACAGTGAAGGGGATGTGATTCATGTTGAATGGTCCAGATTATTTCAAAATGGGCACATCGATGGACTGCCGACCCGTGTTACATGTGTAATACACTAATACCGGCTGCAGGGGATCCAAACTCCAGTTCTGAGTTCTTAGCCTATAAACTTCTTTACAATTCTAATTTCTTAAAAAAAAAAAAGAAAAAAAAAAAAACAGTTACCATTTTCACTTATTATTCGATCAGGATTCAGGCCTGGGCTAAGCAATGCCCATTTCCATTTAGTTGGCGCCACGTGAGGGGGGCGTTCCTCTGGTCGGTCTCGGCACTTCTTATAACCCCCTAGGAGAGACAAATCAGCTTTCCCCTCCCAACCCTAGTAGTTCCATTTCCTGAAACCCTCTCTCACAAATCAGTCTTGCACGCTCATGGTCTCTCTAGAAGCTCCAATACCTTCCCCAGTTCATCTCTCCATCTAACCCCAAAAAACCCTAAGTCCCTAACCCTAAACCCCCCCACTTCTCTCTCAGCCATGTCTCTTCTATCCATGGAGTATAAATACCTAACAGAGGACTGCATTCGTGATTGGAAGAGCGCGACCTCCAATTTCAAGCTTCCCAATCCAGTCCCTACCCTTCGCTTCCTCTACGAGCTCTGTTCGATTCTCGTACATCTCTCTCACTTTCTCTCTTATTGTTTTTTTTTTTTTTTTTTTTCTTTTTAGTTCTAATTCTATTGATGTATGTACGTATGTATAATATGTATGTGTGGTGAAGTTCTAATTCTATTGATGTATGTACTATGTATATGTGTATGTGTCGTGATAGGTTCGGGGAGAATTGCCATTGCAGAAGAGTAAGCCAATATTGGAATCGGTGGAGTTTTCGGACAGACAACACAAGGAAGAAAGTCATCTACTTTGGCGGATATTGTCGCGCAAATGGGACAGGACGTGAGTGATAACTCTCTCTATCGCTCTCTACTATAATTAATATACATATACACGATTGTTTTAATTTTGAAAAAAGTAGTGAAATTTGTCCGTTTTCATTTTTGTTCATGGGTTGTGAATGGAAGCAAATCTTACTACAAGTGGGGGATTGGGGAGAACGGCTCTCTAAGATCAGTTGTCATTAATTTTGAAAGATTGTCAAGCATAATTGGATTATACTGTGAACACTAGATAATAAATTAGGAAACACTGCTAATTAGGAAAAGAAAGGAGTAGAAAAGTAAATAGTGCAAGAAACGGAACAATATACCTTTCCTCTTAACAGAACAGCCTTGGTATCATGGTTTCGGATTTGGAAATTTGTCTTGAATGGACAATCTTATAGTTGGGGGCCTAGGTTTTGGTTTGGCCTTCAAACCAAAACGTTTTGGCTGATTAGGAATTTTGGTGAAACTTTTCAGAATTACGATCTGGAAAAATATAAAATTTAATTGTTATAATATTGTCAACACAACAAATTAGTATCATCATTATGGACCATCAATATGGCATGTATAATAATGTTATCACAACAACTCAACAGTGATCACTCAGCAGTAATTTGGAAAATTCATTCAGATCGAATTCGGAAAGTCGTACCCATTGGAATGATTTTCTGGTCGAATTTTTGAGAAGAGGTTTTTTTTTTTTTTTTTTTTTTGGGGGGGGGGGGGGGGTGTATTCAGTTCGTTGTAATGGACGGACCAAACTAATTTGGAAAATTCGTCCGATGCGAAATGAATTTTGTAAGTATGCAATGGCTTCACCCAACTTTGTTCTTTTTGGTTCATAGTAACAGCCCACTTGATGAGCCAATAAGGGGTCATTTGCCTTTTGTGCATGGGATATGAAAATGGGTTTTGCATATATAATTTTTTCACATGCATATGTTACATTTGTGAAACACATTACCATGTTTGTCAAAATAACCATTTTCATATGAGTAAACAATGGTTAGATTGGTTTGTGATCTCAAATCTATGAAGATTTATGATATGAAATTGTACGCCTTGATGCTTATCATTAACATGATAATATTGAACGGTTTGGATTAATTGGGGGCCCACTAAAGTGCAGAAAATCAGATCTTTAGGCTGCTTTTTTTGAATTGATGTTTTCACATAGTTTTTTAAACCTATGAAGGTTTAATATCTAAGATTAAACATCTTTGGGTTTTTTAGACCTATAAAGAAGATGGACGACTCATATTAGTTTACCAATTTGGGTTCCATTGAAAGTGGTTGAATGGGTTCGACCCCACCGGCAGATGCCTACCACCCTCCTCACGTATGCAAATGATTCATTGTAAATGGCCTCATTTACAATCCATTTCATACGTCATTTATTCATATGATGTGTAAATGAGTGCAAATAAACATAATCGTGTGTTAAGTGTTAGCATGTGAATCATTTACATTTGTATTTGAGTGCAAACAAAGGACGCCTTAGTAATTTTTTGATTATACCTTTTAATCAGCTGGTAGTCATCCATTGTTATGCCACGTGCATGCCATCATAAAAAACTAACAAATGTTTTGGTTGGACAACAACTGTAGTTCCAACCTTCTTTGCTAGTTTATAACTGCTAGTCCCAAGTTCGGATAAAAGAGGGCAGCCTTGGTTTGATAGGTTGACAACCAACACAAACTTTTGTCACAACTAAAACATGAATTGAAAAATTGGCACTCCATGATTGTGCTGGGGGTTCCCTGTGCCTAGTTCGAGTGA
This sequence comes from Litsea cubeba, assembly GCA_012931725.1. Lineage (NCBI taxonomy): Eukaryota > Viridiplantae > Streptophyta > Magnoliopsida > Laurales > Lauraceae > Litsea > Litsea cubeba. The sequence goes on along the minus strand of CM022955.1, from coordinate 25,159,216 downwards.
AATGTGGCCAGGGGTTCTGGCACCAATTTAGACGAGTGGAGGTGAAGTTAGTTAGTCGAGAACAAGTGGGGGACTCAACTTGCCACTTGGAATATAAGAACTTTGATAGGCAGGGACATGAAGATTGTCAATATAATGGACAGAAAAGAGTTAATGTAGTATGTTTGTAGGAAACAAAGGGAAAAGGGGATAAAGCTAAGGAACTTACCGAGGGCTGCAAGCTTTATACTCAGGGAAGAACAATGCCAGAAATGGAATTGGAATAGTAGTAGATAAAGATTTGAAACAAAGATTATGGCGGTAAAGAGATAAGGTGATAGAATTATAGCTATTACACTAGTATCTGAGGAAGATATAATTCATATCATTAGTGCATACGAGCCCCAAGCGGGATCAAATGAAAGTGTTAAGAGAGAATCTTGGAAGGAGATGGATGGTTTAATACTTTAATATGAGAAATTTCAATTAATAAAAAAATTCCTAGGAGGGGACTTAAATGGGCATGTAGGAAAGGATATTAGAGGGTATTGAGAGTGCATAGCGGATAGGGATTTGGTGTAAGGAGTGGGTTTTTGGGAGACACTATTTAGGAACTTGTCTTGGTATTTGACCTTGTAATGGCAAATGTCTACTTTAGAAAGAGTGAGCAATGTTTAATTGCTTATTAAGAGTGGAACTAGGAAAAGTCAAATAAACTTTTCTTTACCCAGAGAACATGTCCGACGAGCATATAAGCTTTAAGATTATTCATGGAGAGAATTTGACCACACAACATACAATAGTAGTTTTAGACGTTTTCATTAGAAATAGAAAGAGTGTCGTAGTAAATTAAAGTGCCCTAAAACAAGGTGGGGGGCTTTGAAAGGGGAAAGGGCAACAACATTTAAAAGCATAAAGTGTTAAAGGGTGGAAAATGCAATTCAGAGGGAGAAACTCCTGTGAGTGAGGCCAAATGATTAATTGTATTATAATGGTTGTAATATAAATGGTGCTTGGACAGTCGAAATGGAAAAGACACTTTGATAAAGAAGTTTGGTGGTAAAGTGTAGACGTTCAAGAAGTTGCTCAATAAAAAAAATTGGTGTTATAAGGTTTAGCAGAGGCTCAGGAATATTGAAAATTATGAAATGTGTAAGAAAGCAAAGAAAAAGTTAAGAAAGCAGTAGGTGATGCAGAGTCCAAAGCATATAATGACCTATATAATACTTGGGAACAAGAGAAGGAGATATAAGAAAGAAGGAAAGGTAAAGTAGGGACTTGATGATCATCAAATGTATAAAGAGCGATGACCAAAGGTTTGTAGTGAAGGACAATGATATTAAAGAAATGTGCAGAGAATATTTTAACAAACTTTTAAGTTTAAATTCTAGAAGAGGCTTAGGAATGAAAGAGGATACTTTGTTATAAGACATACTTTATATCGTAGAATTAAGGTAGCAGATTTCAAGAATGCATTAGCAAGAATGAAGTTAGGATGCTACGGGGCCGGATGCCATTCTGATTAAGGCTTGGAAATGCATAGGAAAAAAATTGGATGGTTCTGGTTAACTAGGCTCTTCACTATTAGATAGATGAAAAGGGAGTTTTGTAGTACTTATTTGCAAGAACAAAAGTGATACACAAAATTGCACCAATTATCATAGGGTTAAACTATGTTTTATATTATGAGACTATAAGAGAGAGAACAATGGAGCAAAGACTTAGACAAAAAGACCAAGCTATCTGAAAATCAATATGGTTTCATGCTAGGGAGGTCAACTGTAGAAGCTATTTTCTCACTTTGGATATTAATGGGAAGTACCAAGAGGAGAAGAAAAATCTTCATTTGGTTTTCATCGATCTAGAGAAAGCCTACGACATGTTTACTAGAGATTTGATTTGGTGGATTTAGATAAAAGGAGTGTCCAAAAGGTTATATTGACATCATTAAAACATGTTATGAGGGCACGGTAACTGGTGTGAGAACTACCTAGAGATTTGATTTGGTGGGTTTAGATAAAACGAGTGCCCCAAAGGGTTATATTGACACCGTTAAAGACGCATGAGGGGGCAGTAACTAGTGTGAGAACTACCTGTGGAGTTAATTGAGTTTCTAGTGATCAAACATTGCGTTAATGGTCAGCTTTATGCCATTTATCCTTTTGTACTAATTATGGACGAGTTAACTAGCTAATATCAAGAGGAATTGCCTTGGTTTATGTTGTTTTAGGAGATATGGTGTTGGTGGGTGACTCTAGAGATGGGTGAATGCAAAATTTGAAAGACAGCGGGAAGCTTTAGAATCCAATGGCTTTAAAATATGTTACATGAAAATAGAATGTATGATTTGCAACTTCATTGGGGATGTGGGAAGAGATGTAACTCTTGTGAGAATTGAAGCTCACAGATACCACAAGGAATTTATTTTCAATACGTTGGGTTTATAATTAGCAAAGATGAGAGATTGAGGAAGATGTCAAACATGGGATAAGAATTGGATGGTTGAAGTGGAGACTGCTTTTGGAGTACTTTTTGATCGATGCATACCAACAAGATCGAATATTTTACACGACGATGATTGGACCAGATATGACATATTGGGCAGAATATTGACTTAGTAGCAAACACCACATGCAAAAAATGAGTGGAATAGCGATGGGAATTTTGATAAATGTATGGGGAAAAATGTTGCCCAATCAAGAAACAACACGTGCAAAAATTGAGTGAAACGCCAATGAGAATGTTGAGATGGAGCAGAATGTTGGCCAATCGGGAAACAACACTTTAAAAAAAAAATGAATGGAGTAGAGATGAGAATGTTGAGATGGATGTATGGTAACCAGGAAAGATATGAGTCAGCAATGAGAGCATTCAGGGGCATTTAAGGGTAGCATTAATAGGTTATTGATTAAGAGAGACTCATGGAAGATGGTTTGGACAATGTCCAATGTAGGCCAACAGCGGCGCCAACGATAAGTTTTTTTTTAATGCATGTTAAATGTGCCGTAAGGAAAATGGATGAACATGGATGGAAGTAGTAATGGCAGGTTTGAAGAACTGAAATCTATGCAAGGATTTGATGGTGAAAAAGAATTGATATAGTTGACCCCCACATAGTCTAGACAATGCTTTGGTGACGATGATGGAGACACGTGAACAAGTGGATGTATTTTGGCATCAAGAGGAAGGCCAAGCCGATAGACTTCACAGTGTGTTCAAAGATGTAGTTTGATCACAACATCGAGAAGACAACTTCATCATGCTCTGCATTGCAACACATGACTATCTGTAAAGCTATAACTCTCTACGTACGCCATATTTATCTAACGGAATTGTCACTCCATTAAATGCTTTTTAGCTTGTTGCTTCATCCAAGCTTTAGTCACATTCGAGTACTTCTCTAAATATTTGGCACGAGGAGTTCCATAAACTTGATGAGTGCAAGTAGTATGTGGATTGAATGCAATTGTAGGAACTAGCTGCCATAAATACCTTATAGGCGGAAAAGTAGTGCTGTATGCCTATGCCACTATTCAGCCCCAGGATGTCAATTTTCCTATTCCTTGTAGGGCTGCACAACCGGATTTCCGGTCCGTCCTAAAATGAAGGACCGGACCGGTCCGAAAAGGTCCGGTTGGACCACTTATAAGTGGTCCAGAGCGGTTTCATTTTTTTTTTTCTAAGTTTTTTTTTTTTTTTTCCAGCTCACATCTACTGGGTTGGGGGATGTATAGAAACATTTTATATATTAGAAAGAGTAGGAGCATTTGATAGATGTGATTCCTTCATTTCAGGGTGTGGCCCACCAGATTACTTAGTCCAAACTTTCCATCATTGGCCCGTCCCCGTCCCATCAAATTGGGCTGTATTAAAGGAAATTTCAACCTCTCAATCAAGGACACCAGATTTAACGTGGTTCACCAAAAGGCTACGTCCACGGTTCAAAGACTGTCCGAACACCGATCCGGAACAGATCTGAATCTATTTAGTCGCACCAACGACAAAGAGCACCAACCCTTAAGTTTCAGATAGCACCAACTATCTAGGAAGCACCTACCCCCTTTACAATTTATCTGCACCAACAGATAGGATCACCAAACCCCTAACACCAAGCACCAACTTGATGTTCTACAGAATTAAAGTAGAGAACTTTTCTACAGCCTTTCCCCTCTACAATCTCTCTCTCTCAATCCCTTACAAATTGAAATTTAAAGCATAAACAGAGAGACACTTATCTTATGGACGAATCACCATCTTCATGAGCACATTCTCGTCCACACTTGCTGTAGAAACGTGCAACACAACAGCACACAGCAACAGCACCTTCTTCTCTCCAAAACCCTCTTTTTTCTTCTCTCTTCTCTTCTCTTCTCTTCTGTACATTTGAAAACGAACTTAACAAGCCTTTATATAGGTTATAGTAACCCTAAAGAGTGTTTAAATTAGGCTAAAACTCGTCATCTTTAGATTCAGATCCGAGAAATTATGGTTCATTTCTTTCTGAGCACTGGCGCTCGCGGAAATCGCTGAGCCCGTGTTTAGATCGGAATACCATCTGCTCTCTTTGATGAATCCAATCTTGACCTTTCAAAACAGAGAATCTCATCTCATGGATGCGGTCTCAAAACATTTGTGTCTAGCGGTACTAGTACGCCCTTTCAGGGTCTACTGTATTGCGACCGGCACATCTGTAACTCCAACTTTATATTCTTCTTACCTCGAGCAAGCTCTGCTTCTCGATAAGTCGAATTTAAGTTCACAATTGCTTCTAGCAGTCACTGGGATGCCCATTCCGGGCTTACCATACCTGCGATCAGAACAATTGTACCTTCTATGGCATTTTGCCTTCCTCATATTGCTTGGGTCATCTACCTCGAGCAATTTGAAAAGACGAAACCATAGAACTTCCCATTTATGATCATTATATTCTTGTGATTACTAATGGATGTGGTCTTGTTTCAGAAATTTTCGAAAACTAACAATGGCAGCTTCACTAACCATTACTTTCGATGAAAACAAGCACCAACTCATGCTTCAACAGAAACAAACCACGCGCACCTATAAGCGCCCAATCAGCTGTCGAAGCGTCAACTCCCTCGGCAACTCTCTGAACTCCGGGTCGACCTCGACTCCCCGGACTATCGTCTTTGGAACGCTGGGACCATTCCCACTTCCTGAGGAACAAACTGCTCCCTCCAAGAAGCAGAAACTCGCCTCTCAACGTGTCACTACCGTGACACCAAAGGCGAGCACCAGAAGGCCTGAAGCCCGTGGCAGCCCCACGAAGCCTCAACCTGCAAACAACCAGGTCTACCCCAAGACTTGGTCCCCAAGACCTTCACCAAAACAGAGAAGGTCCCAGACATCCACTAAGCCAGCATTCCTGGCCCCACTCAAGGAGAACCAGTTCTATCCTCTTGCCTACATGAAAGAGGAGAGACCCATCTCCAACCTGACTTCCAAGTCAACCAGCATGAGCCGGCTTGTTCCTACAAGCCCAAAATCAAGTCATGCATCACAAGGCCTCCACAAGCACCTGCTAAGGCCTATAAACCTGCAGTTCGACCCTTCATCTCTACAAGGGCCGAACTTCAAAAATTCAAAGCTTCACTGCAACTGGCGAAGGATAGGGTTCGCATCCTGTCCTTGCCCAGCTACAAAGAAGACAGGCTCGGCTGCTGCGCCCGAGGGAGCACATCCTTCATCGTCAAAGCCCAGTCAGAGCTGACTGAAGCTCAAATTGCTCGTCGTATACGCCGCCGCGCGTCGTACCGACAAAAGAGACTAGAGAAGCAAAGGACCCAGCCTCCCACACTTCAACCAAGTTGCTGCCGTCCATATGGTTGGAAAAACCAGAAGGCGCCAAAAATCAGCAACAAAAATCCATGTCCGACGTCCGATGACCCGCAGCGTCTCCAGGACAAGAAGACATTCAGAAGAATCCCTGCTCCTTCAAGCAAAGGACAGCAGAGTGATCCTTCCTCAAGCTCCTCTTCAAAAAGAATGAGCCCCAGCTCAGTCACCAGGACAGTTTCTTCGTTCGAGTCACGAAGGATGAATGTCTTGGCTACAAATTCTGAGCCACCACCCCGCAATCCACCTCCAGAAGATGCGATCACCCGCATCCAGCAGTTGGAACAGGGCCAGCAGAGGATTGAAACTCTGATGGAAAACCTTCTCCTCGCCTTCCAAAATCAGGCGAACAATGAACCTCCTCCGAATCATCAAGACGACGAGGTAAATAGAGAAGAAAATGAGTCACGCGCCCTTACTAAAAAGGACGTAGACGGTATCCTCGCCAAAGCAAAAGAAGAGGATATACTCAAGGAGCATGGGATCAAGCCACCATATCCCTTATGGATGGACTCGGTCCCGTTCCCCACCAAATTCAAGCATCCTACTCTCCAAACATATACGGGGAAAGGATCAGCCAGACAGCACGTCATCCACTTCAAGATCCTGACGGGAGCTATCGCGGATCAAGATGCACTCAAGATCCGCCTCTTTGCAAGTACCTTAAAAGGTACGGCCTTCGATTGGTACTCCACTCTGCCGGAGGACTCAATCCAAAACTGGGCCATGTTAGAGACACGCTTCCTGACTCACTTCAAAGGTGAGGATCACCCCGCTACTATGGCTCAGCTGTGCAGCCTAAAACAGGGGGAGAATGAATCAACATATGACTTCATTCACAAGTGGAAAGCAATGGCATACAAATGCTCTGATGTATTGCCACAAGCGTCGCTAGTCGACATCTGCCGAAACAACATGAGAGCCAGAATCCGCTCCATGATCATCGGCAATAAATCAAAAAACCTGGGAGAACTCCTAGAAGCTTCCATGGAAGCTGAAACGGTGATTAAAGACCTCAACAGTCAGAAATCATCAAGAAAAGAGCCAACCGCCATTACGACCTCAAAACCGAAGAAAAAGAGGTCCTCAATGTGCAGACCAAGTCAGCTCCTCAGCCACCAAAGAAAGCTGAAAACAAAGATGTTGGTAAGAAACCTGAACTCTCTGATGCCTTCAAAGAACGAGTAGAGAAGAAATACCCGTTTGATGAAGATGTTGATGAAATCTTCGGGGCTCTTGTGGCGAATGGCAAGCTCACCTTGCCTGAACCAAAAAGACCGGGTGATGTTGGCAAAACCAACGATCCTCGGTACTGTCCATACCACCAGATGATCTCGCATCCTCTCAATCAATGCTTCGTTGTGAGAGAGAAAATAAATGAGATGTGGAAAAACGGAGTCATCACCTTTGACAAAAACTATGGGTCTGCCTCCGTCAACATGGTGACATGTGGACAAACATCAAAATCACCGAAGAAGAAGATCACTACTTCCTTCAAAGTGATAAACTCAATCCAAGCGTCCGAGGAACTGGTTCCTTACCCGACACCAGACGGACAACCGATATGGGTACATCCCGATCTCCTGGAAGATGAAAATTGGGAGGTCGTGAAAATAAAGCCTACAGCTCAACAGCGAAGGCAGGCTAGGAAACATCTCCTCAAGCTCAAACGGCAAGAGAAAACCCAGCCAAAACTAGAGGTCAAAGAAAAGGCAGAGGCTTCCTCTACCGCTTCACTGGAGGTAACAAAAACATCCCTTCCAGAGACTTCAAAGGGGGTAAGGAAATTCACTCTCAATGATTTCATGCCACCTCAATTTAAAGAAGCCATGCAGGAGACATCATACTCTTGCAATTCGGTAGTTGGATTCTCCATTGATGGATACGAGTCCAGCGACACCGATGATGGATTCGAATCCAACTACACAGATGAGTGGGAGGAGTCCCTTGAAACAGGAGAATATTCT